>NW_004624920.1:1602805-1630586 GCF_000247695.1 Heterocephalus glaber
TTTTGCTATGGATCTCCAATTTCATTGCACTATGGTCTGATAATATACAGGGGATAACTTCAATTCCTTTGCACTTACTTAAACACTTTCTATGATTAAGTCTGTGGTCTCTTTTGGAGAACGACCAATGTGCAGCTGGAAAGAATGTGTATTCTGATTTGGTGGGGTGGAACACTCTGTAAACATCTGTGAAGTTCCTTTGTTCAAGACCCTGATTGAATTCTAGTAATTTGTTGCTTATTTTTTCTCTACTTGATCTATCTATTTGTGACAGTGTGCATTGAGGTCCCCCACTACTATTGTATTAGTGCATATATGATTTTTCATGTCTGTTAGTATTTGTTTTATATAGTTGTGTGCAGTAGTGTTTGGTGCATAGATATTTATGATTGTCATCTCTTCCTCTTGGATTGTTCCCTTTACAAGAATGTAGTGTCCTTCTTTGTCTCTCTTAATAAGTGTTGGTTTTGATCTACTTGATCTGCCAAGAGGATAGCTACTCCTGCTTTTTGGGGGGTTCTCATTGCATGGAGTATTGTTTTCCACCCTTTAACTTTCAATATATGAGTTTCTTTTTGAATTAAGTGTGTTTACTGTATCCAGCATATTGTTGGATTTTGCTTCTTGACCCATTCTGCCAGTCTATTTCTTTTGATTGGTGAATTGACACCATTAACATGGATGGTTATAACTGATATGTATTGATTTATCATTGTCATGACTTGTTCTTTTTGTTTGATTCTCCCTCTTTACATTTAATTTCTTGTTGCACCCAATGGATTCATTCTGGGGTTGTGATCCTCCTTGTCTGTTCCTAGGATATTATCTAAAATTTTTTGGAGTGCTGGTTTGGTATTCATGAAATTTCTAAGGTGCTCTTTGTCATGAAAGTATCTTATTTCTCCATCAGTTTTAAAAAATAGTTTTGCAGGGTACATCAGTCTGGGTTGGAGCGTGTTTTTCTTTAGGACTTGGAATAGGTAAGTCCAAGTTCTTCTTGCCTTGAGGATTTGCTTTGAGAAGTCTGCTGTGATTCTGATGGGCTTTCCTTTGTATGTGATTTGTTTCTTTTCTCTAACTGCTTGTAGAACTTTGTTCTTCGGTTGAGTTTCTGGAATCTTAACAATTATATGCCTAGGTGTAGATTTTTTTTAATCAAGGCTAGTTGGAGTCCTATATGCCTCAGTTATCTGTATGTCAGGTTCTTTTCCCCTGCTTGGGAAGTTTTCTGCCATCAGTTCTGTGAACAGATTTTTTTATGTCATCTGCACTCTCTCCTGTTTCTTCATTGATTCCAGTCAGTCTTATGATATTCTTCTTTGCATCGTCTAGCAGTTGCTGGATTGATTTCTCATGGTCCCTTACAACTTTGAAGCAATTTTTCTTTTCCTGGTCACTAATTGCAATCTTATCTGCTATATCTGAAATTCTGTCCTCACATTGGCTCATTCTGCTGTATAGACTTTCAGTAGAGTTTTTAATCTCCTGGAAATCTGTTTGCATCTGTTTTATGGATTCAATTTGTTTCCTATGTTGGCATTCCCTCATGTTCCTCAGCTCCTCTATTTTTTTAGTCTCTATCCTCTCTATAGATTTATTAGTCATGTCTTGCACTATGAGCACAATCTCTGCTGTTATCTGAGAATTTATTTCTGATTTCATTTTTTCCAGATCCTCTTTTGTTTCCAGTTCAGAGAGTCCAGGTGGTTGAGTATCAGAGTGTTCCTCTTTGTTTCCCTTTGGGGTTGCTGTAGGTGATCTGAAAGTCTGGTTTTGAGACTTGTTTACATGTCTTCTCATTTCAATGGGGTGGGGGCTGCTGTTGGCATTCACACAGCTCACCTCCTTATGCTGTGAGCAGTCAAACAGTGGCCCAGAAGCCCCTATCTCTGGGCTGGGAGTGGTGGAAAGGTGGCCTGAAAGCCCTTTTCTCTGGGCCGGGAGTGGTGGAATGGCGGCCCAGGTGCCCCTACCTCTGGGCTGGGAGCAGTGGAACCACCATATGCTTCTTTTATAGCACTTGCTACAATTGCCATTTTATAGGTCTTGTTACAATTGCCCATGTGTATTTAAAGTTCATCACATTGGACAAAAATCCCACAATCACCAGGACCATGTTTGCTTGGTTCATCAACTGTGTCAAGTTCTCATACATAAACTTGCTAAAAAAAATTATTTTGGAAGAAATTTATTCTTCTTGCTGATAGAAACCATCTATTGCCATTCATATACCCTCAACCACACAATAAAGAAAGGCTGGAAGGTACAAAAGGAAGGATATAATGACATGATTAAGATTTAGGATTATAAATGTTTAAGTTTTCCAAATGATTGCCCAGCAAGAACAAGGTTTGAAGAAGTTGAAAGTTGTTTCAGAGAAAAGTAGCAAAGTCAATAACGTGGATCTGGGATTAGCTCCCAACTTTTAAAGGGCTATTGACAATTAGGTGAGGATTCCACAGCCTCTTGAGTTCAACTTGCTAAAGAAAGTTGGAACAAACAGATTCAGAAAAGGAGCCATCTTGTTTGGACAGTCTGCAAAAGTGAACAACGTTTTCATCAATCTTTATGATCCTGAGGGCATTTATTTCAATTTAGGTCAATCACTTACTAGAACTGTAGTTTCCCTAAGGGGAAATAAGATATCTACATAATAATTTGAAAGATTTTATCCATGTTTCACCCTCATACATGAAATTATTTCTTAGTGTGGGAAAGTTCCATTTCTTTTTGTTTGTGTTGGATTCTACTCTTCAAGGAGATATATGATGGGTTTTTCTTTGGCCCAAAATGAGAAAGTATTTTAAAAGATAATGCTTATAATCTACTCACTTCCCAAACTGAATGTGAGGTTCATGTCTCATTCATGTTAATGATCCTGTGACCGTGGGCAGGGCTTGGCAGATAGTAGATGCCCAAGAAGTATTTGTTGAATGGAAAAACCCATGCAAAAATGTTCAGTCTGTTTAGAGTCAAAGACTCTAAAAGAAGAATTTAGCCAACAGTTCTAAGGATTTGGAGATGCTTCCTCCACATATAATCTCTAAATAAGAAATCAATCTCAGACAAAGTCCAAAACGGTGTAGATATCAGAAATCTGTGGGCCATTTTGGATGTATGATAAAAGTGGCTGGATAATGTAAGGACATTTGTTGGAAATGATAGCAGAAAATCAAATTTGGAGCAATGTCTGGGAGACACAAGACAGCTAGGTGTAAACACCAAGCCAATGGCCAGGAATCTACTGCCTTATCTAGAACCTTTTGCAGTCATGCACCCCTTAGAAATGTTGTAGGTATTGGAGCCTCTGAAGATTGTTGTATGTTTTCTATAATGGATGGAAAAACTGTTACTCTCTCTATAGTATCACTTTCACTCCTCAACACAGATACAAAGAAATTTTGAAACTCAATAATATGTGTGGCCAAAGCTTGTACAAAGAACAAATAGATGGCTCATCCCTGATCCCCTAGAAACAGAGTACATGCATTCAGTAGAAGCTCATTATAAATAACTAGGGTGGGGCTTGAGTTGGCAAAGCCTGGCATCCACAATGCTCAGTGTTAGGGGAAGTGCCCTAAGGACTTCTTGGCTTTCTACACCCCATTACTCAGTAATTCCAAGAGGAGTGATTTATCAGATTAATGCATGTCATAAGAATAAATTAACCATGACCTACATCTTGCTCCTATGAACAAATCTAGAAGCAGAATGTGTCCTGGAGATGAAGGCAGCCCTGCTCTTTCTCTCATGCCTGGATCCTAGTTTGTACAGAACTTTCTTGTTTCCTCTTAGAAATCTCCACCACTTGGTATACTGTTGTGCTCAATATATGTTGTTTTCTGTTAATTCATTGATGAGTACATGTTCTAAAGTTAACCAAATTTCTTAGACATCTCAGCATTGTCAGAGAATCAATGTGGAGAGAAAATTTTGTAATAAGCTTCCACATTTTTAAAAAATTATGCACAAATTAACATTTACCTATAAACATAATCTTGCATTAAAATTAATAACCAAAAATTGATTAATGACTTTTTCTTTAGATAACTCTGACAAAAAGCCACTTTATGAATTCTTCAGAGCATGAAGCAATTTATTATGGATTTGGGACTAAGATTTTTAACTCACTTATATTTGTTTTAAAGAAAGATACTCCATTGTGCTTGTGCCTGTTGTTGCTTCTTTCTCAGCAAATCTTAATCAAGATTTCTCTTATTTTACAATACTGGTTAAATGGTGATATATTGGGCTGTGGATTTAGCTCAATGATCCCACTGCCTGCCTTGCAAGCACAAGGTCCTGAGTTTGATCCCTGGTACAAAAAAAAATTAACTCAATTCAACAAGTAAACCTCATAAATGGTGATATATCAAGAAATTAATGGTAGTCAGATAAAACCATTTTTTTCTCAAGTGTAACTCTTGAAATAAACTCTGGAAATCCAAAGCCAGGACATACAAATAGACTACTTTCTGATTTTAAGATTTATGATAAATTTAAATTTCACAGATATCAACATAGATTTTGCTAAAAGAAAAAAAAACCGATATTCAAAGATACCCTCTAAAGTATAGGTTGCTAGAGAGCAAAATATGCCTATGCACTTGGCACTTGGGAGCCAGGCAATGTCAGGCTGAGCTGAACAATTCCAAGAAGCATGTCATTAAGAACAAGTTGAGCAGGTCAGTCCACTCTCTGGCAATGCATGTTATCAACAAAGACTGATTAAACTTTAACTCCACATTCTGAGACTGTTGCAGACTTTTGTGGCTGAGCACATGGAAGGCATGTGTAATATAACAGGAAATGTATTTTCAGAACAGTGACTACAAAGTATTTATGAATAATGTTTGTGTCTACTTTAATAAGATTAAGAGATATTTGACATATTCATTGATTATTTTAGAAAGTTTTAAGTGCAATTTCATATGAAAGAAAATATATACACTATAGATATGATTTAAGTTTTAATACATGTTGCTACTTGTTATAGGCAGTATAAAATGTGTGATTTTGGTATAATCAGAGATAGAAAGTCTGTAAACTATACATTGTTATTAAATTATCCTCACAACTACAGATAACTATTTCATTTTTGATATATATTTATTAGTCTCTAAATAAATATACAATATTTTATCATGTAAAAATTTAACCAAATTTGAGTTATTTCTAAAGTATTTAGTTATGAATAAACCAGTTTTGTTTCTTTTTAAGGCACAAAAAAGTCAATGGAAATTGTTCTGTGATGCTGATTTCTGAAATGCTAAATTAATTGAATATTTAAATAAATTTAATTTTTGATCAGCTATTTGGAAGTAAGTAGACACAACTGAAGTGGCAAAATTACAAAAGGTCAGTGCATTTGAGCACAAATACTGTATAGACTAGATGAGAAGAGGAAAACAAGTACATACTGATACCACAATCTTTCCCCTAGGCTATCCCAATAATCTTGTATTTTGTGTGTTATTTTATGACAATGATCCAAAGTATCCAGACAAAAATGTAGATTATATAGTTAGAGCTCCTTGGATAGAACCTTGCTTTTTAATTCAACCAGGAGCCAATAGAGACAGAAAGCAGCATGTACAAGAAGAAACAGAAAAAAAAATTGTCAGTAGGGAACTGAAAAGGTGACACCAGAAATCCAGACTCAGCAAAGCTAGAGTTCAGATTGGATAATGTATGAGCATAAGTGGATGATTACAGAAAACATGGATACAAAACTGGTAGATTTAAGGTGGTAGTTTCTCCTGAAACTGCACTAAATGATGCTAAGGGAATTTACTAAAGCATAACTCCTCAAGAACAAACAGAAGAAGAAAAGATGTGGCATCAACCAAATTTTGGAAGCTAGAATGCGAGTGAATGTGTCTAAGTGTCCACTGAAGTATCAGCTGGTCTCCCAAATCCTGTCCCTTTACCCACCCACCCAGGCAGTGCCTCTCATATACCCAGGTGGAAGAATGATGAAAGGTTGAATTGAAAATGAGAATCTGCACCTTAACACCAGGCTCACCTGGCAATGGAGTTAGCTTGCTGAAAACTCGAGATTCTGTAAAAAACTTACATAAAGAAAAGCAACTCTTGGCAAACATTCAAGAGATTATACCACATTTCATTTCAGTCAGAACAGAGACTCTGTTTTAGGAAAAATCAACCAGACTGAAAGAGGATACATACACACACCAAATGCTGAGAGTTTCACCAGACAAAATCATCAAGCCACTTCACCCTGCAGTGAGACCCACCACAGAGAAGCCCCATCGATGCGCACATAAACACACACATGCACACACACATAAGCATACACACACAGCTTTTAACCAATTTCTAACATGAAAGACCAATGACAAGATAATCAAAGAAAAAAAATAGAGCATAGCCAGCAGCAGAAGAGAAATTTTCAAAAGTCTGATACATCAAAGATATAAAAATATATATAATATTAGACTAAAAATTGAGTATCATTTTTCTGAGGTTTTGACAAATGTATTGAAGTATAGTGAATGTTAGGAAAGAAATCATATAGGGATGTATTACATCTTGCAACTACCTTGAATGTATATTTTTAAAGTGATAAATATGTATTTATTAACTTTGTCTTTAGCCAATAAATAAATAAATAAATAAAAATCACTTTTCATAGCAGTCCCCAACCTTTCTGGTACCAGGTACAGTACTGATTTCATGGAAGACAATTTTTCCATGGATGGGGGTGGTCTTTAAGATTCTTTTTTTATTAGTATACATTTGCATTCATAATAATTACTTTCCCCACTGCTAGCATCACCACCTCAGATCAACATTAGATTCTCATAAAGACTGAGCAACCTAAATCTCTCATGTGCCTACTATGCTCACAACAGTGTTTGCACACCCATAGGGAGCAGCTACAAATATAGAAGAAGCTTCCCTTGCCTACAACTCACTTCTTCCAGTTCCTAATAGACCAGCACTGTTCTGTGGCCCTGGAGCTTAGGAACCCTTGACTTAGCACATTTGTTAACAATCAGTGTGAAATAGATTCTGAACATTAATAAGTTCAAACCACTGAATTAAACAGCAGCAGTCCTCACTCATCTAGAACCCAATAGTGATGACAGTAGAGATGTCTGTGCCATCATTCTTTACAGCAATCAAGAAGGAAGGGACAGACACACCTATGGAAGGAAGGTGGTGGCACAGCTGGCATTATGCAGAGCTGCCTGACCAGGCAAATGTATCAGAGGTAGCAGCAACAAGGCAGCTGGATGGGCCCAGGCAGCTCTTTTTTTGGCCCCTTCCTATGCCTCTGTGGTGTTAAGAGGCTCTTCGACTCCGTATTGGCAGGTATACTGTGGGTATGCTTGGTACAGGTACCTCTGCGTGTGGGGGTCAGGCCCTCCATGAGTTCCATCATTTGCTGTGAATGAGGTGAGTATGGGGCTGTCAGACCAGAGCTGGACAGACCACGGCCCAAACCACAGTTCTCTTTATTGATCAGGGACCAGGGCATACACTGTGCTCTCCACAAACTAGCTATCCATATGTATAGGCAGGTCCTGACATGAGAAAGATGTTATTTTTAAAAGAAGCCTGTTCATATGGTGAAAGAATTAAAAGAATTTGACAATATGATAACAAGAGTGGAAAATTCAAAACAGAGTTGGAAAACAAAGTTTAAAATTTTTCATAAAAAATACATTTAAAAAACTAAGGATCAATACCTATATAAGAAATTGCATAGAGAGGAGATATAGTTCCCTAGACATGAGCATGAGTTGCCAGACTGACAAAAGAAGACTTTCGTACAAAGATAGGAAGCTTCCAGAACTCTGTGCACAAAGGATAATTACAAGAATTACTGAAAGAGAAAAATGCATATCAAAGGAGCAAGGACCAAAGTGCTATCAGTCTTCTGAACAACTAGCAGCCAGAAGATAACAGAATAAAGCTTTGAACACTCAGCGAGAAATTATTTTTAATCATCAAAATTATCACATCAGTGGCAAAGTGTGATAAAACCCTTTTCAGATAAGCAAAGTTTCAAAAAATGTTAGAAGCTACATAACCCTGAAAAGTCTAGATACATCAGAAATATGACATTTAGAAATATGGGGGTAACTGTGGAGGTACAGGAATTCAAAGCTATTGGCTCTGGTCAATAATATCAGAAATAGGGAAGGAGATTACTATTTTAGTTTCATACTTTGTAGAACTAGTTGCCTTTTAAAACTGTTTTAAATTACATTAAATAAAGGCACAAAATACTATATGCAGCATGTTCTCATTTGAATACAAAAGAATGGAGGTACACAGGCTGTATATGAACAGAATATCTAAAGAAGGGAGAAAACCTAACAGTAATTGTCTTCTCTATGTATATACATTTGAAGAATGAACAAACGGTTTTTGAACTGAGCTACATCCCCAGGGTTTTTGTTTCCTTGTTTTGAGACAAGTTCTTGCTAAGTTCTTAAACTGCTAAATCTGGGCTAGAACCTGAAATCCTCCTGCCTCAGCTTCCCAGAGTGCTATACAATAGGTATATTCCAGGATACTCAGCTTAACAATTGTCCTTAAAAACAAACTCTGAGCTGCAGTGGATGGAAGTCTTACTTTTAATAGTATATTTATTGTATTGTTTTAGTGTCTAAGTTATTTCTATTTTACTGCTTATAAATAATTGGTTTTGTTTGTTTTACAGGCTGGAGGCAACATCACATGTCCACAGGTCACCAGTTGCAGACCTCAGTTTTAGGATGGTGCAATGACAATGAATCACAAGGGCAGAAGAAAATTTGTCTGCTTCCAGGCAAGACTAAGTTAAAGATATAGAAGAGATTTGAGAGCAAATGAGGAAAGGATCCAGGAATATTGCTGTGTATGGGCTCTGTCCATTCTTAATCACAGTGTGTAAAGAAGTTAAAATTTAATTTGCACAAAGCTTCCAGGATTATAGGAAAACATAAATAGTGGAAGGTTAAAGGGCAGGACTTGAACAACTGGACGAAGATGGTGAAGAGGGAGGAATAAAAAATATTGCCATTGAACAATTCTTGGTTAATAGAGTAATAGAATCATTGTGAAATATAAAAAGGCAGGGGAAAAGTATCAGGACAGTAGTAACTAGTTGAGTGTTTACCCTGTGTTAGTCACTGCTGTAAGGACTTCCCATGCTTTAACTCACCTTATTGTCTTAGCCCTGCAAGGAAGGTGCTACTGCCACCCTCATTTTACACAGAGAGAAACAGGCAGCTATTTTTGCAAGGTTATGCAAAGCTTATAACTAGGGGTTGGCAAGGACTAGTAATTATCTTGCTATGTGACCGTGATTTAATCTCCTCAATACACCACACACACACACACACACACACACACACACCACCACCACCACCACCATACATATTCCCAATCAGCCAAACTATTCAAAATTACCTATATCCAAAAGGCATCCAAGAGAACTGAAAGTGTTAAACATACAGTTCAAATTGATAAAATAAGGGAACATCTTTGTCTTGAAGTCAGGTGAAATTTCCATGATTTACTTTTCCATGAGAACGTGGATTCCTATGACAATGTTATATTCCATAAGAAAATAATGTTGCAGACTGGGTAGCTGTTTCTAGAAGAAAAGCATCATTTTCCAGCCAGAAGCTCTCCACTCTCGCATTTTCACATCCTGATCAGTAAAACATTTGCAAGACAGAGTTTGGGGAATTTGTTTGTTTTCTGAGCCAACTGACCATGTACATACCTAACTCAAAGTCTCAACCACCTAATCTTCATTGCTTATTAAGAGTTTTACCAAGAAATTATTTAAGTATTCTGTGGGATGGTGCTTTCAAACTATATATCTCTTGAACAAATACAATTTATTCCTGAACCTGATAAATAAATAGGTAAACATGTTTCAAGCTTGGGACCCCAAAGATGAACCGGTTCAAGTTGACACTCCTTTGCCTCACAGTGTTCCAGTGGATGACAGCCAGTAGCTTTTTTATTTATGGAAATCTTCAATCACTTTAAAAGAAATTGAAATATTAGAAATATTTTAGTATTTCTCAGTCAAACAATCCTTTATTCTAGGAAATCTCATTTAGTCTCTATGGCAATTTTTGCTTTTTCAAGTCATTTATTTTTCATTATAGAAGAGGATATTTGAGCAAATTATCTGATCATCTAAATATAGATCCATTTTCTAGTAGTACTACCCCTCATTTACTGATCAGTTTTCACAAGTGGACTTGGCATCTTCCCCAATAATGGGCTATCTACAGCTGTGCTTTCCAATATGGTGGCCACTGACCTCATGTGGTTATTTAAGTTAAAATTTAAAATAAAAACAGTGAAATAATGTGTTCAATAGTCACATGTAGCTATTGACTGCCATCATAGACAGATCAAACAGAATATTCCCATCATTACAGAGAGTTATATTGGATAGAGCTGATACAGACTACCCTATTCATTATGAAACTTGGGAACATGAACTTACTCAACCTGAAGAAATTTTATGTCTTTTGACAATAAATGAGCCAAAGTTATCTCAGACTTATAGGTCATACTGTGAGCATCCAAAATTTGTATAATCAAATCTGCTTAAATGTTTTATTAAGAAGTAAAACTTATATTGTTTTTAGATGATTTTTGATTTCTTTAAATCCACTTCAACAGTTCCCAAACTATATAGTAGTAAGTACAGTATATTATTTTTGACATATTTTGCTTCCTGAACTTACAAGATGCAATCATATGATGCTCTCTTTTCTTTAGTGGAGGCAGAAAAATAATAGTTACTAAAAAATAACACTTATTTGCCAATGAAGGTTAATTCAAGGCCAAATTGAGAAAATATTTATAAAAATATACAACTAGAATAGTTGTAGGAAACTATCCATCATATGAATATTAGAGGAAAATCTAAAACATTCATGATTTCTGATTTTTTCACTATTCTTATCCAAAAAAAATCAAAAGTTTAATGCAACTCTAAATGTAAAATTTGTCACTGAGTAAACGACTTACATAAACTTAACCATAAAAATGTATTAAGCACTATACTGAGCTATCCATATACATTTTTTCTGGATGAATTGACTTCTGATTTCCAAAATATTTTAAATTTATTTATATATTATACTCATAAACATTATGCTGTATTTCATTATGTATCGAGATATTTCATTGGAAATAGTATCCTTGCCATAACATTTCAAATAAATAACTGAAAGGGCTCAAATTAATTCAATCTTTATTAGAGTGATAATTTAAGTAACAGAAACAAAAGACATAAATAGATCCCTTTTTTTCATGAAACATAATCCGATTTCACAAATTCATGTAATTTCATTATCTGATAGTATTTAAGAAGTAATGAAAGCCTGTAAGTTCCGGCTAGCCAATAGTCACTACGGTAGAGCATAGTCCCTACCTTTGAGAAATTAGTGGAAATAAGTTCTTAGTGCTAGAACTGACAACCACAATGATATTATTCCCATTTGTAAGTCATTGGGATGTGACAAACAACATCACAAAGCAAATCAACCTGAGATAATTCCTCACGTGTATATATTTATTTATTAATTTAATCACTAGGCTGACTTGCACTAGGCACTGGATTTACAATAAATTTGGATGAAATTTTACGAATTCAGAGAGCAATCAGGATTAGTTTAATCATGCTCGGCTGTCATCACATGCTTTCTTTTAACTTCATGATAATTTAAGAAGGTCTTCACTTTGTTGTGAGTTTTATCACCTGGTTATTTAGTTTTCAAATTAAAAGTAAAAATTGTCTCCATTTTTCAAATGGTAATAAATATGTGTTGTACCTTGTAATACTTATAGAAGTAACAAATAGATAAACACAAAGTGACAAGTCTATAATAGAAATGCATCCCAAAAGTATTGGATAATAAAGGAAGATAGAGTCCAGAGAGGACTCATAAAGATTTATAAAAGAGAGAAGACATTTATGCTTATTCTTGAAGAGAGATAAGAGTGTCCTAAGCAGAGAAAAGTAGGGAAAGCATCAGGAAAAACAGGTGGCTGTTGTGCAAATTTTCATTCTGCAAATTTAGACCACAGAATTCAGGGACAAGAATGACAGGAGAAAAATGACATATTTCTAGAGGATACATTTATACCAAGAGAAATAAATGTTTTGGAACAGGATCATCAATCAATAGTTTTTATAATCTGACCCAAAAGCCAAACATCCTTTTCCTTCTTCTACATCAAGTTTTATCAGAAAGATCACAAAGATTTTGAGAGATTCTATTTTTTTATCTATTCCGGTTGATGAAAAGACCATGCAAATCATTTTAATATGTTTTTCAATTCAATAATTCACTTATTGAATAAATATCTTGAACCATCTCTTCTGTATCAAGCATAATATACATATCTACAGTAATATGAGAGGTAAGCAAAATGCAGTCTATCTGTAAGAATGTGCTCTTCAATCAGGGAAGTAAAGGTGACCAAGACAGGTACAGTGAAATATAACACATATTCTGGCAGAAAAGGGGATAAATACATTGGAAGCAAAAAATATGTGACTCCATCAGGCAAAGTCTGAGATATTTACATAAAAATATAGTATTTCCTGTGTCTTTAAAAATAATTATGAACTTGCCAAAAAGAAAAGTGAGAAGATGGTATTCTGGGCAGAAGGCAAAAGATAAATGAGGTCTTTTGGTTATACATGTTCCTGGTAAACACTATTCTGCCCGAATTTTCACATTAATACAATTAATGGCAAATTTTAGAAATTTATATTTTATAAAATAATTAATAAATTTTCTACTTATCAGATTTTTATGTACAGCCAACTGTATATCATACCTCAGAAAAATACTGTTTATGACATGAATATATTCCTAAGATCAAAATCACTGGACCCAATTTTCACTTCTCCATCATATTGTAGATGTTTTTCAACTACATGCACAAAGAGGTTCTCTTGATATTGCTGTTGAAAACGAGTAAAGAAAAATTTAGAGTAAAACAAAACCTTTGCTGGCATGGGAAACTGTAAAGTAAAAAAGCCATAACACTTTAAACTAAAATTCCCTTTCCATCATTGCTCTAAATTTGGTCTATGGCAAGGCTATAAACCACTCAGTAATACAAACTGAGATAAGATTTTCTTCTTTTCCTATTTAACTCTTGCAGTATCCCATTCTTTTGAACTAAAATGTAATTTACATGTGGTGAAGTACAAAAGTCTATATTTCATCTTTGGTGAGTTTTGGCAAATATATACATACATGTAACCTACACGCTAAACAAAATTATATGTATTTATCAATCCAGGGAGTTCTCTTTTCCTTCTATGTGTAAAAACTGATATTGTTATATTTACTGTTATACTTAATTTTACAATCTGTATTACTTAGTACACAGAAAATCTACCCTCTACCCAAAGAGAATGGTACTTAAAATATATGTAAGCAATACAAAAGCTACCAATTTAAATTCTATATTTATAGTTTTTCTGTAATTACTATATAGTATTAATTTAGCATGGAATAAATCTCAAAACATTATCACCACTAAAAATATTTACTAAGCACTTATAATCAGAGAAAGAATATACATAACTATATTCATGTAAATGAAAAAATTCAAAATAGGATTTGTACCAAATATAAAATCCATAAGACAATGTAAAATAAAGCAAGGACAGATATAGAGTTCACAGCAGAGTTCTGAAGAAGGATAGAGAACATATTTTGGGGAGGATATGTAGAAGACATCATGGACAAAGATATACAAGCAGTAGGTGTGTGTAAGAATATGTGTGAGAGAGCCCTTAAGGATGTGGGTGTTTGTATGAGGGAGAGAAAGAGAAACTTCAAATATTTGTGTGTGTGTTGAGAGAAAATTAAGTATAAAGCAGTATAATTCGGTAAGCATTGGGCCCTTGAGTAATGGCTAAATACAAATATATTTCTAAATTTGCTAAATTCAAATTTCTAAGCAAATCTTTGAGATACAAATGCTACTGCTGTAGAGTTTTGTCCTGATTTTTACACATAATTATCTAATTTAGTTATGAGTAGATATTTTGCTCATGGTGATTTTTGCTACTAACAAGCATGATAATGCTAAGCTAAATGAGCATCAGTGTTCCTATGTGGATGGCATGCTACACACATGAAAACAGACAACAAAAACCTCAGGATCTATCTGCCTTGCATAATGTTATTTTCTTCAACTCTTACTACAATATGTATTGCAGATATAACATCTCACTGACATGAAAGCTGTACTTGGATTTGTTTGCTTGTGTCTTTGAATTTATTTCTACTTATCTTACAAATTAATATGGTCTGTTACTCTCAGTCTATAAATTCCTAAAGTTCTTACACACTTCTCAGATAAAGAAGTAGAAATAGCAAATAAACATATGAAAAACTGTTCAACATCACTGGTCATTTGAGAGATGGAAATGAAAACAACACTGATATTCCACCTCACCCAAAAAAGAATGGCTGCTATCATGAAATCAACCAATAACAAATGCTGCCAGGGCTATGGGAAAAAGAAACACCTCTCCACTGTTGGTGGGAGTGTAGACTGGTGCAACCACTGTGGAAATCAGTATGGAGATACCTCAAAGAACTAGGATTAGAGGTTGCATTTGACTCAGCTATTCCCCTGCTGGGTATCTTCCCCAAAGAATTAAAAGAATCATATCACAGGAAGATTTGTGCACCCATTTTCATAGCGGCATAGTTTGTAACACCAAAAATTTAGAAGCAGCCCAATTGCCCATCAAATGGAGACTGGATTTTTAAAATGTGCGTTTTTTTTTTATAAAATGGAATACTACTCAGCCATAAAGAATGAGAAATTAGAGACATAGCTAAGTGGATGTACATTGAGGCGATACTCTTAAGTGAAATAAGTAGGATACACTTGTGTAAATACTGAATAGTTTTTCTGGTGTGAGAAACTGAAAGAGTAAATAAGGACAACGTGTATAACAAATAATGTGAAATAGGAAGAAAAGGTGCAAAGGGGAAGGGGAATTGGGAGGGGTAGGGGAAAGGAAAGAAGGGAATAGAATTAATAAGGAGAAAATTTAAAAATAGAAACAAAGTCTTTGTAAATAGAGAGGGATGGAAGGTTGAAAAAATAAGAATCAAGATATGTCGTGTAAAGGTACAAATCTACAGTGATGAATGTCATTATATTGTATACTTAAAATGTAAAAATATAAATTCCTAAAGTTCTTGAGCTGAAAGTTCTGTACATTATAAATATTCACTAAAGTTTGAAGACTGGCTGATTTATGTGGTCATTCATAATGGAAGTCTAAGATGCTCCTTAGCAATGTATAATAGATACAAACCCTTTTTCATTTACACTTCAAATATATCTATAGAGCCCTTTGTAAAAGCACAAGACAAATTTTGTTTGTTTACTAGGTTTAGATATCTATTTTACATTTTTTCTTTCTTAATTATTTTTAACTTATTTTTATTAGTACATATTTGCCATACATATTGATCACATTCATCATAAGGAATTTGTACGTGTACACCATATATCTTAATTATTCTTTTTTTTTCCCATTCCTATTCCCTCCCTTCAACCCTTCTTCTCCCTATTTAAAAAAGCTTTGTTTCCATTTTTGGCTTCTATTCTCTTTTTTTCTTTTCCCTTGCTTCCCTTTTACTCCCCCTCCCTTGTTCCTTTTTCTGTTAGAACATGTTGCTCCTACTTCCCTATATCTATCCTCCATTATGTTCCTTATTTACCCTTCATGTTTCTCACACAAGAGAAGCAATAATATTTAAACATATGTAAGATTTATTTCACTTAAGATTATGGTCTCAAGGTGCATCCATTTTCCAACAAATGATTCAAGTTTATCCTTCTTTATAACACAGTAGTACTCCATTGTATATACATACCACATTTTCTTTATCCATTCATCTGTTGATGAACATATGGTCTGTTTCCAAGATTTAGCTATTATAAATTGTGCTGCTATAAATATGAGTATGCATATATAACTGTGGTATGATGCTTTTAACTCTCTTGAGAATGTTCTAGGAGAATAGCTAAACACTAGTTTTAGTTTTTGAAGAATCTCCATTCTGATTTCCATAGTGGTTGTACTAGTTTACACTCCACCAGCAATGGCAAAGTGTTCCCTTTCCTCCAGTCTTTCCAGCATTTGTTATTGGTTGATTTCTTGATGACAGTGATTCTTTCTGGAGTGAGATGGAATCTCAGTGTTGTTTTAATTTGCATTTCTCAAATGAACGGTGATGTTGAGCATCTTTTCAGATATTTATTTGTTGCATGTATTTCTTCATCTGAGAAATGTCTATTCATTTCAGATGCCCATTTTTGAATTTGAGTCTTTAAATTTGGGGGGTTTGACTTTTTTTAATTCTTTGTATAATCCAGATGTTAGTCTTTTTATCTGAAAAGTAACCGGTAAAATTTTTTTCCCATTCTGTGGATTGTATCTTCACTCTGTTGTTGGCTTCTTTTGCTGTGCAAAAGCTTTTCAATTTGCTGTGTCCCTGACTTAAAATTACAGTACAGAACTACTGCGATAAAAACAACATGGTACTGGCAAAAAAAGAAACAGACCCAAAAATCAATGCAATAAATTAGAAGATACAAAAACAACTCCAAATACACTCAACCATCTTATCTTTGATAAAGAGGCCAAACACCTGCACTGGAAGAAAGATAGAAAGTTAGCCTCTTTAATACATGGTGATGGAAAAACTGGCTGTCCACATGGCAAAGACTAAAGCTAGACCCATGTCTCTCAACATGCACTAAACTGAAATCAAAATGGATGAAATATCTAAATATCAAAACAGAAACACTAAATCTGCTGGAAGAGGGAATTGGTACAATTCTTGAAGACACAGATGTAGGTAAAGACTTTATGAAAAAAAAACTCCAATTGGACAGAAAATATTACAAAATATTAACTACTGGAATCTCATCTTATTAAGAAGCTTTTGCACAGCAAAAGAAATTATCAACAGGACCCGAGCTCGATCCCCAGTACCAAAAAAAAAAAAGGGCCAGGGATTTAGCTCACTGGTTCTGCCACCTGCCTCACAAGCACAAGGACCCGAGTTCTATCCCCGGCACCAAAAAAAAAAAAAAAAAGAAAAGAAATTATCAACAGAGTGAAGAGACAACCCACAGAGAGGGAAAATTTTCAACAGCTTTTCCTCAGATAAAACGGTAACATTTAGAATATATAAAGAACTGAAAAAAATCAAACCTCCAAAATTTAAAGACCCTATTCAAAAACTGGCATCTGAGATGAATATACACTTTTTTTTTTTTTTTTTTGGTACTGGGGATCGAACTCAGGTCCTTGCGCTTGCGCAGCAGGCAGTGAAACCACTGAGCTAAATCCCTGGCCCGAATATACACTTTTAAGATGAAGAAGTACAAACAGCAAATAAATATATTTTTTTTCTTTAATTTCATCTGTGACCCATTGGTTGTTCAGGACATTGTTGATTTTCATGTGTTTCTTCAGTTTTTGTCTTTTCCATTGTCATTGAGTTCCTATTTCACTGCAGTATGGTCTGATAATATCCATGGGATAATTTGAATTCCTTTGGATCTACTTAAGCATGTTCTATGAGATTGTGATCTGTTTTGGAGAATGCCCAGTGTCCAGCTGAAAAGAATGTGTGTTCTATTGTTCTGGGGTGTAACAGTCTCTACATATCTATTGGGTCCATTTCTTCAAAGGCTTCAGAGGAGTCAAGCTACACAGGCTGCCAGTAACAGTGCCCTTTGGGTGCAGAGGAGCAGAGGAGCTGAGGAGCCAAGGAGCCCAGTTTCAAGGGCCTCTGGTAGCACCGCCCCCTGGGCACTGAGGTGTGGAGGAGCTGAGCTGAGCAGGCGCCAGCCCCCCACCCCCACCCCAGCCTCTGGCTGCTGGACCATGCTGGCACCTGGTTCCACACCTCAGAGGTGCAGGGGGTCATAAAGGCCATTGTTCTGAACTCCAGAAGATAGAGCAGAAGTGAACAACAGAAAGAGGGCCTCTCTGAGGCTCCTTGATGAAAATTGAAGCCCACTTGAAAAATGAAGAGAATCTCTGCAATAAAATCACACCAGGCAACCATATTGGTAAGTTGGAGGGATTACCACCTCCCATTAGAGCCCGGACTATTTCCAGGGGAAGGGCAGTTGGAACCTGCAGTAGAACTTTGCATATTTCAACCCTGCAGGAGGTCAGGAAGCTCAACTTGGGCCTTGCAGCTAGAAATCTGCCCAAACCTCAGGGGTCTGCTGCTGGTTTGCTGAGACTAATTGACCTAGATCTGCACACTGTGGCCCACTCTGTCTATTGTGACAGCAGAGACACACCCTGAAGGAGGCCCTTTACTTTTATTTTTTATTTTCAAAGTTATTTTTTTATTTTTAAAAATTATTTTACTTTTTTCTCTTCTCAATTTTTTTCTTTTTTTCTTCTTTTTCTATTTTTTTCTTTCTCTCTCACTCTCTCACTCTCTTGCTCTCTTTCTTCCAACTTGTTCTTCATCTCTCTCCCTTTTTGTTCCTGTTCCTATCCTAATTTAGATTTCTTTTTTCTTTTTTTCTTTTCTTCTCTCTTTTTCCTTCATTCGATTGTCATTAGTGTTAAAGGAAAGTAAATATAGTTTGTAGCCTCCCTTTGCTGTTAGGCTATTCTGTTCTTGTGTTTCATTTTTTCATTCTGTCTTCAACAGCTTGTTAGAGTTTGCGTGATCTTTCTGTGTCCTCTGGCCTCCTTTCTATCCTTTTCCTATTCCTGTACTTATCTATCCCTCCCTCCCCAACTCCTTCTAAGTCCCCATCCCAAAAGGTAAACTTGCTATATATATAAAACCATATACATGGTTAAAGGTGATAGATTAATAACTACCACAAATTGTCATTTTCTAAACTGTGCTTGATGTTACTATTGTTGCTGATTGTATCACTTGGGCTAAGGTGTTGTGATTGATCTAATCAGTTGTCCCTCCTGGTATACTGAAAATGAGATTGCCTAAGAGTCATTAGAGACTCAAAAGCTAAAGACCAGCTATATCTATCTGGAAGACACCTCTGGGAAGCAATTATTCCATAAGGGTTCTAAATACAAGCAACAAAGATACTTACACTAAGCAATATTGAAGTATCAATCCAAGAAGTAAACCAAAAACAGTACCAACAACAAAAATAAAAATGAGAAGACACTTAAGCAAGGCACAAACCCAGATTGCAAACAGCCAACTCACCAAAGGCAAATTCTGGGGGAAATGAGGCGGAAAAATCTGATAATCAACCACCTGATAGTTATTAATCTATCAGCTTTAACCATGTGAATTAAATCAAAATTTAGGACCAGCCCAAAATATATTTATAGTGAATAAACTCTTCAATATACCAACTTTACTTTTTGGGATGGGCAGCTGTTGGATTGATTTTTCATGGTCCATTGCTGTTTTAAAGAGATCTTTCATTTGATGATCACCAACCACAACCCTGTCTTCTAGACCTGATATTCTGTCTTCACTCTGCATCCTTTACTTTCAGTAGAATTTTTGACCTCCTGGATTTCTACTTGAGTCTCTTTCTGGAATCTAGTTCTTTGCTACATTGTGCATTCATGGTTTCCATGTTGTTCCTAAGCTCCTCTATTTTTCTTTAACCTATATCTACTCTAGACTCACCAATCATTTCCTTCATTGTGGTTGTCATCTCTTTAGCTATCTTTGTTTTGATTTTTTCAAGAGACTTATTGATCTATTTCCATTGTCAGCATTTCATAAAATTCAGCTGGGAGGTTATTAATTTCTTCTACTTCAATGCCCCCTTGATTTGCCTTGGGCAAGTTGAGAATTTCATGGTGCATCTTTCTTATATGTTTTCTCATTTTCTATTTTTTGTTGCTTATTTGTTTTCTGCATTGAGGATTGTAAATTGCTTATGATAGTTATGTTTATTACTAGTATGGAGACCTCTTTAGGAAATGACTACTTTTCCGAAGTCTAGGCATAGCTGGTTTTCACTTTTGAATCTGTCCCAAGATCCTGAATCTTCAGTTTATTAGGGATGAAGAGTTGCTGCCTGTTTGGCTTAGCAACTTCTTTGCTACTGGATTATAGTATTGTTCATGACCACCAAGAAATCTAGGTATTGACATACAAGGTAAAACAATTGATCACAACTACCTTGACTAAAGTAATAAAATCAATAATAACATTAACATCAAGTACAGACTTTAAAATGACAAACTGTGACAACTATTTATTTGCCACCTTTAACCATAGAACAAGATTTATAGTTATATAATAAAATCTAAGACAAATCAGAAAATTATATACAGTAAATATGCACCCAGTAGAGCGATTTTACTCTAATGGAAGAAAATTTAAAAGAGATAAGAAGGAAACATAGAGAAATAAATGAAGAGAAAAAGATTAGAAACAAGGTTGAAGGACAATGGAAGATTACTCAAGTTTCAAGAGACTGGTGAAGAAAGGAGGGAAAGAAGGAAAAAACAAAAACAGGAACAAAACAAAACCAAAAAATAAAAATAAAAGCAATGTTCACACACAAAAAAACAAAAAAAAATTATAAAAAAGAAACAAAAACAGAAAAAAAATCTGTGATTTCAAGCCTGTGGTTATCTTCTGGGGTCTACAGTTTTGCAGTGGTGTCTAATTCAGAGCATGACTCCATTCTTGCTGGCAGATAAAGGAGGCAGTCAGAGCCTGCAGTGGGATTATGGCTGGATGCCAGTTCTGGTACTTTCAAATCCAGTTTAAGCTGATACTGGTCTATGGTATAGGGTTAGAGCCTGAGTCATTTGGCCTACAACACTGTGGGTGTCTCTTGCTGGCCTGACCATGACTCTGACCCTAGATGTCTCCCTCAGTTGTCTCTCACCCAATCACTGTGGGATTTCAACATTGGGAACTCTGAGATGAAGCCAACCCAAGGCTGATTTGAGTCCCAGGTTCAGATGGCCCCTCCTTAAAAGGGGTGCATCTGGCCAGGCACCCTCTCTAGGGACATGGAAATCACTATCACTGTGATCACTCACCAGCTGTTATTGTGCACAGCATCCACTGCTCTGTTCTAGTGCTGCATTTCTCCCTGAAGTCCTCTGGAGTCACCCATCCTCACTAATTCTTTGTATACTGGAGCCTCCTCTCTCACACTGTGAGCCAGAACCTGGGGACAAAGCCTATACTGACTCTTCCTTTTTCTGCATTGAAGTCTGTCTCTTCACTTCCTCTGTGGACTCTATTTTTTCTTGCAGATCCTTCCTGGGTCCCAGAAATCCACTTCCCTCCTTCTTTCCTTCTCTGAGTTGTTATTTTCCAGTATCTAGTGAATCTTGGAGAGGTTGATCTGTTGCTTCTTAGCACTCTTCCACCTTCCCAGAAGTCTACATTCTTTTTTTCTTAGCTTACTAAGCTCAATAAGGAAATGACTCTTTAGCTCATACTTACCAGGACATGAGACTTCAGTTGGGACTTGATACTGCTCTGAGTTAGATCCTTCCAAGTAGTCTGAGTACAGTATTATGAGTAGGATGAGTAGCCTTTCTTTTGAGGGGTGGGGAGGAATACTAGGATTGAACTCATGGGCTTCATACTAAGTTACGTCTTCAGTTCTTTTTATTTTTTATTATTATGAAACAAGATCTTGTTGAATCACTAAGTTGCCCTGGCTGTGTTCAAATTCACAATCCTTCTGCATCAGCTTCTGAGTACTGGAACTAAAAACATGTGCCTCCTGAACTGGCTGAGTAGACTTTCCAAAATCATCCCTAATTGGCAAAAATAAGCTGTTTGGGGAAGTGTCTGTATTTTAAATCAATAAATTACAGAGCTAAAGAAACCAGGAAAAGAAATAAGGGAAGTCAGAAATCACTGGAAGGAAGTGGAAATATTTCTGGATGTAACAATCCTTTGATATATCAACATGCCTATGCTACCATACCCTTGCTCAGTCAAGCTGTAATCTAGTTTTTGGTGTGAAGGTGTTTTGCAGATATGATTAAAACCCATAATCAGCTGACTTTAGTTAAGGGCTATAACCCTAAATAGAGTAAAACTTTGGATTGTGAGTAACTTGTTCTACAAATCTTCTGCAAGACAAGCAAACATTTCTAATAAATTTTAACTTAATAAATGAGTGATGTCTTTCAATAGGAGTAGTACATGATGCCAAACATCACATGATCACAACTGAGCCAATGGGAGAGAGAGAGAGAGAGCGAGAGAGAGAGCGCTATATATTATAAGATTGCAGATGATGGTCTCTCAAAAGCAAGAGATCTCACCTGCAGAGGAGGAAGAAAAAAGGCACTTCACTCAAATGACATTAGGGAGATGTGCAAAATGTGAGAAACAGTACAAAATTTTGTAGAAAGCACTACCAAAATAAAGCTGTAGCAGTACAAGTGAGGAATCTGTTTAATGATAATTCAATGTCACATTTCCATGAAATCCTCAAGAGGAGGCAAAAGCAAGTCATTGATTAGGTTCCTTGTTAAAGGTGCGCAAAATGAGATTCCATTGCAGCAAGAGGTAGCGGTGATTTCATTTACTGATAGTGAAAGTCGTCATGCACAATAAACCTCTCTCATCTCCCTAACACCAGCCACAAAGGTTTTCAAAGGTAAGTACAGGGTAATTTGTTTATTTTTCTTTATATTTCCTTTATTATTTTTATTACAATATCATAATCATTTTTATACAAATTTTTTGGGTTGTGAAATGAATCATCTAAGTTTCCATTATATCTTATAGGGAAATTTGCTTTTATATACAAGTGCTTTGGATTATAAGCATACTTCTAGGAAAAATTATGCTCACAAATAAAAGTTTTACTGTAATCTGAATGAGCCTAATTCAGTTAAGAGACTATAAAATGAGAAGTGAAGCTTCCTTCCTTAAAGAAGAAATTCCACCCGAAGTGGGTGGCAGCTTCAGCTCCTGAAATCCAGGTTGTACTTCCTGACAGCCTGACCATAGGGATGTTGGACTTAACTAGCAAGGCCCCGTGACACATAAGCCAAATTCTAGCAACAAATCTTTTGATATATATCTTCTGCTAGTTCTGCTTCTCTAACTAAACCCTTTCTGATACCATACATGTATCACAAATACTCATGTCACTGTTTCTCTATAACTTCTCAGTGACAAAGAATTTGCTATAATTCCATCCAAGAGCAGAAATGTCTTGAGAATATGGAGGTTTAAAAAACACCATAAATTTACTTAAATCATTTCTGATAGTTTTGCATTAACAAAGAGAGAGGGAACTGTATATTCAGATATCTTGAAATATTTTAATATTTCATGACATTTAATGTTTAGTTATCAGAAAGGCATAACAAAGAAAATACTCTTTAATTATCTTGATGAAATATGACAAAGAATACTAGATTTTAAAAATTTCATGGAAGACTTTTTGGGTCACTAACTTCATAGGTCTATAGGCATGTACTCAAAATAATAGCTCGGCATTCCTACCTTATTTATTTATGCAATGAGAGCCATTAATCACTCCATTTAAGCTTAAGTGTCTCTATTTGAACCTTGAACTAGAACTCTGATAGAACAGTGTACTTAAGACAGCCAATGTGGAATTTCTTTTCTTCCTTCAACAAACAGTTTGGTTCAGTTCAAATAATTATTCAATACTCAGTCGCTAGGAATATAAATACTTTATGATTAAGTTTTCAACATTTACTTGTTAAACTCTCAAATACAAAATGAGTATCAGCATTCAAATACATACACGATTAAGAAATGTTAGAAAATGAGAAAAATTACCTTTATTCTTATTTGGAAAAAAGAATTTTCTTAATGAGTAGATTTAAAAAACGAAAGAAATTTGGCCAACATATATGATAGAAAAATATTGTAGATGGCAAATTAAAGAGCTACAAGTAAATAAATATGAAAGTAGGCCAGAGAAGTGAATGTTTAAATTTACCAAACTAAAGGAACATGAACCATGATAAATGGGAATAAAAATAAAGAAAGTAAAGTGTAAAGTTCAAGCCAAAGGAATTGAAAAAGCCATGCTTCTCTAAAATAACCAATTAACAATATTTTAGGATCCCTAAAGAGAAAGTTATAAAATGTCATAATCCCATATAATTTTGTCTTATTCTTCTATCAACTAAAAGAAGATCAGATAAACTCTTGTTAAACCTAAGGCAGAAATGTTGATCTTCCAGAATAGAAACATAATAGTAACACTGGAGATGACATTCAAATATATTTTTATTTCTCTCCTTAAAAATCTCAGAGTGGTTTTAACATCTAAGAAAACATCCACTTGACAGAGTCATGTGTTAGGGCACAAAAAAGCTGTCTATGTCTTCTAATACATCAATACCATAAAGTAATGTTTGTCTGCCTCTACATTTAGCCAACAATATCTGAGCAGCTTCCATGCTGTAGTAAGGACTCCCTTCATCTTTATGGGATTGAATGGATATAAATGCAGCCTATCTGAGGGGTGAACTGCCTCCCATCTTACCATGAGACTCAGAAGACAGATCCATTCTCCCTCACAATGTGTAAAATCTCATTCCTCTCTCCTTCCTGTAAAGTAGGAGATTCCATGCATGAAAGGTTAGTTTGGACAAATTCTGTGAAGACAAATTGAAAGACTGATATCAGAAGAACAGTTTTGTAAAGATCCTTTCCTTTGATTATTTTTTCCTGATACCTCTGATACAAAATAAAGTGATGTGTTCATTTCTTCCAATAAAGACACTTCATTCTTTCAGTGCCTGCCAAAAGAACACCATGAGTAAAGACAGAAAAATGGTAAACACATACCCAGTTAGTTTAATGTAAATCCTAACATGAAAAACTTTCATTACAAAGTCCTTATTTGCCATGTTAATCTTTTCATCCTTGCCACCGTTGAAGAATTTTCCTCTTCTGGTATTATAAATCCTGGATGGTTTCCAAAAATTCCCTAACCCAAGAAAAATGTCTCAAGGCTCTAACTTATTTGTAAAGATTTATTAACATTAAAAAATTAAAGATTTAAGTATTAAGCATGGTCTTTGTGCTAATTAAGTTGGTGGGCATGTAATATGTCCTTAGGCATATTTCATATGATGTTGTTTATTAAAATTAGTCTGTTAGAAATTCTGACCTTATTTATCTAAAACATTACTTCTTTATATACTGAACACTTCTTGTAACTATACTTACATGCCCATTTTAATGTGTTAGAGAAGAAATCTTTCAGCAATTTTAAAAAGGGAGGAGTCATTTTTCTCAGTTCAGTAATAACTAAAATATCTAATACTGAATGCAGGTAGGGGAATATAGGAAGTGGAAAGGGGTCTGGAACATGAAGAAAGATAATGGATAACATTTCTTGAGGGATGACTATAATATAGTCACATTTCTAGTTACATTATCTCATTCAACTTATATACCTGTTCATTCAGGTAAGAGTTAACTTTAGTAATGTTTTTATTCCCATTTTACAAAGGAAGAAGCTGAGACATGGAGAGATAAAATAACTTGCCCAGTAACAACACAACTAAGGTATAATAAGGAGTGGATAAAAATTTCATCTCTGCTACCCCAACTTCCACAATATCACACTATGCTACATAGGCTCACTTAAATTAGCTCCCCAAATTATATACTAGTACCTCTACAATCTGAATGCAGTATTTCTTAGCAAGATGTCAGTAATTCACAACATAAAAGCCAAAATTACATCCTCAACAATGTTGCAGTCAGACAATCTTGACATGTCACTAGATAATACAATCTCCAATTTCCCTCCGTTGTTTTATTTTGTTTATAACTTTCCCTCTGATTATTTTTATAAAATACTGGAAAAAAGTAGTCATCACATTTTTTGGCCTTAAAATGCCCTTAAAATCTCTTAAGGTCCTCAAAGATCTTTTTTTTTTTCCTTAAATTCTTTTATTGGTACATTTTAGGTAAACAATACATTTGCATTTATCATTGGGTGCTTGTACCTGTACATGATGTATCTTGGTTCTTATTTTCTTTGTGTATTTCATATATTAGAAATGCAATTGGAGAACATTCTAAATTATGTATTTATTAATTTACTTAAAATAACAGCAACACATAAATGTTAACATAAATGTTTTATGAACAATAGCTATTTTGCAAAACAAAAATTAGTGAGAAAATTGGCATTATTTTACATTTGAGGAAGACAATCCAATGTCTAGGACAATAGGAGGCAGCTGAATCTTATGTATACTTCCACATCCAGTCTGCAGTACTCCGTTGTTGGGTTGAAGTATAGAAAGACAATTTGGCCTCACACAGACATGAAGCTAGAAAAGGTAGAAGTGGTATTTTTGGTTATTTTAATTTACTTTTTATTTAGTTAGTACACGTTTGCAGTTCGTGCAGTTTACAGTCTTCTGGGGAGTGGTTACATGTAAAGCTGGTTTCTTTTTTTTTAATCCCTTTCCCCTTCCTTCCCCCACCTTCCCTCCTCCTCCAATTCCCCTATCCCATTTTTCATTCTTGTTGATATTATTAATCTTAGCTCATGTCATGGCATATAATGTTTACATTAATTGAGGTTGTTAGGTTCCTGTACATACCACATCGTTATTCTACTTATGTCCATTTCTCCTCCTCCTATTTCTTGTGCTTTTCCCCTTGGACCACTTTCCTATTACAAGTACTTTGATAGTTTTTTATCACTTCAGTTTTTTGGGGTTTTTTTTTTTGGTACTGGGTATCAAACTCGGAACCTTGTGCTTGTGAGGCAGGAACTGGAACCACTGAGCTAAATCCCTGGCTCTTGATAGTTTTTAAAAATAATTTTGGATAATCTTCTATAATATGACCCTAAATTTCAGTAAAACATAGTCTCTTACAGATTAATTGCAATGAGAAAAAAGAAATAAAAATAAATCTCCATATTAATGGAGCTTTTATACTTTATTGCATTAAAGTCCATTGATATACCTTGAACAAGGTATATCAATATTTTACCCATGAATGATTTGTAACATTATGCATTGATCATTTGTAAAATGCTAGTTCATTGAATGTTCCAAATGTTGACACATTTTATCATCTAATATTAAACAATTACATTTGTTAGCTACAAATTTCTTCAAATTCTAATTTTTCTTGTTTCAATTGATATCATTGGCAACAAACACTATCAGTTGTTTTACTTGAAATGACAATTTCATTTTGTTCATTTTTAAGATAATATCTATCAAATCCAAGTCCAAATAACCATAGATGGCCTGTCATTCATGCTTTCAATTAAAATCTGTGAGAACTTGAACTTGCAACTCAAACAATTGTGCAAGTACTTTTCCTCAAGCTATTCATCACATTTTCATATGGAGGAGAAATGTTTTATACATACTTCCTGTTTGTCTCACATTATAAATAAATTGTAGGGATTCAGGAATTCAAGTATTGCAATTCAACGATACTGATATTTCATACTTTCAGCAATAATATTCTTTGAGTTTTTTCCCATTAAGTTTATTGGTACATTTTAGGTATAAAATACAGTTACATTCATCATTGGGATCATGTACCATTACATGAGTCTCTTGGTTCTTATTTTTTTCCCCTTCCCTTGCCCTCCCTTCACCCCCTCCACCCTTCCCTGTTTGCAAAGACATTGTTTCCATTTTTTTCTTTTCTCATATTTTTCTTTTCCCTTTTTTCCTTTCCCCTACCCCTCCCACTTCCCCTGCACCTTTAGGCCTTTCCTTCCTGTTACACAATATCAATTA
>NW_004624920.1:1633305-1710839 GCF_000247695.1 Heterocephalus glaber
TTCAGAGAGTCCAGGCAATTGAGTATCAGATTGTTCCATCTCGTTTCCCTTTGGGGTTGCTGTAGGTGATCCAGAAGTCTGTTTTTGAGGCTTGTTTATGTGTCTTCTCATTTCCACTGTGGGGGGGGGGTGCATCTGGCACCTGCGCGACTCACTTTTTCTGCCTTAGGAGCTTGGGATGGTGGCGGGGGAGCTTCCTTCTGGGTTCTGGGACTGGCTCAGCTTCTCTGCCTTAGGAGCCAGCAATAATATTCTTAACTGCAAATGTGGCTGTGGTAAAAAAAAAATACAATAACCACTTGTATATTTTGATATACTGTTGATGTATGCTAAGGCACTGAGAGTTTCGTCCACTACTACGTTTTTCCTCCTCGATACAAAGGCAAATATATTACAAGAGATAAGCAGTGTCAGTATTGCAATGAAAACTGTTTGGACCTTAAAAATTTTCTGGAAGTTATTGAGGAACCCACAGTTTTGTAGAACATGACTTAAAATCACCACATAGAGAGCAAAAAGAATATTTTTAATCTGCCTTAGGTTATAAATGTTGACCAGTTATTCTTACTGAGATGGCTGTCCCTCACATTAACCTAATGTAGTATGTTAGAAGAAACCCTCACCAAAAGCATCATTTAAAAAAAGAGAGAAAAAGCTGACCAAAAATGTTTGTCTGTTGAATTTCCACCAGTATACCAGTAAAAAGTAATGGAGAATATCATTGTTTATTATGCAGTGGCTTTCACTGCTTCATTTTAATCCAAAGAGGAAAGTCATTTGGGGACATAAAGAGATCTTTATCTGATGCCAAGAGTGCAAAGCAGAGCCTTTGCTCTTCCCTTTGGGGTGCCATGTGTTTTGTTTTCCAAAATAATTGTGAGGACTGAGTAATGACCACAAATGCTTCTGTAAAATTACCACAATTGTATTTTTATTTAGGTTCAGGGAACTTTACCAAAATAGAGAACAATAGTCTTTAAAAGAATTGTTTCAAGTACACTGACAAAAAAAAAATCAAATGAACAATTTTATGGCTCTATGTCTCCTCTTTAATATGTACTGCATACGACTAGCAGATATTCATTTCTCGCTATGAAGCTTGAAGAGTGACTGTATGATCTAAGGAGCATAGCCTTGTAACAAAGACTAGATTGTGAGATTTATCAGTCTGTCTTCTGATGATAATCAACACCTTGGTTATGTACAAAACAACTAAGAAGTAGTACTCATTGTTACTGTAATATCATTAATGGACACTACTTACTTGGCAGGCACACCACTGACAGAAAAAATCTTGTAATAATCAAATAGGAACCATAAAACTAAGTTTTCTATGTTTTGTTTCTTCTGAGCATCTGTGATCAAGTCAAATAAATAAAAGTATGGCTTGATTCAGAATGGCTGTGACAATAGTCTTCAATGGAAAGAACGAACACAACATGTTCTGACTTTTTTAGGATATAAGGAATCTTGCCACTCATTGCTCTTAGCTTTACCAACCCTCAAATGAAAGCAACAATAAGAGCTAAATTTAATGTCCTGTGGCATACATATTTTCTAAATATCTAGGTTTTTAAGTGTTTTCACAAGCTTTATTTAAAGTAGCACTTTTCTTGTAAAGTTCTCTTAAGTAAACATGTCCTTCCAGTGACTTATTGAGTAAATGTTTTGTTTAACACATGCTATTCCATCCTATTATTATTTAGGAATCTGTCTTCCTCATGGACTATGATATTAATGCTAAGAACTATGCTTCTATCCACCCCAGGATTGAGCACATTACTTGGCACAGAGGAGCAATAGACACATATATCCCATAGAGCAGAATTTTGTTTTATTGCTACACCCTTGGTGCCTAGAATAGCAGCAAGAACTCAGTAGATTCAGTGGACTGAATGGTACAATTATGAATACTAGCCCACATAACTCTTCACTGAAAAGTATAACAATTGTTTTTCTTGTTAGATTATTTGAAATTGCATTTTTCATGGCCATGATATGTATTTCTCCGATTTTAGTGTATACTGACATGCTCTGTAGGTCCTAAGGTCAAAACTCCTCAAGGATCAGGTGCAACTATTATTCAAATATAAAAATTCTTTTTTCCCATTTCTTTTCCTAAGAGTAGACAATAATGATTTATTCACAAAATGTCATAGCCCTATTTTAACATTTTCATTTGTATCTGAAGACAGTGTTAAATCTAAGTTCTTCATGTCTCACTTTCTGTGTCCAGAGAGTTCAGAAAATTCAGTAAGCTTATTAGGCAAAAGAAAAAATGCTGGAAATATTGAAAAATTAGCAGTACCTTGCTGAAAAACCAAAAATAAGCCAAAAAACTTTAAACACAAAACTATTTTAGGTCAATGGAATGAATATAAGCATCTAATAGATACTTATCTCCCAATCTACCCATCTCTGATTCAGGCTTGTCCTATGACATTTCCCAAACTATGGCAATCAGAAAGACATCTAGGCTGGGGCTTGGGTATCAGGGTCCAGTCTTGTACTTCTAACACCTAACAATGGGTAATATGCATAAAAGAGCAAAAGTCTACGAAGTCCTATTCCTGTATGATGGTTCCTGTATGATTTCTGTATGATATTTGTAAAAATGTAATACTAAAGTTTTATTTGAGTTTAAATTAAAAGTTGAGTTTAATATTCAAATTACATATGTAATCAGAAAAAAATAATTTATGAAAATTCTCTTTGTCATTATAACCACTAAAGTATTTTAATTACTGAAACCAGGATTCAATATACAATTGTATATGGCAAAGGGAATGGGGTCTGGCTAATTTCCTATCATTCCATTCACCAGATTGTGGTAAGCTTTATTTATAATTTGCACGTGTTGCTGATGTTGTTTCTTCTGGAAATAGTTTTCAGCCTTTGTGTGTGTGTGTGTGTGTGTGTGTGTGTGTGTGTGTGTGTGCTGTGATACAAATGAAAGAAACAGCCAGGCTACCAAAAAATATGAGAATGTCTTGTAAAGAAATGTATAATCTGGAGTTAATAAGATCATGTATTGAATCATGAGGGTTCCTATGGATGACACTTAACTAAAGTTCAGATGTTTGGGTTAAACAAAAAACAAGAACAGAAAAAACCCCTTTCCAGGCCACAGCTGCATGTGCTAGTTTCCCTCAGGTTTATCTGTACCCCTAATCTAAGGGCCCTGGCAGTTTCCAGCCATGTAAATGCCACCAGGGGCTCTGCACCTGGAAATTAATGCTCCAAGGCTGAGAGCTGAGATCAGGGTGGGAATGCGCAAGAACACAACACCAAGAGAATAAACAGGGCTCTTATTCTTAATTTGAAATTGGAACTTCTTTAAGTCAATTTCATTTATTTCCTGGTGTGCTCTAAGGTAAAGAATTTTGAGTGCCATGGAGAAATACAAACATGCACAGAACTATAGCAATCATGTCTCATCCTTGAGTGCGGAAGTCATGGAATGCAGTGAATTTTGTGTCTGTTAACTAGCAGAACTTAGAGGCCAGTGCTGTCCCCTTTCCAATGGAAAACCATAACCACTTTTATCCATGTCCTCCTGTTTCTTTTCTTTTCTTTCCTTTTTTTTTTTTTTTTTGGTACCAGGGATTGAACTTGGGTCCTTGAGCTTGCACAGCAGGTGGCGAAACCACTGAGCTAAATCCCCGGTCCCTCTCCTGCTTCTTAAATAGTCTTGCGTCACTTCCACGATGCTCTTAAACTGCCTTACCCAAAGATTATGAACTTTCTTCCAATGGTTGAAACCAATGACTGGCATTCATCCCACATTATGTATGAGTCCACTGAATTATTACATTTCCTCTTCTATTTTTGACCACTTGTCCTCCATCTGCCCCTCACTTTTAAACAAAAGTCTTTGGTCTTACCCTTTTCTCACAATATCCTCTCTCCTTAAAGATGCTATTCATCTGACCTCAAGAGGTCCTTTCCTCTAGGGGGAATTTCCAAGTCCACTCTTCCCTTTGCCCTGAGCTCCAGTTCTTCCTTTTCAGCATCAGTGGATATTTCCTCTCTTCTCTTCAAATACAGTACTTGAAACAAGCTTTTATACATAGGGAGGGGAGGGGATTTGGGGGAACAAAATAAAATAAAATTTACTTTTTAAAAAAGGAAACTGATCTTTTTAATTTGGCCTCATCCACCACTTGTTTTACTTAATTTTTCTTATTTCTGTATATAGAAGAATCTTTTTAAAAGTTACATATATATTTTGTTCAAATATTAACTGTTACTGATTCATATTAGATTGAACAATATGAAGTTTCTGGGTAGGTAGATTAAAAATCCAATATTAGTAATTTTGTATGATTCTCATCATATAAAAGTTCAAGTCCTTTGGGGAGATAGATGTTTCTCAAATAGGAAGGGACTCAAAAGATAGAAGGAGAGGGAGGGAAGGGAAAGAGAATGAAAAGGAATTAAGATGTGTTATGTACATATACCAACTCTTCACAAGGAATGCAAACATTATGTACTGCAAATATCTACTGATAAAAAAATAAAAACTTTTTAAAGTTAAATTCCTTGTGATCTCAAAGTACTCCAGTACCCTCCTGTTTTCTGCACCTCCATTTCTCTACCTATAGTTCATTCTGAAGATCCTAGACTGGAATACTTATCTTTGAGAATTTCTAAAGTGAAAACAGTAAGTTCCTTCATTTTTCATACTTGCACCTCTGCAATTGGTCCCCAAACCTTTGTAGTCTCTTGTTCCCATTCATCTAGAGAGCTATTTTGTTCCAAAATCACCCTGGAGTAAACAGCATCTGTCTCCTTTATTCAAAGACCTCCTCTCCTCCTTCATAAATCCCTATGCCTCTGTATTTAACTCAGACTTTAATCCTAGACATCCTAGTGATATTTCCACTACTCTCGTTTTATTTTTAACTATTTATACTTATGAATTACTTTCGCATTTAAATGTTTTAAAAGTAAAAAAAATGGATCTTTTATTTCTTTTTATTTCCTCAGTGAGCAAAGCATGTAACTTTGTCTACAGTCAGTGACTAAAAAGGACTTAATGCTGCTGTTTGTGACTTTTTAAATGATCTGAACCCTGGTTTGGGCCCCATCATGTACTTGACTCTTTAGAAAATTTCTCTCCTGCTCAGAGGTGGAATATCTGTTAAAGTCCTTTGCAGTCATGACTCTATTTCCTATCAGTGATTTTACAGTTCATGCCATCACACAATTTTAGACCGATTGACTTCCAGAGCAGCCTCCTAGATTTTATCAGAATGAAAACTGATGAAAGATACAGAGATTTTCCACAGATATTTAGATTCTTAGATGAGACTTGAGTTTCTTTATACATCTAGCAATGAAATCTTTGAGAAATGTGTACCAACATATCTCAGAGTCTACTAAATCCAAACAGCTCAATGACAACAGTTACATTGAGAAGATTTAATACATGAATTCTGTTTTCATGGGACCTCATGATCTTTTATCTGAATTTCCAGGCAAGAAAATGCCTCTTTTTTCATCAAGTCATAACTTTCTGGTTCTCACAATGCTGCTGGATTTATTTTAAAATACCCTTGAGCTTTGTATTTTCATGGATATAAATAAAATAATTTTTACAAGTTCTATTGGTCCCCCAATATCTTCTCTCCATGTTTTATCTATGCTGCCAGAAAACTACAGAGATTCAATCCAAGATGATTTAAAAATAAGGTGGCTTATGTTTTGAGATAATGTCCCAAGAAAGAAACTCAGAATCATAAGGTGGTATTTCTCGAGAGATTTCTATTGCATTTTCAGGGGTTTTTTTGTGTGTGCAAAGAACAAAGGCAAAGAATACATTGTTTTTACCTTGGAATAATTCTACTATTCTTAAAGATAAAGATAAGACATAACTTCTATAAAAGAGCATACCCTTCTGGTTCATTTTCAATGACTACTTATCAAAAAAGAAAGAGTGGAATTAAAGAAAGTTTTATACCATTAACCGCTAGAGAAGAAAAAAATTAGTTCAGAGAACTACAAAAATATGTGACTAGATAATAAAATAAATTAAATCTTCCTATTTAATCTTCAAGCAGGATATACTTAGTTAAATTTCATAAGCATGTGATATGATAGCATCCAAGGTCATTTAATCTGAATTCATGATTTAAAAAGTAAAGACCACATTTATTTAAATGTATTGTATTCATTAATTATTGAGCCACATGACTGAGTTGCTATTTTAACTCTAGTTAAAGATTAATTCTGGTTGTTATTGATCTTTCCTTAAGTCTTTTTACTTTGTAATTAAGTGGAAAAATTGTACTTAAAGTTAATTTCTGTGCCAAATTAGGAAGGGAGGAAAATTTACTGCATTAAGCAGAATAATGTTTCTTAGCTCAGACATATAGTGAAGAGCAAATGAAATTTTAATTACATTCATGTTTCTCTTCCATTTATCTTGAAAAAGATTACAAGGCTTTCTTATTAAACATTTTTTCTAAGTTATATTCAATATTATATTATTAGAAAAATGTATCAAATTAATAGATACTCACATTTATATTAATTCTTTCCTAAATACTGGTATCTTTGAACTAAGTAGAATTAATGATGATTTTCAACTAAATATCATAATTCATTTCTCTAGATGAAATCATTTACATTTTAATTTACTGTATTTTGATACATACCCCAGAATATTTATTGAATACCTACTATGTGAAAGTGGTTTCCATAATTTAAATAATATTTTATAAAAGATCTAACTAATGTATAGATATTTGGATTTTGTTAATATAAGATACAGTAGACAACCCCTTTGGATAGTTCCCAGTGATGGTTGTCTTTTTGCATTTGTATACCCTGTGTTATCCCCTCCCACATGATATCAGGATATGGCATAGTAAAGAACTTAATTGGCTTTATATCTGGTTCCTTGAAGGGAACTTCTAAACCCTTGGGATTGCACAAGTGACTGGAATGTCTGCCATTCCTGATAGCCAGTTGGCCCATACCTGAGCCTGTGCTAACAAAGGACTCATGAAAGTTCCCTGGTTCTTTACATGATGGAGGTTGGCTTTGTCAGAAACATCAACCACATAATTAGAGAATCAGGAATCTGAGATACATAATATCAGTCTGACCTTTTGAGAAGAAAGGAAAGGCTGAGGATTAGTTTAATCATGTGACCAATGATTCAATCAATCGTGTTTCACAATGAAAACTTCATAAAAGTCTGAACTCTGAAAAAACTCAAGTGAGCTCCTTGGTTAGTGATATGCAGTGATGTGCTGTTTTTATGACAGTTCCTAAGGACATGGAAGCACTTTGAGGCCCTTTCACACTTTATGTCTCTTCCTTTGGCTGGTCCTAATATTTACCCTTTATAATAAAACTGAAATTAAAAAGTAAATGGTTTTTCTCAGTTTTAGGAATCATTCTCTTGAATTATTAAAATCAAGAAAGTAGTGAGACCCTCAAATATGTTGCCAATAGGTCAGAAATATGGATAGCTTGGGACCCTATTAGCTTGCAGTTGATATCTGAAGCTGAGAACAGTCTTGTAAGAGACTGTTCTCTGAAACTGTGAAATTTAACCAATTAGAAATTACAGTAAGTGCTGTATTACATATAGTTTGTTACTGCCACAAAACAAATAGTCAAATGTAGGTTTCTTTTCTCTTGTGCATTGTCATGTTTTATGTTCTATTACACTTGAGACCATTATACTATTTATATATTTACATATGACTTGATTGTCTGGAGTGGGTTGGAGAATATTAAAACTAATGATGGGTAAATGAAGACCATTCTTAAATGCACCCACAGGAGCATGCCTTCGTGTCAAAGCAAGTAGCTACTAAAACTAGCTAAGTAGTACATAACTTGCCCAGCTCCTCAGATCTTCAGGTTTTTCCTTCATTGAACTGTTAGGATTTGCTAAGCTCAGACGCTGAACTAGTCCTCACCATGGCTGACTGCATTCCAACAGGCTTAGGCACATCAACACATGGCAGCAGAGTATCATTAAGTCTCAGTGCCTAAGTATACACATGTCTCTCACCTGCAACCTTTCTCTACAATCTACTCTCCTGCCACCACACACACAACCCTTCTATAAATCCCCAGCCTATATGCCTGGGCTTCTGCTTAATTCACTGCCTATTGCCCCCTACTGACTTAAAACCCTGGCCTGAAATTGTACTATATGAAAGTCTTATTATCCAACTTGGCTCTTGTTAACCTCTAATCTGAAATCTCTCTACCACTTTATGAGCTTTAACTTGAACTAAACTACTTGAAAGAGAAACCTACAATACACATATTTTTACTTTCTCCAGACCTTCACATTACTGAATTTCCCCTGCACAACAGGTCCTGAAATTGCAGCATGTATCAGGGCCACTATATGCCTGAGATATGTTATTACACTGCTACCATATGGAGGATTCCCTGGTAAGACAGTGCAACAGGGTAAATGAAAGATAGGGATCAGTGTTTTTTGATTGGTTGTGCTCACTTGCAAATGAAGGACTGTAAAGAGCATCCTCTGATTTGTTCAGAGAATTTTTGAATAGCACCAGATTCAAATGAAAGAATGAAAATAACACTTTTTTGATTTGTTCTGTGTACAGCAATGATGGGTGGATTATGAGTAGTGTCTCCCTCCCTCTAGTGCCCCTCACCTTGTTGTCCTGTCTTAACACTATGACTGGCATTATCTAAAGATCTTTGAAAGGCTGGGCCAGCTAGAAACAAAAAAGACACTCAAACAGACTGAATATTAATTTTTGAAAATTGTATATTTTAAGTGATATTATGACTTGCATCTAGACATCCCCCCAAAACCTTACGTGGTAGTAGATGGAGCTTTTTGTAGGTGGCTGGATCTACAGCGTGTGATGTTGGGATTAATGATGTGATGCTAAGATTGATTCATGGTTCAATGCTAGGATTAAGGGTGTCCTGCCCTAGGGTAGCCTGGACAAGATATAAGGGACAGAAAGAGAGCTGCTGTTTTCACTACTTGTTGCTTGTTGTTTGCTGCTTTTGCTGCCTTCTGCCTGCCATGAACTGTTTTTCCCCTGTGATGCCCCATCTGCATTGCCACCCTGCCTTGAAGACAGTCAACTATGTACTGCAACCTCTACAAACTAAGCTACAATAAGCCTTTCCTCCATTAACTTGAGTGTCTGGCATTTGACTCAGCAATGGTAAAAGTAACTAAGACAAGTGACTTTTGTTTTTTGTAATATATTCTTAAATCACTCTAGTTGTAGTTTCACATGCATAGATGATAAAACAACAATAGTTTTTAAAAATCTAGAAATAAACATGAATATGCAAAAATAGAATAGGCTGGAAAAGAGAAAAACAACTTATAATAATAAAAATATACCTTAAATTGTTCTCTTTGTATATTCATTATTTGATCTCTGAGATCTCAGAAGAAAAAATACACATATTACCCAAAAACCTAGACTCCTTTCACCAAAAATCTATGTTCAGAGCTATCTTACACTTTAGTGATCATAAAAAGATTGAAATGTTATCATGTTTTATTACTTGTATAAGAAACAGGTGAGGATGAAGGTGGTGAATGAAAAAAGAATGTGCACTGACAAGCACATTAATTGTCCTCTTTTAAATCTTGATTTATCTAGACTGCCCAAGTCTGGAAATTCAGTATTTTATCCTGAGCTCTGCTTTTATCAGTGGGTAGTTTAGAGAAAGACATTATAAAATAATAATAATAATAATAAAGTAGTTTCATGTATTCTGACCTCTTCCAGAAAGAGCTCTAAAAATATGCTTTAATAATAGCATGTGATATTTTTTTGGTTCCATTCCCTTTCGAAGAATAGAACAGGGTCCAGACATTTCCTGGCCCCCCCTTTTATCTAAGTACTGTATTTTCCCTATTAACCATGGTTAGTGAAAAAAACGAGGCAGATTACAAAATCAGTTCTAAGCCCTCTTCTTAATGATGAGAGTTGGTATGAATTATTGAGTTGAAAACCTAGCATGGCCCCAGCTGTTTACAGGCAGTAAATCTCACAGTTGAGATAGAAAGCAGACACAGAAAAACCATACAAAAGCATGTTTAATCTTCCCCTCTCTGGAAGTAACAAGCCAATCTTGTCTTCACAATGAAGTTAGTTAGTGGAAAGTTTTGTTTCCAAAGAGAATATAAGGAAAATCCTGTTTTTTCTCTATTATAAACATCGACTCTGTATTAATATTAATATTCTAACATGTATATATAACTTGCCATTTTGAAGGGCTACCTTTCAGATACATGATATAGTTGGTCCTTTGTATCCATGCATTTTTTTAGGTGCAGATTAAACTAATAGATCTAAAATATTTTCTTAAAAACGTGTCTGTACTGAACATATACAAGATTTCTACCTGTTGTTACTCCCTAAACAATGTAGCACAACAAGTATTTATGTAGATTTACATTATATTAGGTATTACATGTAATCTAGAGATAAAATATAAAACAATTATATCTTATCAATTGCAGCAAAATGGATAGTACTGGACAGCATTGTGCTAAGTCAAATAGGTCAGATGCATGTTCTCTTTCATATGTAGATTTTTTAAAAAATTGATTGGAATGTATAATACTGGTTATCTGAGGCTGGAAAGTATTAGGGAGAGACTAAAAGGAAAGAAATAATAGGTTCAAGTATTCTACAGGACAGTGGGATGCCTAGTTCACAATAACCTGCTACATATTTTATGAATCAGTAGAAGAGAGGAACTCAAATACTCCAAACACAAAATAACTATAAGAAGATGGAAATGTTAATTGCCCTGATTTGATCAATGTATTTTTATGTATGTATTGAAATATCACAGGCACCCAATAAATATGTACAAGTATTATGATAATAAAAATTTTAAAAATATTTAGAGATGGAAATTCTAACTGCCTTGATTTGATCATATTGTATACATGTAATGAATGATCACCACTGTACCTCATAAATGTATACTATTAGAATAATTAATTTTAAAAAATACGTACTCAAATTTTATAATTATGCTTATATTTTTAGCACAGCAAGTCATCATTTAAGAGGAAGCAAACTTATGCATATGTTATTTCCATAGTTTATTAAAATATGTCTATACTTATTCTGTAAGATTTTTTAAAGGAAATACATCTTTACTACATTTGAAAAACAAATCAACAAAGTACAGTGGACCCTCAAGTTACAACTGGCCTGACATATGAACAATTTGGGTAATTAGGTTAATGGGAGATTTATCTGCCTCTTGCTATTATAGCATGTACCTGTAAACATCTCACCTGTAAGACCTCTGCTATATTGACTTAGTTACAACCAGCCCTCAGGAACTGATCAAGTTCATAAGTCAAGGGTCCACTGTATACATGAGCATGTGTGTAAGATTATATGCACATTCAATGGCACTTCATATAAGAGATTTGAGCATCTATGGATTTTGATATGTCAGAGGTTCTGGAACCAGTTTCCCTGAGAGATAACTATATTATTTTTTATCACTTGGTGATTTTTACATGAGAAATATTAAGCATGATACACCTCACCCCCATTCCACCCATCACTCAAGGACCAGTGTGGGAAATACAGAGTGAAATTAATTCCAAAAATTGTGAGCACTGTGTATCTATCACTGTCCCAGGTATTAGGAATGCAGAGACAAAAGAGGTACAGGAGAAACTTGATTTTTTGCCTTTGACGTATAGTACTCTCACATCATTTCCCTCCATTCAGAAACTTAGTTCTCATAATGCCAGGCTAGAGAGGTAGCTTGATTCTGAAGATGGATTCTTTCCTTCTCACAGGAAGTACTGAAACCATGTCCACCACCTTTAGGGGGCTCCAGCCCTGAATGTGTGTGTAGGGTAAGGATAGTCAGGAGGACGTGAATTGGCTTTTAGCTCTTCAAAGGATGCTAAAATATTTCTAATCCTCTAAATAGAAGAAATTTCTAAGAAATGATTGTCCTTTTGCACAAGTTTATACATGGTTTGATGGTAACACGGAGAAAGAGGCTATTGTCCATTTCTGTATCTCATGCTACCTACACTGGCAGTCTTTCCCATACATTATATGTTCCTAATGTGCCACACCCTCATAGATATATTTCCTTTCACTTTATATTTCCACCTTCTCTAAAATCTGTACAACATCTAAAAGACACAAGTAGGAATAGTGTCTGTTTCATGTTATTATATTAGGAATGCTGTTTACCATCCCTAAATATTAGAAATTTGGTCCCCTGGGTGATGATGGAATTGTATCAGTATTTCTCACTAATACTACCAGTAGGGTTCTGTATTGCTTGTTTTTAATCTTGGTATTAATTTGAAACATAAAGTCAATAAAAATAATCTGTTAATAAAATGAAAAGTATTTCTTTAATTCAAAAAGTATCTCTTAGCATCTATTTCATGCATAGCATTTCCCTGGAACAAATAGACAAAAAAGATAAAGCAGACAAAAGTCCAGCCTCTGCAAAATTTAAATGTGTGAAATATATGCATGTCTATACATGCAGACCTAGAAACATGTACATCTCCATGCACTGTCAGCATGGGTAGGGTATGTCATGTCAGCTAAATAATGTGTGGTTGAGGTTGTTTTTTATTTTGTTCTGTTTTTTTGGTACCAGGGATCAAACTCAGGACCTTGCACTTGCGAGGCAGGCAGTGGAATCACTGAGCTAAATCCCTGGCCAGAGGTTGTTAATGATAAATGAAAGACAAGAGAAGTGGTTCTTAGTCTGTACTCCCGGTCAGGCACCATACTCATTATTTCATTTAGGTCTCACAATCACCTATGAAATTGACATTATGAAGAAATTAGGAAATAATGAGATTACAAAGTTAAGTTCTTTCATTTCCCTAGTGCTTTAATGCTTCTTATAAAAACCAAGATTTAAAATGAGCAAGTTAGTTTTTGACATAGCTTGGAATAGCAAAAGGAATATTACATGAAAATTAAATAAGCAGTGCTCAGTAAATGTGAGTTCCTTCCCTTTACTGCCACTCTCTTTTCTGGTCCCTATTTTTCTATAAGTACTGCTATGGCCCCAAAAACCAAAAGTGAAAAACTTAAAGTAATAAATAACTTTTCATAGTTCTTTGAAGTGCACCATAATTCAATGTATCAGTCAGTGTTTACAAGAGAAACAGATACAATACAAAATATACAAACATAAGAATTTACAGATTGGCTTAGAATGGCTGCCTACAGAGTAGCGTGTGGAAGATTGCAAAAGGTCTCTCTGTGCACTGGGGATCTGAAGGATCTAGGTGAAGGCCTGGAGCTCCATGTAGTGCCCTGTGTGTGAGTCCATATCAGGAGGCCAAAGGATCGGCATCAGAAGGCTAAATAGTCTGTACTGGAAGGCTAAAGAGTCTGTGCTGGAAGCCAGGAGATGACATCCATGGAGAAAGTAAAGACTGGAGCTCCTCTGAAGAAGACAAAAACAATCTTTGTTTCCCTTTTATAGCATTCTGGTGATAATTCTCCCTAGGGTGAGTCTTTCACACCCAGAACTATACTGAGCCAATTTAGTTGGCATTATTTACAAAACCAACTATCACAATCCACCCCTTGTCAACTTGACAACTGGACACATTTCTTTAAAATAGTCTCCAGACACAAGGACAAATTCATAATTATGCCTATCATGTTATAACTACCCTGTGTACAAATGGAAGTGCATTAATTCCCTCTCCGGAATAGAAGGCAAGTTTTCTTTGGGAGATGTCTATTCTTAACATTTCATAACTTGAACATTATAACATTATAACATAGGTTTAACAATAATTAAGAATCAATATTAAGAGTGTGGCCAGACTGAAGGGAGCCGCGCAGGGCCCCTCCTCTGCCGCGAACCCAGGACTCTTCGCCCACCACCGACCCCCGCCCCAAGAGCAGGATGCCCAGGCCGCTGCAAAATCAGGATTGAAGCCCCGCTGCGCCAGGGCCGCAGTCCCTGAAGGGTTACTATGATGAAAGACAAAGATACGAGGAAGAGTAAAGGGGTTGCATTTATATTATTTTTGGATAAAGGCTCTGCACAAAACTGCACCAGAGCCACAAATAACAAACAGTTGTTTGGTAGAGTGATAAAGGCAAGCATTGCTATTGACAATGGGAGAGCAGCTGAATTCATCCGAAGGCTAAACTACTTTGATTAATCAAAGTATTATGAATGTGGGGAAAGCGGACACTTAAGTTATACCTGTCCAAAAAGTATGCTCGGAGAACGTGAGCCTCCAAAGCAGAAAGAAAAAAAGAAAAAGAAAATTGCCGAACCGGAAGAAATTGAGGACGTAGCAGAAAGTGAAGACGAAGGGGAAAGACCCCGCTCTCGACAGTCTCAGCCAAGCCATCGCCTCCCTGCAAGCCAAGATTGAAGAACAGAACAAATGGAGACCCAGTGCAGGAGGCCCTCAATGTCAGAGGATTCACGGTGCCCGAGGATAAAGAAGAGCACATATTTCAGTGATGAGGAAGAATTTAGTGATTAGAGTTGTATAATGTAGATGTCACGAAAATAAAAAACATCTGCAGTACAAATTATTATGTTTCGAGCTAGGTGTGGTGCCATACTCCTGTAATCCCAGGACTCTGGGAGGCTGAGGCGGGAGGACTGCAGGTTCAAGCCCAGCCCGGGCAACTTAGCCCTACCTCAAAATAAAAGATAATTTTAAAAGTTACACTGAGGATATACCTCAGTGTGAAGGTTTTGGATTCAATTCCCCATGTAGAAAAAAAGATCATTTTTCTACCTTGCCTTGGAATACTATAGAGTTAACATCTCTAATCCAAAAATCCGGAATGCTCAAGTAGACAATTCCACACCATGCAACTATGATTCACGGGCAACATGAAAACTACTGTATCCAATTGGCTTCAGGTTATGTACAGAAAGCATTTATGAAGCATAAGTGAAATTCATGCTTAGACTGAGATTCCATCCAAAACATATCACGTTCTGTATATGTACATATTCCAAAATATTTCTGGTATGAATCTTTTTGTTTGGTTTGGTTATGAGAACAGGGTCTTCCTATGTAGTTCAAGCTGACCTTGAACTTGCTATGTAGTAACCCAGGCTAGCCTCAAATTTAAGGTGATTCTCCTGCTTCAGCCTCAGAAATGCTGGGATTAGAAGCAGAGTACCACTGCACCTGGCTGGTCCCAAGTATTTGGGATAAGGGATACTCTGCCTGTACTAAAACTCAGGATTTGTTAGAAGTAATCAAACTTGAAAAGAACTAATTTTAATAAAAACAAAAATACTACAATGGTAATGCTTTTTTATCCCATAAAAAGGTAGGTATTAAAATTTGAAAACTTTACTGTAAATGCTTTAGTCATGTCTCACTGGTTTATAAGTACTTCTGAAATAAATTCAATCTTTAAAACAAAAATTTCATGTGAACTGAAAAAATAAGGTGTTTAATAGTACCATTAATAAACTTCAAAAAGATGTTGTCTTTAAATATGTGTGCTTCATCATCTTCTTTCAGCTTTCTCCCAGTCTACATGTATGTAAGTTATAAATATCCATAAAATAGCCAGCGTGGGGCGCACACCTGAAATCCCAGCACTGGGAGGCTGAGACAGGAGGATGCCATGAATTCTAGGCCAGCTTGGCCTGCACATAGAGTTCAAGGCCAGCCTGAATTACAAAGCAAAACCCTGCCTCAATAAAACAAAAAAGTTCTGCCACCTACCTAGCAAGTGCAAGGACCCAAGTTCAATCCCCAGTACCAAAAAAACAAAAAACAAAAAAGAGAAAAAAAAGTACATAAAGTATAAAGTAACTCTAAAAGGCCTAAAGCCAAATGGGACACACCTATCTACTTTGCCTGTAATACCAAATTCTGTTTCCAGAAGCAACTACTTTCCATTACTGGTTTATGTATATGCACTTCAATAAAAAGCCTAAATTTCTGTCAACTGATAAAAGGATAAAGGAGGATTTTCAAACCCATCATAATGCCCCCATTACCTTACTCCACCTCCCAAATGTGGCTATGTTAAAATTTCAATTAGGGCCAGGGATTTAGCTCAGTGGTTCTGCTGCCTGCCTGGGAAGTGCAAGGTCATGAGTTTGATCGCCGGAACAAAAAAAAAATTTTTTTTCCAATTAAATACATATTTACTGTTTCTGTTTTTTGTAAAAGGTCTTGTAAGTTTTTCATGTATTTATTAACATTTCTTTGTATTTTATGAATAAATCTTCCTGTAATTCTGTGTTTGATTAAAAAAAGAATCAATATTAAGTGTATCAACATTTCATTACATTGGAATCATATTAGAAACAATATTACAATTACAATCTTTGTTTCTGTAGCTGATCACTGGGTTGTAACTGGTATTTAGGGCTACCTTTTTCTATTACCCACTCTGTATTTATTTGACCTTCAGCAAGCACCTCAGAAGGTCTGGCTCTTTCTCTGGTGGGGTGAACCATACCTTCATTCCTGAAGATTCTGGACCATTTGTCATTCCACCTGGACTGGGTTTGTTGCAGTTTCCTACTGACTTTCATAAAGAGCATGGTAATATTAGGAAGCACCTAGGGGATCTCCTGCACTCTGGGTATATTCTTCCTTTCCTCTAATGTGTAGTAATAGTCCAATTTTCCCTTGATAGTCTGGTCAATCACCCCTGCCAACACTGTAACTCCATTTTTAGCTTGTTTCTTCAGAGGTATGAGGAGACCAAAATGACTAGGGAGAAGTTTTAGGTTTCAGTTCAATGGTACCGTTGTTATGCTTCCTAGTACAAGCCTTTTCCCCTGGAACTAAGATTTCTAAGTCAGAGGGGATAAGGTCATGGGAACAGGAAGCAAAAATTTGCCAATGGATCACTGAGGGTAATGGTGAGTGGTACCATTTCCACTTCCACCCCTTGATTCCTGGACCCATGAAGCCTGACTGTAGGAGACACAGCAGCATATAGTGGATGCTAATTCAAAGGATATACAGCCTTTGGAAGAACCTTGCCCCAACCCTGAAAGCTACTGCCACCCAACTGGTGCTGTAACTGTGTCTTCAAAAAACCATTCCACCTTTCAATCAATCATTCCACAATTCTATCAATCTTCTGAATGGTGAGGAACATGGTAAGACCAGTGAATTCCATGAGCATGAGCTCATTGCCTCACTTCTTTGGCTATAAGTTTCTTGGCCAGAGGCAGTGCTGTGTGGAATTTCATTATAGTGGATAAGGCATTCTGGGAGCCCACAGATGGTAGTTTTGGCAGAAGTATTACATGCAGGAAAGGCAAATTCATATCCATAAGGAGTGTCTATGCCCCCAAGGACAAAGTACAGCTCCTTCTATGATGGAAGTGCTCCAATATAATCAATCTGCCACCAGGTCATAGGCTGATCACTGCAGAAAATGGTGCCATATCCTGGACTCAGTGTTACCAAATTCTTAGTTACTTTTCTCATTGCTGAGACAAATACCCAACACCCAAAGTTAAAGGAGGAAAGGTTTCTTTTGGCTTACAGGGTAGAGAGGTTTCAGTCCATAAATGGCTGACTCCAAGGCAGGGTGGAATGGCAGAGGGGCATCACAGAGTAGAAACAGTTCAGGAGAGGCAGAAGGTAGCAAAGCAACAAAGTAGCAAAGATGCCAGTCCAAGCAGACCTTAGCAGCTTCTCTTTGCCCACTTTATATTCTATCTAGGCTACTGGGCTTAGGGCAGGTGCCAAACCAATCAATGGACTGATTTAGTAATCCCATACCCTTACACATTCTAGATCTAGCTAACGCAGAAAAAGCCCCACCTACAACTGCATGAGGCTTTGGGGGAGGGGGGGGGATATGTAGACACAAGCCATAACATTCAGCTACCCAATTTCTCTCAAATCTTTTCATATTATGCCTTTTCCTAAAATCTTTCTATGCTACTGCCCTTCTTTTATTCAATTCAGTTGCAATTTCTCTTCTGAAATATTTAAATCTCTTCATTGCATCCCTCACATTCCAGCTGCTCTCCCTCTGGTCACTGATGTAACTTTCCTGTGACTCTCCGCTCCTACAGAACTGGCTCCCAAAATAGCAGCCATCTTTATTAATCCTATGAAAAAACAAATGTGCTAAATGTGTTATCTTGTGTTTGAATTATAGAATCTGTCATTAAATCTCTGATTGCATCTCTCTCCTATAAAAAGGGGAATTGGGAGTTGTTAACAGTTATCAGACAGGATCAGAAGAAGTCCCCAAATTGGAGATGGGGACTCTTCACTCACATCACCCACAGGCAGGCTGCAGGTTCACTGACTTCCAGCACAGAGAAACAATTTTCACAGCACATCAGTAAGAAGTAGAGGTTTGTTAGGTAGGATTTTAAAAGTACACAAATAGAGTGCAGGCCCTCAAAAAGGACAGAGATATATTGTGACTTCAAGCTTGGTATATTTATGAAGGCTTGGGGCTGGAAATCTGGGAATTGAAAGGCAATGGCATATTATACAGGGAAGGGTAATGGTTCATTCGTAGGGGACAGCCACCAGGTGAAAAAATGATAGCCTGTCCTTAAGGAAAAGTCCCATTTCACAGGTGAAAAGGCCCATTTACAGGTAAAAAGGAATGGCCATGGCTCATTTAATGGCCTAGGCTTATTGTGTCTTTAAGGACCTTAGGAAGTTTTGATTGAGTTTGTGTCCTGAAGCTGCAGTTTTTAATTAAAAGTTCAATTTTAAAATTATGATTTCCTTTGTCTCCTTTCTACTTATCTTTATTTTTTTCTATCTTACCTTAAAGGCATCTTTTATGCTTCTTCTGTAATGCTGATAAAATTTGCAGTTAAATTGTTCATTTGTCTTGTGCTAAATTGTAAGATCTCCAATAATGGTGATCATTTGCTTTGTTTGGTTTGGTTTAGTTTGGTTTGGTTTAGTCCAGTTTGATTTGTTTTTACTCTAATTACACAATATAAACCCAGAGCCTAGCACATATGGGTGAAAGGATGACATAAACTCCAGATTGAAGTCTGGAACTAGAGACTGGTTTTGCAGCCTAGTCAACTAGCCACTGATCCATAAACAACAGGAGTCACTGCACCCTGCACAGTGTGTGTCACTCTGTAGTTTGTCTGCTTCTAGAAATGTGTAGCTGCTTTCCAAACTGTTAGCATTGCTCCTCCAAAGATGAGCCAAGGTAGAAAGAGACATGAAGAGATGGACTGACAATATATGTTATCTACATGTTTAGACTTGATGGTACATCATTTTGGTGTTTGCATAATAAAATCCTTCTGAGTGAATTATGACACATATGTATGAATAATCTTTTGCCTGCAGTAGTACTAAAAAGGATTTGATCTTTCAATCCCTTGAGAATCAAAGATAGATACACAGTGCCAGCCAGGTGATATAGAAGGAAGGTGTTCTCACTTGGAGGGAATGGCAACAGGCCTGAAGCTAAGTGGCATGCCCACTGTCACAAAGTAAAATGAAAATATCAACTTAACACAGAGCAAACAAGACAATAAACCTGTGCATAAAACTCATACCAATTCCACACAATTTTTTATAGTTTGAATTTAAATGACTATATCCACTACACTGAAGCTGAGTAACATAGAAGACACTTTGAAGGAATCAAAAATTGATTAGGAGGTGGCTGCGGATTTAGCTCAGTGATTCCACCACCTGCCTTGCAAGCTCAAGGTCCCAAGTTTTATCCCGGGTACCAAAAATAAATTGTTTAGGTGGAATGTTTTGATGTTGATCAACCTTGGTTTACTAGTTTTAAAATTCAAAACACTCCAGAAGGGAAATATAAAAGAAAGAGAATTAGAGGAAATCAAGACGATGTGAAATGGGTTTTGTGATTTAGCAGGATTAAATTTTGAAAAACTCTCTGGCTCTATCACTCTTAATTTTGAAATGTCAGTCTTTAAGTCCCTTTTTGCCATTGGTCAGTTAGTTTCTAGAACAGAAGTTGTTCATCTAAGATCTATGAGCTCCTGGACTGTATGGATGAAACTGGTGTGGGGTGGGAAGTTCATATCCATGAACTCTTAAAATTTTTTATGTATGTACAGATGTACAGTTTAATTAAAAAGGGCCGGCAAATCATAACAAATTGCCATGGTCGTTAGTAAACATAAAAGTGAGCTCACCATTACTGCAATAAAAAGATAAATAGCCAAGTCTTCACTATAAGACCTCTATGGAAATAAATTTTTACATAAAAATAGAACTCATTAACTAAAAACTCATTGGCAAGTGTGGAGTGAAAGAAGCATAGAATTGTAAAATGTGTTGTTGCCATGCTAAGCTATGTGGGTCAAGTAGAATTATAGAAACAGTACCTTCTTTTATCTCCAAAAGAGTCACCTCCCCAAAAAATCACAGAAACCACACAATAAGAATTCTGCTTAATATACCTCAAAATAAAGCCCTCACTCTGTTACTGGATAGCTGATTTCCCCCTTACCTGATATCCAGGCTTTTCTTATCTCAAACAGAGAACATAGCAGGAGTAAGCAGTACGAAAGTAGTAAGAAAGGCAGAGATTTATTAAAAGGAAAGTGCACTCTACAAAGTAAGAGTAAGCTGATGAGAAAACTCAGGAGTTGGACACAGAGTGACCCCATCTATTTTGGGCTTTAAGTTAAAGTACACTCAGGGGAGTTCCAAGTGGGCAGCACCTAGTGATGACAACTCCCAGTAATGAAAGTCCACTCTCAAGAAAGAGGGAGGGCAGAGCTCAGAGATGGCAGCTATAGTGAGTTCCAGGGTTGGCTTCTCCTTTGTTTTACTAGAATTTGAGAGTAATTTGGGATGGTAAATAGGCTTTTTGTAATCAGCTGTGAGTCTCCACAGAAGGAAGAATCTGAGTTACTATGGATACAGTCACAACCAGCATGGCTGCCACAGTCCACCAGCAAAACTGTTAATGGTAATACAATGGCTGTGGGATTACCCTTGGTTACTCTAACGCAGTTAGAGCCCATCTCCCTGAGACCGTATCAGATGTGAAGGAAGTACAATAAATGTAGAAGCATTTTTTTAGGCTCACATTAGGATGGTAAGGAAATATGGTGAGGGTAGGACCCTAAATCAAATTTTAACTAGATTAAGAAAAAAAGGAGAATCAAATAATGAAATTATAAATAAAGAGAAGACATTACAACTAACACCACAGAATACAAAGGATCATAAGAGACTACTATGGACAGTTATATGGCAACAAGTTGGATAACAAGAAAGAAATGGATATTCTCAGGAACTATGAAAACTAAATAATGAAGAGATAGAAAATTGGAACTGGCCAATGAGCAAGAACATTGAATCAGTAATTAAAAACCTTCAAGTGAAGAACATTCTGGGACCTCAGTGAAGACTTGTGAATTCTACCAAAAATTTAAAGTATTAATACTAATACTTCTCAAACTCTTCTAAAGAATTGAAGGTATATAAACACTTCCAATCTTATTTTATAAGTCAGCATTAACTAAATTAAGGCAGCATATAAAAAGAAAATCAGAGGTCAATATTCCTGATAGACATAGATACAATAATCTTCAATAAAATACTAGCAAACTGAATTCATTGTCATATTGAAAGGATCAAAATGCACAATAAATGAGATTCATACCTGAGATGCAAGTATGGATAAATACATGCAAATCTATAAATGTTTTCATAACACTGACAGAATAAATTATAAAAATATATGATCATGTCAGTTGAGACAGAAGTCATTTATAAAACTCAACACCATTACCAGATAAACACTCTCATCATATTATATATAAAAGGAATGTACCCCCACATAAGAAAGGCCATATATGTCTAGTAAGTGACATTCTCAATAGCAAAACACTGAAGACTTTTCCTCTATCATTGGGAACAAAACAAAGATACCCATTCTTACTTCTAGTAAATATAGTCCAGAAGAGCTAGCCAAACTAGACAAGAAAAATTTTTAAATTTAAAAAATAAAAGACATCCAAGTAGTAAGACAAAAATAATTTATTTTTGGTAACATTATCTCATATATAGAAAACTTTACTCCAAATTTTGTTAGAAATAACAATTTTGTTAGAAAATATTGCTAGAAATAATTAGCAAATTCAGTAATATTATAGTATACAAAATCAACTTATAAAAGTCAATAACATATCTATATCCTAAAAATAAGCGATCCAAATAATAAAGATACTAATCTTATTATCAATGTCAAAAAATTTCTTAGGAATAAATTTAACCATGGAAGTAAAATTCCCTATGCTGAAAACTACTATGCATTGATGATAGAAATTGAAGAAGAAACAAATACATGGGAGGATATTTAATGTCCATCAACATTAAGAATTAATACTGTTAAAATGTCCATTCTATCCACACTGTTTTACAGATTCAATGCCATCACTAATAGCACTTTTTGCAGAATTGAAAAAATGAAATTGTAAAATGCATATGAAATCATAAAAGACCTCAAGTAGCCAAAACAGTCTTGAGCAAAAAGAAAAAAGCAGGGAATGTCACATTGCCTTATTTCAAAATACATTGCAAATCAATTGCAATTGAAATAATATGACAGTAAGCATAATGACAGACATATAAACCAATGGAATAGAGTAGAGAAATAAACCCGTACATTTAAAGTTAACTGGTCTTCCACAAAGTGCTACAGTGGAAGATGAACAGTCTCTTCAATCAATGTGTTGGGAAAAGTGGACATGCACACTCAGAAGAGTGAAACTGGTGCCTTATTCATACCATATACAGAAGGTGACTCAAAATGAAGAAAAAATGCTCAGCCTCACAAATCATCAGGGAATTGCAAATTAAAATGACAGTGAAGTTGCCTACTATCAAAAAGACAAGAGATAAATGTTGGATATGGTGAAAAAGGAATACTTATGCATTGTTAGTGGGAATGTGAATTGGTAAGCTAGTATGAAAAACTGTATAGAGAGTCCTCAAAAATTAAAAATAGGACTGATATGGTATTTGGCATTTTTATTTTGTCTATATCCAAAGAAAATCAGCGATATAGGATATAATACCAGAGATGAAATATGAAAATGTTATATCTCCCAACCTATTAGATGTCTGATATGTTGAGCTCTTGTTTTCTAAAATTTGAAGAATGAATTATAGGAATAACAGTGATTAAGAGTAGGGAGATATTTATTGATAGGACAGCTCTTGAGAGGCAGACGGGGCCCTAAGCGGGTGGTCTGGGGACCCTACTTTACAGAGGAGTTTTATACAGCAAAACCCACATGGGTACAATGTGGGTTACAGCTATGATCAATCAATAACGTCACAAGTATAGTTGCTTAGGTAATAGTGGTCCAGTGGGGAAACAAGTCACATAACAAGTGCGGATAGAAAGAACATAGACTTCTAGGAAATGATGAGTCCAGAGGTCTTTGGTCACTCGCCAGGGTGACATATCTATCTAGGCTTCATTAGGTCCAGTGTTTGTCCTTTGAGGAAGTATGCAGGCCTGATCACCTTGTCTTTATCTTGAGGCCTCCCTTGTCTCCAGCAGACATATCTGTCTCTAGCTACAGTAGTGATGTGTTTCACCTTTGTCCTGACCACCTTGAGGACCTAGTCCTGTCTGACTGCCTGCAATAGTGCTGTCTTAGCTGTCTATAATATCAGTAGGTCAGAGATGTGTTTTCCCCCTATTCGCGACAATATTATTCACAATAGACAAGATATAAAAATGACCTTAGTGTCCAAATGAATCTGATGTAGGAATAAAGACTATGTGGGGCATGTGCATGTGTGTATAATATTATTAAGAGATTTTTTAAAAAATAGAAATCCTGCCATTACAAAAGCATGGAAGAAAGTGGAGAACGCAATATTAAGTGAAATAAGCCAGGTACAGAGAGATAAATATTGCATGATACCAGTTATATATGGAAGCTTAAAAAGTCAGTCAAACTTAAAGAAACAAAGTCCCAAATAGAGCTTACCAAATGCTAGGTTGCAGGGGAATGTTGGGATAATGATAGAGGCAGTTTTAGAGACTTACTGTACAATATGGTGGCTACTCTTAATAATACGTCATATACAGTATTTGAAAATTCCTAAAAGAGTAGATATTAAATGTTCTCATGACTTATAAAAATAAATATATGATGTAAAGGAGATGTTACTTAACTGTATTTAATAATTTCACAATGTATACGTATATCAAAATATCACTTTATACATCTTATATATACAATTTTGTCAATTATATCTTAAAGCTGAGAGTGAAAAAGAAGTGCCCTATTTTAGAAATGGCACCCATCTCCAATGTATGTAAAATCCAGCACTTTCAGATTTTGATGACCTTGTATTAAAAATGGACAATTCAATTTAAAACTGATTTTTCCTACTGATTGTAGAAACAGATTGTGGAGCTAAGAAATCAAATTTTACATCCTCTCCTCAGCATTGTATGCTAATTCTGCTGCAGTAACCAAGACATAGGAAACAGGAAAGTAAAGGACAGAAAAGTAAAAAATCCCATTATGAGATGAGTCTCAATTGAAAGTTTTATAAAAACTATCTTCTTAGGAAAAGATTGATTGTTTTATAGCTATAATAACTAGTAGCCACTAGAATTTGTTTAAATTCAGTTTTTTTCATTAAGTTTATTGGCTTAGGTATAAAATACAGTTACATTCATCTTTGGGATCTTGTACCTTTACATAATGTATCTTAGTTCTTAATTTTTCCCCATTTCCCTGCCCTCCCTTCACCCCCTCCACCCTTCCCTATTTACAGAGACTTTGTTGCCATTTTTCCCTTTTCTCATATTTTTTCTTTTCCCTTCTTTACTTTCCCCTACCCTTCCCACTTCCCCAACTACTTTAGACCTTTTCTTCCCATTTCACATTATCAATTATACCACTTGAACCTTATTTACACTTTTAGTTTTTCACACCACAGAAACTATTCGGTATTTACACATGGGCATCCTATTTATTCAATTTAATCAATGACAATTTGCCTCAGGGAGCACAGTTTTGCAAGCCAACAATAAGTAATAGCTCCTCACCAATCAGGAATCAGCCAAGCAGGAACAGGCTCAGACTCAATCCTTTAAACCTGACTCTAGATGTCAAGTGATCCACAATAGCCTCATCCATGTAACTATGCCTCTGGAGATGATGTCAACAGCACTCCTGAAAATCTGCCAAATCTAAACTCCATTTTCCCCCTAAGCTACAACATCAGTCTGCTCTGCTAAAGAGATGTCCCAGCACAAAATGTTCTCCTTTGCTATAGTTAATAATAAACTCAACTTTGGGCCTTTTGTTTCATTTAGTGAATGGTCATCTCATAATCTGTTTACAATCTATGCCGTGTTGGTCTCTTTTCTTATCAGTATCCAACACTTAACAATAGCCTTCATAGGAACAGAGACTGAATTTGTGCTTGTTACAGTCACATTTCTGCTACCTGACATAGGAAACACATTTATTTCACTTGTTGAATAAATATTTGAATGCATTCAAGGTGTGAGATCAGATGGATGGACAGATTTATTGAAAAGTAGGTGGATAGATGGGTGAATAGGTGAGGGGTTGAAAGCCAGAATTATATTGGCACTTACAGGTTTCTGGGAGATGGCACTGTAGGCAAAGAATCAGTGGACTCAGTGGTTTCCTAAAACACCCTTCAGGCAGCAGGGTCCAGTTTCATAGAAGACATTTTTTCCATGGACAGATGGGAGAGACAGTTCAGGATTATTCAAGCCTTTTGCAGGGCTGAAAATACAGATGAAGCTGGCCCACTGCTCACCTCCTGCTGAGTGACTCAGTTTCTAAAAGGCCATAGACTGATACCAGTTTGTAGTCTGGAGGTCGCAAAAACAATGAAAAGTTTCTCTAAACAGAGATAGAATAAAAATAAAAGTAACTATATATGAGACACTGGAAAAAATTCTCAAAATAGTTGGGTATGAAAATTAATGGAATCCTTTTCTGATTGTCCAGAGAATGAGAGTGGGTTCATGAGAGAGGAACTGTTTCATAGGCAATAGTGTCTCATGCAAATGTAAGGAAAGTTTTACCCTTCATCCACGTCAAGTGGGACTTGAAGACATTCGCATTACTATTGTAGTCAATAAATCATCCCCAAGTCACATAGAGACCTGAGAGTTGTAAGCCACACTTGAGTGTTTAATTTTATTCAAATCAAGTTGTTGACTGGGATCCCTGGAAGCAGAGCCCAAAATAGGGGTTCTTGTTCAAGTGATCTGTTGAAGAAGAGCTCAAGGAATTGGAAGTGGCGTAAGTAGAACAGTGTGGTGAGCACAGTTAAGCAAAGATGCTGTCTCGATTAGAGGCTTGATTCAATGTGATTCCATTAAAAAGCTCAGAAGTATTAACTACTCCACAGAACAGGTCCAGGTCCCACCTTGAGCCCTGGCACTGGCCTTTTGAGTGACTGGCCTTGGTCTGATGATGGTTGGGAATAAGGTGATCGTTATGGTTTATATTTAGATTCCTTCCATGTGGGCACAGGCAGGACTTGTTGAAGATGAGGCCAAGTTGGAAGGTGTGATTCACTAGGGGAACAACCTGGTAGAGTGTATCTATCTCCCTCTCCAGTTCTTCCCTCTTCTCTCTCTGCTTCGTGGCCCCGCGATGTGAGCTGTCCTCCACCACAGTCCCTTTCTCCATGCTTCATCTGCCCTGAAGTCAGCAGGTTATGGACCAAAAATCTCTAAAAATCATGAACCAAAACCTCTCCTCTTTTAATCTGTTCATGATGGGTATTGAGTCCCAGGAACAAGGAAGTGACTAAGTCAGGGGACTTAAACTCTCTACTGAAGATGTTCCTTATTTGGATATTGGCAATTGTTCAAGAAAGGAGAAAGTGCCTGTGGTTTTTAGTGAATATGCACGGTAGCTCAATGGAGATCTACAGAAAACACCAGCAGCACGCTCTATAAAAACTAAAACAGGATTTCAAAACTGAGCCAGCATTGCCACTCAGGATCAGAAAAGCCTTGGCTGTTCAGAAGATGCACTGTGCATTGTAGGGTATTCAGTAACACCCTTCGCTTCTACTCAGTTTATACCAGCAGCACCCCACCCCTGCCCCAGAACCAAAACTGTCTCCAATGTCACTAAATGTCCCTTGGGGTCCTAAATCTCCCCTGGCTGAGAAGCAAAAGTGAGGGTCTGTTAAACAACTTTATTCCTTCACACCCAGAACAGTGCATGACACACCATTCCTGAACAGTATTTCAAACAGTGAGGTAAGTGAAAGGAATTATTTTTAAAAAAGAATTCACAGTTGATCTCCCAGTAAGAATTATCTTAACAACTTTTTACTCTTTCCCTTCCTTGAGGCTTGGTTTTCATCCTCACTATAAAAACTTCTTGGCTGGCTCTACACGAAGGCAGAGAGGATATTTCCCTCCACCTTGCATCTGCTGCACCTAGGACTTAGCCCCATTGGAATATTTACCACATTGTTTCCTCCATGTTGATTTGCTTGTCACTCTCCCCCCATGAAGGAGCAAGTTTCTCAGGACAGGATATGCTGGTTGTTCAGTTGCTTGCTTATCTTATGTTTAAGCGTCTAGAACAGTTATGCAATTTCACCTGACAAGCTTCACTGAACACTTGTTATGAATCAGTTACCTACAACCCACATATTATTTGCTTCAAGCTTATGGCCTTTCCCACCTCCTCCCTATAATATGGAGAGAAGATGCTCTCTTTCCTCAACATCCCAAAAAGAAGTATAACTTCTCATTTCCTTTCAGAACAAGTCACTATGACTTGCCCTATGACTTCTGTGGCTCTGTGATGGACTATAGTTCCCACTGTCCCTCCAAGGAGAAGGTGCCGCAGGAGGGATTCAGTGTCTCACACAGCAGGCATGTCCTGCACACTGCCTGTAATCAAAGTCAGCTGGTGGAAAGATGTGCATAGAGCTCAGAATGCTTGCTCCAGCTGATCACTAATTCACCGGCAGTGTATTACCCCTGATGAGCTACTTACGCAAAATGTCATTAGCAAGTTGGAGTATTGTATTTGATATACCTCTACTGGATTATCTGATTTTATTGCTATTGTGTAAGAATTTATACAAACCATAGGCAGTACTTCTCTTAAAACTGTTGAAAGCAAGATTTTTCTATTACTAAAATCTAGTATATCATGTCAGCAACATGGGAAACAGAAAAAAATTGTATCATACTGGAGAAGTCAAATGAATTCTGATATTCTAATAGTCATTTTTCTTTATTTAGATCACCAATACTAAGGACATACAACATATTCCAAGAAAGAAACTGTATTTAGAATAAGCTTCTATTTGGCAACATCAGTTAGTTCTTTTAATATACTGGTTTTCCCCTATCTAATATTATCTAGAACACTTATGAAATATGTTGATATTAATAGTCATATTACACTAGTACTTTCAGGCACAAAATTTCCAGATAACATTAGAGCAATACTTTCTTGAAATAAGGAAAGTATTTTAAAATTTTTATATTCCTATTATATACAACATATACTTACATATGTTATCTATGTACTCATAAATTGGTATGTATTTTTGTTACTCCTTTAACAACTCTCTTACAGAGGTCAGCATAGCAGACTTAGCATCTAAGACATGATTGTGAAGCAGCCACAGCAGCATGTCTGGGTACATAATATCGTGACTACTGGGAACTACATGCCCCAGGAAGCACAGACATTCAGCACCAAAAGTCAAATATTCCATTATATCTAAAGAGAAAAAGATAATCTCCCCATTATAACATATACCTATACTAACATACCTACAAAAGCAATGTGTTTCTAAATAAAACAGAAAACTTAAGTATTTTTTTGGAGTTAAGATCCAGCTAGCTTAACTGTGCATTTTGACAAAAACCATCCACCCGCATCATAAAGCTATACTCAAACACACAGCCAGACAGACATCAATATGCAGAAATCTTAAGGCATTATGAAGAATATGTATGAATGTGTCAAATATTTGTTTGACTATATAATTTTTTTCAAAGTTACTCCTAGACTTTAAGTGTCAGGATACTCATTTTTAAATATTATAATTATATTATTCCAGCGTTGAAAATAACAGGGCTAAGACTTGGAAGAAAAGTTTACATGAGGTTTGAGACATTACAACTATTTTCTGTAATCCCAACATGAATACTTTTGAGTGCAATAGTTTTATACTAGGAGTAGATCAAAGAAACTTAACAGCCTTGTATATAAAATCATAGCCCACCTGTCTTTGATGGCAGCATGATAGATGTGGGTGGATAGACATTTACATTAATGCACACTCTTTGGGGGGGAAAAAAACTTAAAGCAAAAGTTCACTTGTTTAGGTCACTCTGAGGTCTTATTCTCCAGCTCTGTTTCCCACATCCTAGAGCCCCGACAGTTCCACTTCTGTTTCTTGTGAAATGACTTTCCCCTCTTCTAGCTAGAAACCATAAAGCTATCTTTAGTCCTGCTTTCTTCATTCACTAAATTTCCATTCATTTCTAGCACAGTCCTTTTCATTCATTAAGAATGCAACAATTATGTCTTAAAATTACTAACTATGGACACATTTTTACCTCAAAACGTCCTTGCCTCCACTTTTCTCCTTATTTCTGCTGTAACCCTCATGATTACACCCTATTCATTCCACGCAATGATTTCCTGGGAACTACAATACAATCGCAATGGCCCTACAGAGTGGATGTCATACTAATCTTCTTAAAATATCATTTTCATTATTAGTTTAAAACACTGAAATCACTCCACTAGTTTAACTTTTAAATTTGAATACTTTTCTTAATGACTCTTTAACTAAGCAACCCCACCTTTCTTATCCATTCTTTTCTTTACATCACTAAATAGCACATTTAACCAGGTCGCTGGATTTCTTTCACATATTCTCCTAGCCTAGGACTCCTTTTCTCCTAGAGTCTCCTAGAGACTCTTTTGCTACAGTTATCAAATATAATATTTTGAGTTACCTTAGTCATCTGATCCAAGAAACCTGTGTAAAAATATTGTGAAAAATAATAAGCACTTGTTAAGTAAATATACTTACCAAAAATGAGTTTCAGCTGCTCTTTTAGTTGCTTGAGTCAAAGTTCTAAGTAGGGACAGAACTGTGTCTATGAATCAATAAGATTGGCACATATATAAAAAGGCAGTGTTTGCCTATATTAATGTGTAAAGTGACTTCTAGATTAATTTAAGCCCTATATCCTGCTTTATATGCACTTTGTAACTTTTTGTGGCTGGATTTATGATGATTAATTGTATATATCAACTTGAACAGAGTTATAAAGATGAATGATGTGAAGTGGTTATAGGGTTTGAGTTGGGTCTTTAATATGATTAAATGCTAATGACTATTTTTAGAAATAAATCGTAATAGTCTATGACTTGAACAGATAATTGAAATGTGTAAAATTATCTACACTGAATACTCCTAATCAACCACCTAGAGGAAGTAAGTAACTGTGTAGCAGTGTATATAATACTTTTAACATTTCTGAAAAAGTAATTAATATATTGAGGTTAGCTGGTTGCTCCTAATGTTGCTAAATGAAGTGATGAAAGAAAAAAATGAGGTCAGAAATTCAAAATCTGAATTGAATCCCAAGCATAAATAGCTTGAAAGCTTCTATACTTGCCCTGAAAGATACCTTTATCTCCTATAGGTGCAGGGCTGAGAATGCTGAAAATTAAATACAGAATCTCATCCTGCAACTGGTTAAATTATAACACAAGTTGAACTTCCATCCTTATTGGGCATCTATAACTAAATTTCAGGCACTGATTGGGAAATAATGGGATATTTTAAATTGAGTAGGTACATGTGGGAGAACCTAGATGTAACTGGAGAGATTGATCCCCTAAATTCTGATAAGTTGTCTTTGCCAGGGGAAGAGTTTCCCCTTCCTTGTAGAAGTGCTCTCTACACACCCAGTGGAATAGATCTTTCCCCTCTTCCTGAAGGATTAGCTCTACATTGCCTAAGAAAACTCTAATGGGCTCCTCAGAGGCAATTGCCAAGTGAGCCAAATCTGATTTGCTTCAAGATGCTCCTCTATCTTGTCTCTTTGCTTCTAAACCTATTGTAAGATTTGTGTCCCATCAGCCTACTAAAGGTGGCATACAAAACATGGCTCATGAGAATGTATATAACATTCCAAAAGAAGTGTATGACTTTTGTATTTTATACAGGTAGAACTCCAATGAGTATATGTGCATATGGATACAAAGGTATTGACTAATATTGAGGCCATACTCTTAAGTGAAATAAATTGGACACACGTGTAAATTCCGAATAGTTTCTCTAGTGTGAGAAACTGAAAGTGTAAATAAGGATTAAAATGAATAATTCATAATTTGAAATAGGAAAAGTTCCAAAGGTGTAGGGGTGGTGGGAGGAACAAGGAAGAGGGAAGAAGGGAAAGGAAAAATTATGAGAAAAGAAAAAAAAATGGAAATGAAATCTATGTAAATAGGGAAGAGTGGAGGGGGGTGAAGGGCACACAGGTAATGGGGAAAAATAAGAACCAAGATATATCATGTACAAGTACAAGCACCCAATGACAAATGTAAACATATTGTATACCTAAAATGTACCAACAAAGGTATTGACTAATAGTAAAAGGAATATTGTATTGAATCAGACCAAATGTGAGCAGAAATTCTACCGTTCATGTTGCATCTTGAGAAATTAGAAGTAGTCCAACAGTTTATTTGGTTGACTTAAACATGAAACAAAATATGGCTCTTTGAAAGCAAACTGGAACTGCCAGATCTACCTTAGTTTAACATACAGAGAGGGATTCAAGGCTTAACAAGATCAAAATATTAGAATGGATTGGTCATTGAAAACCTACTCCCCCCAAACAAGAAAGTCCAAAAGATATAACTCTGACCAATTCTGTAAGAAATACATTTTTTGAAGGGCTCTGTGATTACATTTCTCTGTATGCTAGACCTTTATAGTGGGAACTGTAGTCACTGAATTGAGAAACTGAAATATAATGGGAGTAACTGGATCCTGAGTGTGTTAGTTGATTTTTCTCTTATTGCTGAGACAAAATACCCAACACCCAAAGTTAAAGGGGAAAAGGGTTTATTTAGCTCACAGTTCACAGAGATTTCAGTCCATAATCAGCTGGCTCCAAGGCAAGGTGGCACATGGCAAGGGCCAATAGTTCATGTTAGTAGAAGACAGTAAAAACAAGAGATCTCAAGAGCATCTTTCTGCCCCATTATCTTATTCAGACTACTTAGGTAGGGTAGCACTCAAGCCCTTAATCCTAGTACCCTCCAGCCCAGCCCCACCATGAATCAATCACCCACTCTAGATTCAGCCACCTCTGAGAAAACATGAGGCTTGGGGGGACATTTAAACACATGTGATAATACTGGAGTAGCAGGGGCCAATTGGAAGCTCTCCATTGCCAAAGCAAGGTGTCATGGTTACTATAATGAAGAGCAGAGTCAATCAAAACAGCAAATGGAGGGCAGGGGATTTAGCTCAGTGGTGCCTCCGCCTGCCTCGAAAGCGAGTTCTATCCCTGGTACCAAAAAAACCCCCAGGAAATGGAATAGTCCAACCCCTGCAAACCTTTGGCCTTGGCTAGTTGGTCATGCTGTTCTTAGGAATGAAATAGATAGGAAGCTTGCTTAATTCTTACTTGATCTGTACAAGACAAAAAATTTCAGATCAGGTGCACAAAAGTCCGACCTAAATCAGAAAAACAGTCACAGTACCTCAGTCACTTCCTAGACTTAAGATAGTTTATAGTCCTGATTGAAGGAAAAGATGGATCCCCTTGAAGAAGGACCCTAATATTCTAAAAAGTTGTGTACTGTTAATGAACATTAACATTGGTTATGAAACAACATTTAACCGTATTTCATTCTGTGCCTTCTACTGCAATTTTTTCAGTCTCCTAGTATTCAATGGCTTATATATGTGGTAGATGTAGCTTAGTTAATACTTTCAAATAAGAAAGAAAATGTGTACATTCTATTAACAATGTCTCAAAATCTAGGTGATCAATAAATAAATCATATTATATATGCAGTTTTTATTATAACGAGTGCTACTAAAGTGGAACCAACTATTTTTTAAAAAGGGAAAGATTTACACTCTGTAGCATGATCAATATCTAACTTAAGAAACTATGGTTAGGCATGTTGAACTGTGGTGCAAATTCAGTTCAAAAGTAAGGATTACCCAGCTGTGGCGGCACACTGCTGTAATCGCAGCACTCTGGGGAGCTGAGGCAGAGGATCATAAATTCAAGTCCAGCCTAGGGCAAAGTAGTGATTCAAGAACACCTTGTCTGGAAAAAAAAAAAGTAAACCTTCAGTTCACCTTTCAAAAGACTAACTCACCTTTTACGACAAATGTAAATAAATGTTATAATTTAAATTTTTCTCTTATTATAAATTCAGCAAACATGACAAATGAAAAGGAAAAAAATGTCATCCACTGCTAGGATTGGGATAAGTGGCCCTCAAAGTCCATGTTGAAAGGTTGGTCCCAAGTCCCTGGCCTCCACTGGGACATGGTGGAAACTAAAATTTGAGGCCCAATGGGATGTCTTTTCCTGATGGGGGCATGTCTTCGCAGGAATTTTTGGGATCCCAGCACTTTCTTCTTCCTCTCTTTTTCAGTTCCCAGCCATGAAGGCAGTCCCTTTGATCCACCACATTTTCCTTGGCCTGGTGTGATATCTCACCACAGACCCCAAAATCAATGAGGCCAATCAGTTATGGACTGATAAACTGCAAGTCAAAATAAAATTTTTCTCTTTATAAGTTGATTATCTTTGCTATTTTCTTACAGTAATAGAAATCTGACTAAAAAATCCACAAACCTATCAATGTAGTAGTCATGTTTCTTTCTGCATGTTTCTCTAGTTCTTGTCCATGTCTTGCTTTTGTATCTTGTAATCATCATATACATAATATTATAAATTTTCCATATTGCCCTTTTCATACTTACCATTTTAAACACATCATATCTACAAATATAATGAGTCAATATATTCAATTTTTAGCTTTCCATCTTCTCATAAATATTTTTAACTATGCTTTTTTTTCTTTTACCTACAGAATTGCGATAAAAATCCTTATTTATATAGCACTTCAACTTAGATTAGTTTGTAAGAAAAATTATTGAAGTTTCAATAGGTATTTCAAGGATTGAAAATATACTCTCCCCACTTGGAACTAACTAATACACTACTAGTAAACTAACTCCTTTGCAACAAGTCTTGTAACCGTTCATATCCTCAATAATTCAGTCAGCTTTCCTATCTTTTTCTTTTTTAAAAAATTTTGGTTGTTGTTATTCGTTTTTCTGATAATTTAAGGGATAAAACTGGAGCCAGACATCTTTCCAATTAATTCCCTTCTGGTATTTCAATTATTTTAGCAGGATAATGGATGTTATTTTTCATTAATATGAAGGCACAGTGAGGACTGAAAGTAGTAGCTGACATAGAGTAACTCAGTTCCTTCATATATGTTACCTTGGTACAGATCCCAGATCAGCCACTCATCAGATCTCGAAACAAAGTAAACACAATGGCAAGGGTTCTGTGAGACACCAGCCTTAAGGTACAACTGAGTGAAGTAGCACTACAGTATTTAGTCTGGAAAGAAAAGATAACATGGTTGGTACATGACTGTTGATCTCAAATATCTGGTGAGCTGTCATATGAGAGAGGGAGTAGATAGAATCCAGTTCTTGCTAAAGAATAAAATAGATGGAAATCACAAGCAGGCAGTTTTGGGCTATATAAAAGATGGACTTTCTAATACTTACGGCTGTAAGTGGCCAGCTGCCATGGGAGATTTCTGGCAGTAGCCAAATCACCATCTGTCTTATATGACAAAAGTTATATGCTGACATCCAGATAGAATGTCAGAGGATGAGGAACTGGAATGTGGGATCCCTACCAAAAAAAAAAACAGAAATAAGCCTCATGGAAGCAACTTGGGCACACGGCTTGAGAGACTATATAGGGCACTGGTAGAAACAAGGCAGTTATCTCTCCAGAATGGGACTGAAAAACAGATCTAGAAATTAATTCAGAAATAAAAGCACAGAGGTTTTTTTAAAAAATATTAACTGATCTATCAATTAAATCACTCTTAAGAACTAATTCATTTTAAACACTAATTCTCAGAAATAAATATACAATTGGTTCCATACGTTATGGCTCTATCACTCTATTCTGAAGCTATTAAAATAAGGGTTTTTCTCAGTAGAAGATATGCACTGTTTCCTATTCAAATTAAACTTTTTAAAAGATTTTTTTCCTTAGGTTACCTCATAGAGCTTAATTCATGTGAAAAATAGAAGAGTGCTGTGCTTACAGGCTTTTGTCAAATATGTTTTTTCCCACAGACACTATGCTCCTTCAATGGAGGCCTATTAATAACAACCACAACATAGAATTGCCACACTGTCGCAGTGTAACAGGAGAACAGTCTTAGTCCTCAGCCAATGCTGAGCCATGGATTCTGTACCCTGCCTGGGTCAAACTGCCAACTTCTAGCCAGTTCTGTGTTTGGCTTTCCTCAGCATGGGGCCACAGAGCTGCCAAGCAACTAACCAACCTGATCATGGATGAGTCCAATTCCCTGGGAGAGAAGGAAAACCCCAGAGTCAGTACTTAATGGAGAAATAACAAATGGGCCAGCAGCACCCACTCCAAGAAAATCTCAGAGCTGTTGTAAACTGCAAAAACAGCATGAGCTTTTACTCTATGAGTAATTCTTTCACAAGGGATAGAATTGGAGATGAAATCCAGGGCAGCACCCACCATATTGTGAGAGAGAGAGTTAGGTGCCATTTTGGGAAGGGGTTGATTGTGTCAGACTGACCCACAGAACAACTACACTACAGCTTCACTCCAGGGTTTTCAGTATTACCCCATCACAGTGAATGGGCAAGAGACAGCCACAGAAGACAGACATGAAGAGTGTGAGGGCTAGGCACAGACTGCCTGAGAAGTTCAAGCTCAACCCAGGAAGGACATGGGGATCCACACTCTGTGGTAGGAGGTCAGCCCTGGAGGGTGTGATTTTCACAGGTAGCTGATTTGAAGGTGATGGAATTAAGTCCAGTGGTCTGTTTGAGACCTCGTTCTTCTGCCTAAATCCAGGGGACATCAGGTAGTCTGATTGCATCCCCATTTACCAACATGAGCAAGACCGTTCCTTGGCTTAGTCAGATGCCGTGGTCTGGGGTTTACAGATGGAGGGACTTCTGCAGAAGTCCTAAGACTTCCTAAGGCTATAAACCTATGTGAAGAAGATCCTCACAAATCCTGAGGCTATAAACCTGTGTGAAGATCATGACTTGCTGGATTCTGAGTTTGAAGGTCCTGGAAGGAAACCACTCATTTGGAAACACAGAATAATTTTTTGTTTGTTTGGATTCATTTTTCCCTCCTTTCTTTATTGGCTTTTGGGTGTTTGGAAGTCTTTTCCCCTCTTTTCTTTTTTTTTTCTTCTTAATTTTCATTGTTTCCCTTATTATTTTTTCCTATTTTCCTTTAGGTTACCATTTTTTCTTTTTTCTCATTTGTTTTTTTCTGTTATTTTAATACTAGTAATCACCTTTTACTCCTTAGCAGGACCTTTTATTTCACCTTTCTAATCTTCTCTTCTTCCATTGCTTAATTTTTTGAATTTTATTTATTCATGCTCTTGTTACCCACATCATCTATCTTAACTAGTATAACCATTAAGCTTTATGAATCCACAGATAGCGAATTGTATGCTATTACTATTGAATATTGTTCTATTGTTAGTGGAAGTAAAGTTATCTCATTTAGTAGATATTTACTATACACCAATATTTTGTTTGTCTTAGTGTCTATACTATAATCATAGATCTCTTTTTTATGGTTAAGGGTGGGACATTGTTGGTTCTTAGGGTATGTCAGTATCCAGTTTATATTTGACACTATTTTGTGGCTGACTTTATTCCTATACCCAAGGCAGCACAGTTGATGTTATCAACTGGTTTTCTCCATATGCCAATATCTGGATAGCCTTGGTGTCATTAGCAATCCTGCAGCCTATTCCCAGATAACTAGATCTGAGCCAAATACACTGCAAAAAATGTGGGCAGGGAAATTCTGGAACAGAGGCAGTCTCAGAGTTATCCACATCCAAAATGCATCATTAAAAAGCAGACACTAACTGAAGAGGTCTCCATACTAGCAACAAAGTCTCTCTCTGTAATCAACCCACAAGCTTCAGTAGAGAAAATGAACAAAAAACAGAAATATGAGAAGACAACAAAATGTCTCCAAAACCTCCAATCCAAGGGGCACTGAGGGGGAGGAAATAAAAAGCCACACAGTCAAACCATTTGAAAGCATAACAGGAAAGATATTTTTAAAAACCAGAAGATAAGGTGCTTGGTGAGTTTAAAAAAAGATCCAACTAAACAGATACTGATATTAATAAACAAAATAGTCAGCAAGTCTATGGAAGATACTAATAAAAAGCTAGCTGATAAGCAAAGTAATGCAAAACATGAATGTCCAGAACAGAAAAGAATTAGAGTTTATGAAAAGATACCAAATAAAATTCAGGAGGTTAAAAATTCTGCTTAAAATATGAGCAGTAGAAGTGATCAAGGTGAGGACAGTGTCAGAACTAGAAGACAAGACTGATGTTGGAGACCAATTATTCAGAGATACCTTAAAAATGACAGAAGAAGATGAAAAAAATGAATTGAATAGCTCCTAGATGATGAAAAGACTAATCTAAGATTAAGTAGAATAAGTGAAAATCAGAAGATAGCATAAAAGGCACAAAAAACAGTTTACAGAAATAATAGCATAGAGCTTGGAACTCAATGTGGGCAGTTCAGTAAGCATGCTTTCCTTCTGTGTTGATAATGCTGGCTGCCCTCTCTCTCTGAGTGGGCCCAGCCGTACAGGAACTGGTTTTAACAGCAACTACCTCTGTAGTGCAATTCACACTTTGCTCCCATCACTTCATCAGTAAGTGTTGCCTCAGAGCCACAAGCAGGTCCTGGGACTGGAAAGAATTCATCTTTGGGACCACACACTTGGAAATCAAAATGGGACATCCCTTCTCTGGAATTAGAGTGCTTCATTGAAAAAATACAATGATGGTTCTTTATGTTCTTGCTTCTTTTTCCCTCATGTAAAATTTTCAAACCAAATATAAAACTGTCCAAGTCTTTACTGTCAGCCAGAATATTGCCACTGAACAGTTTAATTTTCTTACCTGAATTCATGTATGTCAAAGTATACTTCAGAGTGCAAATATTGAAGTAAGTAATATATTTTCTCTACAGTTAATGGGGCATCCTTTTATTTATTGTGAATGAAAACATATAAAGCTGCATCTAACTGAAAATGCTTGAAATAAGGTTGTAGTAGAAATACTTTTTCATTTTTAAAAAAAGGGCCTAAATTGTTTATATTATAGTTTTCAACTCACAAAATAGTGAGTATTTGATATTGTATTTTTATTACTCTACCATGGTCACTGCATATTGTATTATATTCAGATGGCTCTATGAATTTTAATAAATGTTCAGCTGATGAAAAAGAAATAATAGCATAAAACTGTTCAAATATGGGAAAAGAATTTAACACACAGGTAGGTGAGGTATATAGATCCCCAAATAGCCATGATTAGAAAAAAAAACCTTGATACATCATAGACAAAATTCCAGAAGTTCAACACAAGAACAGAATCTTAAAATCCGTTAAAAAAAGTAGTGAACCATTAATAAAGGAAAACCCATTAGAATTACAGCATACTTCTCAACACAAACCTTAAACTCCAGCCGACCTTGAAGTGTTTCAAGCTCTAAAACAACTTCTGACAAAGACTGATATATCCTGAAAAGTTATCATTCAAAATTGATAGCTAGATTCCTAGATATATATGAATTACCAAAGCTAACCAAGAAAATATAAAAACCTTGAACAATCCAATAATAGGCAATGAAAGTGAAGAAAAAAAAAACAAAAAAACTATCAAATAAGAAAAGTTCAGGTCCTGATGGATTCACTGCGGAATTCTATAAGAATATTAGAGAAGATCTAACTCCAATATTCCTCAAAATCTTTAATGACATTGAGAGGGGAAAAAACACTTTCAAAGTCATACTCAGAAGCTAGCATTATCCTAATTCCAAAACCAGACAAGGATTCAACTAAAAAGAGAACTAGAGGTAAATCTCATTAATAATCATAAATGCAAAAATCCCCAACAAGATATGGCAAACAGAATGCAGCATATCTTCAAAATGATCATACATCATGACCAACAAGGTTTCATCCTAGGGATGCAAAGATAGTACAATATACACAACCAAAAAATGTAGTACATCACATAAATAAAAAGAAGAACAAAAATCACAAGATTATCTCAATAAACACAGAAAAAGGCTTTGACAAAATCTGACATTTATTCATGATAAAACTTTGAAGAAAATAGGTATGGAGTATCTTATCTCTACTTGATAAAAACCATTTATGACAAACCTACTGCAAATGTCATTTTAAATGGGGAAAATCTGAAAGCTTTTCCTCTAAAACCAGAAACAAGACAAGGATATCCACTATCACCACTGCTGTTCAACTCAGTCCTTGAAACATTAGCATGGGAAATCAGGCATGAAAAAGAAATAGAAGGGAGATATATATATATATATATATCAACTTATCATTATTTTCAGACAACAAGATCCTCTGCATAGAAGATCCAAAAAATTTCATGAAAAGACTCCAAGAATTAATAGTCAAATTCTGCAATATAGCAGGATACAAAATCAACACAGAAAAATCACTGGTATTCCCCATACACTAATAATTAACTCACTGAGAAAGAAATTAGGAAAACAATATCATTCACAATAGCATCTCAAAGAAAAATATATACTTAAAAATTAATGTAACTAAGAAAGTGAAAACTATAGTACTCTGAAAAAGGAAATAGAAGAAGATATCAGAAAATGGAAAGATATCCCCTATTCCTGGAGGGGCAGAACCATTATAATCAAAATGGCCATACTTCCAAAACTGATACATACATGTATTGCAATCTTAATCAAAATACCAACAGCATTCCTCACAGGTATAGAGAAAACAATCCTAAAATTCATATGGAACCAGGAGAGACCTAGAATAGCAAAAGCAATCCTGGGTAACAAGAGCAAAGCAGGAGCATCACAATCCCAGATTTGAAAATATATTACAAACTACAGTGAAAAAACAGCATGGTACTGGGGCAAAAGCAGACATGTGAATGAATGGAACAGACTAGAGGATGGAGAAACAACCTCAGGCTCATTTACCTACCTGATCTTTGACAAAGGGGCCAAAAACATACACTGAAGTATTCTTTATCAAATGATGCTGAGAAAATTGGCTATCCATATGCAGAAGATTAAATCTATACTCATATGTTTCAGCATGTACTAAACCAAAATCAAAATGGATCAAAGATCTAAATATTAAAACAGAAACAATCTGTGGGAAGGTAAAATAGATAAAACTCTTGAAGACATGAATAGGCAAGGACTTTCTGAATAGAACCCAATTGTACAAGAAAATATACAAAGAATTAACAAATGAAATCATATCAAATGAAAAAGCTTCTGCACAGTTATGTAAATGACTAATAGAGTGAAGATAAACCAGAACTCAGAGAAAAATAGGTTTTCACAGCCTTGAGCAATTCTGCCCCAGGACTTCTCCTGCCCTGTGACTGCTGTCCCCTGCTCTGCCCCCTTATCTGTAGATAAGATTAACAACTATGTTCCTGTAAACAAGGTCCTCTAACAGCCTGTTCTCACAGGAATTTTCTTTTTCGAGGCTAAGTTACAAAGCTGTCACTGTATGAGTAACTGCCTCTGACTCACCACACTTGCCCACCCATCAGTTTTGCACCAACCCCTTTCAACCAAATGTATAAAACTGGAGCCCTTCCTTTGTTCTGGGTTCAGCCTTTAAACTCGAGTCTGTTGGGCCAGAGTGCACCTAAAATTCCAGAATAAAATCCTCCTCTTTTACCCATTGGTCTCTCCAGTCTCTTAAGATCTTGCAACAAAGAGACAATCTACAGAATGATAATAAAAAAAGAAAAGAAAAGAAAAAGAAAATACAAGCCACTCCTCAGAGGACTAAAATGTAGGATATAAAAAAAATAAATAAATTAGACCACCCAAAATAAAGAATTGAAAAATGGATTACTGAAATGAATATATGCTTCTCAGAAGAAATGTCAGTGGCCAATGAATATATAAAAAATATTCACCATGACTGGGTGTTAGAAAAATGCAAATTAAAGCAACACCAAGATTCCACCTCACTTCAAAAAGAATGGCTATCATCCAGAAATCAAATAATAACAAATGATGGTAAGTCGACGAGGAAAAGGAACACTTCTACACTGTTGGTGGGAATGTAAACTTGTACAGCAATGGAAATCAGTATGGAGATCGGGCAAAAACCTAAAATTAGAAATTCCATTCAACCCAGCTATTCTCCTTCAAGGTATCTTCCCAAAAGACTTAAAGACATCACATTACAGTGATACATATATACCCATGTTTATAGCACCACAATTCATAATAGCTAAATCCTATATGCTAATAGATAAATAGCATATATGTCCATCAACAGATGAATGGATAAAAGATGTGGCATTTATACACAATAGAGTAATGGCTTCAGCTTTGGAGGAGTTCCAGAATGACCTAGAAGAGGTAAAGGTGTTGTTGGAAAAGGCCACTAGGAAGAGAGTATGAGATGCCCTGATAGCTGAAAAATCCAAGATTGAAACAGAAATAAGAATAAGGTGCAACAAAAATCACAAAAGAAACCAGAATTTCTTGACAATGAAAAACCAGCTGCTGTGGTTGCTCTCATCACAACAGGATATAGTGTGAAAATCAGTAATTACGGATGGGATTAGTCAGATAAGTTTGTGAAAATCTACATTACCTTAACTGGAGTTCATCAAGTTCCTGCTGAGAATCTGCAGGTGCATTTCACAGAGAGGGTATTTGATCTTTTGGTAAAGAGTTTAAATGGGAAGAGTTACTCTATGATTGTGAACAATCTCTTAAAATCTATCTCAGTGGAAGGCAGTTCAAAAAAAATCAAGACTGATACATTTCTTATCTTATGTAGAAAGAAAGCGGAAAACACGAGATGGGAATACTTGACTCAGGTTGAAAAAGAATGCAAAGAAAAAGAAAAGCCATCCTATGATGCTGAAACAGATTCTAGTAAGGGATTAATGAATGTTCTAAGAAAATTTATGAAGATGGAGATGATGATATGAAGCAAACCATTAATAAAGCCTGGGTGGAATCAAGAGAGAAGCAAGCCAAAGGAGACACAGAATTTTGAGACTTTTAAGTCCTTTTGAGAACTATTATGTGGAAATACTGCTATTTCCAGTAAGGCAATGTTGGTGAGCTGCACATATAAATTTGGCAGATAACTACAAAGCCTTCAAAGTAAAGGCAATGAATTCTCCATTTCTTATTGGAGGATTTATTTAAATAAGACATGCATATTAAACATTTCCTCAAAAAAAAAATAAATATTGAATAGTTTCTCTTATAGGAGAAACCTAAAATATAAATAAAGAAAAAATTAAAGATAGATAACAGGAAGTATGGAGTTTTATTTTTTCAAAAGGAAAGGGATGAAAAAACAAAGGGGGTAGGGGAGAGAAAACAGATGAAAACAGAATTGAAATCTGTTATGTACATGACCAACTGTGCACAACAAATATAATCATTACATATTGCGATGTACTAATAAAAAATAAAAACTGAAAAAAAATGCCTACAGAAGTGTGCCTATAAATTGTTTTAATTTTTTTTCAATCCTAAGTCCCAGTAGAGAAAGAGTTTTTTTACTTATTTGTTCACTGTTTAGTTTTTCTAGGTTTAGCTAAATGGTGGTTTCTCATTAAACAGTTTAAATTCTACTTCATTCTGAGCTTTGTTTGAAAACTCACAGGTGGAGAAGCTGTGAATATTCATGCCCCCAGATCATTGGCTTCAAAAAAATCTTAAGAAGTGACAGTGGGTAGGATACCGTAAATGGTGCCAGGTGAAAGTTTTTATGCTGAACCTCAGGCCACACTGGTTGTTTACTGCTGGCTCAGCTCTGTCTCTGCAACACCAGAGACTTGAGCTCTCTTCATTTCTTCCTCTGCTTGAGACTCTCCTCAATAAGATGGGTTTTCTCTACTGTGTGGGTTGAGTAGCTTCCTAATTATTTGACTCTTGTAACTCTCCACCACCAAAGCCTGCCCAAAGTCCAGCAAGCAAGCTCTTTCTACTTACTGCTGTGCTCAATCTCCCTTTTTCTGTATAAAAAATAAAAGTAGGAATATTTGATCAAATGTTCTTAAAAGTTAAAAATAGCATATCTCATGATGTAAAAGAAAGAACAGACCAATAATAAACCAATAGAGGTTGAACATCTCTTACTTAAAAATACAAAATCCAAAAGTCAAACACTTTTGAATGCTGACATAATGCCACAAGTGAAAAATTCCATACTTCATGTGATAGGTTACAGTCGAAAAGGCAGGCATGCTAAAATACATGACATAAAATTTCTTTGGGCTATGTGTATAGAGTGTGTATGAAACATAAATGAATTCTATTTTTTAAGCATGGATTTCAATCCCATGAAATGCAGATATTTGAAAATCTGAGAAACTTTAAATTCTAATACACTTTTGGTCTCAAGAATTTCAGATTAGGAATAGTCAACTTATATTTAGATTATTTCAAATCTAATTCCTTTAATTCCCTTCTATTTAATCTCTTATTTCTAACTTTATTAGAATTACGCAGACTAAAAAAATTGCTGAACCCTATGATGTTTCAGTCTTATCAAATATAAAATGATGCTATTGATACTCACCCTGCTACAATGATCAGTAGTTATGTTTTGCTCTGTTAAATTCACACCTCTTTCCTCCAAGTGAGAAATTCCCATGGTATGGCTCTTAGAGGGAAGGAGACCCACTGAACACCAAGAGCCAAAAAAGCCAGGCATTCACTTCCCCAAGTCTTTACCAGCCAGGACATGGGCCTATGAGTTATGCTTGGATAATTTTGTTGTGCCTAGATCTTTGAATTCACAGTGCCAGGAAAAAGGAATGATTCATTTAATTAGTGTCTACAGTGATATCCCAAGACCACAGGAGCAGAGGGAGTGGTCTCAGAGTGGCCCTAGGGGAATATCACCTGCAAGGCACAGTGTGCTGGAGCAGTGGTAGTGCTAACCAAGCAGGAGGATCTTTGCTTCTGGTGGCATTGCCTTCTGGTTCTGAGTCTTCTCAGAAACTATAGGAGCCACCCAATAGTTTTTCAATTCCTTTCTGCTTAATTCAGTCAATTTCTGTTGATTGCTAGTAAGAAAACTAAATAGCACACTTGGCTTCCTTGCAAAGAAGTTGTAAAAAACAGGTGACAAAAAAATAAAAATACTTAAGAAAGAACAAAATGTGATCAAATGTAAATTAATGAATATTTATGAAAGCATTTATCCTTTATGTAGGGAAAGGATGAGCAAAACACAACTTGTGAGCTTAAGATGCTTCTAAAGTAGTAAAAAGCTCATCTATACAAGATAAATGCAGCAAAATGTGTAATAATAAGATCTCCTAAAAGGAGGTGCAGAGGGAAAAGGATGCTAAAAATAGTGGAAGATGCATAACTTGTATTAACTTGTGAATAAAGATTGCATGGAAAAGGAAGTATTTGAGATTACCCTTACACTTTGAACTGGAGTATAATGTAGGATATACACACAGACCTTGGAGTCAGTCAGGAGTCCAGTCCTAGATCTTAACCTTCTTGATTCAGTTTCCTCACATGTGAAATGAGGAAGTCACAATAAATGGTCTGCATGGCTCTTATAGTTCTGAAATTTCTGATGGGTTCTCAGAGGAAATAGGGAGAACATTGCTTATAGAAGAAGAATAGGAGAATAAAAAAAATGGTAAAATGTGATATGAACAAGGGTGTAAATGCAAATGTAGCAGGAATAAATGTTCTGTAGCACAGTAGAAGAACTACAGCTGACAATTAATAGACTATTTCAAAATAAATAGTAGAAAGCATTTTTAATGTTCCTAATACAAGGAAATCATAATATGTGTTGCACTATACCTATAAATATGTACAATTAATGTGGCAATGAAAACTAAAGTATTTTAAAGGGCAGTGTAGAATCTAAAGACAAAGAAGTGTTTCATTTGATAGGCAATGGGAAGCCAGAAAAAATTTTAGCAAAATTGCTATGATAAAGATGTACTTTTGTTTTATGCACAGCTATGTAGGTGACAGTTGTCACCATACTTTGGATGAGATTTGAGGAAACCTTGAAGAAAAACAATGTTCGACTGAGTGAGGCTAATGATGACAGACAGGAATGGAAAGAGAAGACAGTTGTGAAGGATATTGTGGAGAGATTCTTGCCAGGTTGTTGATGGATTGCAGAGAATGAGTGAAACCATGGATAAGATCACTTGGGGGGTAAGCATCACCTTTTAGGAGGTCCATAAGTTACTTTGAGGAGACAGTTTAAGAAGCAGATATAGGTGATTTCGGCAAGATTCAGAAAGAGAAATGTGTGCCCAGTTTCATGGGTTATTGCTGTTGAGAGAGACTGTTTTTCTACAGAATGGAAAAATTGAGCATGATTTTAAATCAAAGATTAAACAAGTAGAAGGACTGACGATATAGGTAAAATGCAGAAGTAGTGAAATAATATATAGTTAATACAAATATTGTGGTTTATTTTAGTCACAACATTCAAATCTTCTATTAATAAGATATTAAGGAACAAATCTAAAAATGAGATAAGGAGAACCAGAAATAAACTAAGCATTTGTCATCTTTACTTACAAGCCATTTGGCATTTACATATAAGGGAGCGATTGAAAAGAAAGACCATTTTTCATCATTTCTACTTTATATATACACCTATACATAAGTGCATATACATGTTGTATTTATATATGTTACCTGTTCCCCAATCACACATATTTAGAAATAGATTTAGTGACTTGTTCTGAGCTTCAAGCAAGCAAGTGGGAGAGCAAGTTTCAAAACATTTTGCAGTTTCTAGTCCAATGTTCTTTCTTCTTATCTATAGTAGATTCCTATCTGAACATAAATTTGTCTGGAAAGTTTGGCTGCTTATAAGCTACGTGTATCTCTTCATAACAAATTTACTTTGAAATCTCATCTGTCCTCATAATTAAATGTTTATATTGCTGGATTTTTATCTCAATTTTCCTTTTGGCTAAAACATTATGACTTGAGATGTATTTAGGCTGCTCACAATACATCAATGAATGCAAATGTTGTTCTATACATTTTAGAAAGGAGCAACTGATACACTGTCAAGGGGCATGAACTTTAAGTTGCTAAGTTTTCTGATTCAGTAACAGTCATACATTTTTATTATTAACTGAGTCAGTCTTTGACAAGGGTGAGGGCTATAGCCCATGTAAATTTTGTTTATGACCCTATAATATTAGAACCCATGGGAATGTATCCACACAGAGTGAATGCCTTGTTTTGTATTTGAGACATAAGGGGAAGCACTGCAAGTCACATAGTAGATACCAAAAGTGAGCCTGGAGCCCATTCCTGGTTAATCAGTATCAGCCTGATTACTCTTCCTCTTCTCAGCTCTGAAATCAGTCAGATTTTGGGTTCATAGGCAAGCCATGGTTTGGAAAGTATTACAGAATAAAAGGTGCTGAGAACTAGTAAAGATGCTTGATGCAAAGCTGCACTTATCCATGCACACTGTTAGCCTTCATATCTGTGGGTTCCACATCCACAATCCAACCAACTAAGGGTTAGCAACAGTTGGGGACATGTTGTGTTTGTACTGAACATGTATAGTATTTTTCCGTGCTTTATTCTCTAGGTAATATAGTGTAATGACTATTATTTAGTATTTATATTATATCAGTGATCATAAGTATTTTGGAAATGATTTAATTATACCATCGGATATGTTTAGATTATATGCAGAGAGTACACGATTTTATGTAACACATGTGGATATTCACAGATTTTGGTATTTGAGGGGTCCTGGAACCAAAATGCCAGGAGTATTGAGAAATCATTGCATGTATTTTTAAAGTACCTATGAAGCAATGTCCTCTATTAGAGTCTTAATGATCCAGTAGAAAAACATAAGAAAAGTATAACAAACTCTGTAGTGAAAACTGTTCTGAAAAATTCAAAATTTAATCAAATGTACCTACCTTTACCTTCAATCTTACTTTAGAATCCCAGGCCTGTCATTGGATTTATACCTGTCTTGCCTAAATCATAAATTCATCACATCACCTTCTTAATTTTAGAAAATAAATTCTCTGGTGCTTAACAGGTCAGAAATGACTTGAGTTTTAACAACCAATAATTTTAATCTGAAGTTATTTTGAGGAGATTACTAATTTTAAAACAGTAAAGAAAATTTACTTTTAAGACTATTTTGCCCAGGGCATGCACAGAAAGTGTTACAACACTTAAAAAAATGAAAAATTAAGCTTAGATATACTAATTTGTATTATCCCTACCCCTGATATTGAGAATTTTGGCCCTAAAATAACATTTCACTGTTAATTTAAACATAGAGATCTTCTAACACAGAGCTCTTATTTTAAAAGATGCTAATCATCATTTAGATTCAGTACTCAGATGAAAATGTAATATTTCACTATTTATCAATAATCATCAAAATGAAATTTAGTTAAGCAAATCATCATATTCATTGCCTTCTATCAGATAAAAACTAAGCCATTTACCAAAAACAATAACCCTAGGAATCATTCCATTACTTCAATCCAGGGAAATTAAGTTTAAAAGTCAAAATGATTATAGTTTATTGATTTCCTTGGGCCACTTAAAAGTAAGTGTGGCCTGTATTCTTTTGGGCATGAAACAAAATATTGAACTCTGCCCTTCAGGCATGCTACCACACTTCAAATGCTGATCTTATCATTGCAGGCAAGTCAAACAAGTTGGACTTTAAGAGGAAGAAAGGAAAACCCTGCAGCCACTGGGAAGCATCAGGGGTCAAACTGTTGCTCTGGATCTGATCACAATTTACCCAGGGTCACAATGCCTCAGGGACACCTGGCTTCCAGCTGACATTTTTCAACAAAAACACGCAACCAGAATTTGAAACATAACATAGAAAGAGCTATATTTTGGAATTTATTCTGTATTCCATTTGGCATCTTCCTACTTACTTGTGAAAAGGAAATGGGATAGTCCCATGTCTCTGCTACTTGAAGTTTCTATGAAATAATAAATAATCTTAGTAAATTATAAAGTAGTAACTCCAAAGAGAATAGGCAAGGAGTTTGAAGGGGATTTTCTCATATGTTTATACAGTTTTATCCACATCCTGTGTTACTAGTTGTTCATTTTTCAAAAATTGTAAAGTGTATCTATCAATTAGAAGTGGGACAGCACACAGAATAAGGCTAAAAGTCATTTAACTGATGTCTTGCTTCTCTTTGAAAAACTTCAGAACTTTTCATCTTTGATTCCCAGAGACAAACTGCCTATGGGATTCCTGAAACAGAATCTCACATCTCCAGGGATATTTTGAATGGAATTTGTGTTGTAGCCTGGAAAATACTGGTGGGTGTGTCAGAGATGAAAATTTTCAACTGCAGGAGCTCAAGCTAAAATCCCACAAGAGTGAAGAGGATAGAAACTTCTTCCCAAAATTACACACACATGCAGTTAAGACTGAAATTTAAAAGGGCAGCAACAATTTCTTAACTTTGAGGAGAAGGGGCAAAATAAGTATTATTCAAATTTTTGCATTGCTGTTTAATAATCAGATGTATGGTTGGAGAAAAAAGATTATCCCCAATAAAACATTTTGGGATAATAAGGAAGATTGCTCAAAAAACTCAATTGAGAATGCGTTTTAATGGGGGTGGGGGCTTTAGAAAGGGGATTTACACAATACTGAAAGCAGACAAACACAAGAGGGCAGGAAGAGCCCAATCAAGCTCTGGCTTTAAACCCAGCCCGCTGAAATGGGGCCGAAACTATTTCAGTTAGCCTCCGGATACTTATCAATTCTCTAGGCAAGCAGAGAAATGTGATGCTGACTTGTCGGTTTAGTTTGTACTTTGTCTAATTACTGTGCAGAGAACAGGGGCGTCTCTAATGACAGCTGCCCTAACAGAGGCGGCTTTGGGACAGCCTGGGGCTACATTCCCTAGAATTTATTCTTTGCTGCAAGTCTAGTGATTCTGATCAGACTGCATTTCTCACGCATTCCAAATGCCCTTTATTCCTTTTACTCTGTGAACTTTGGATGCAAAGGAGGGGCTTCTTGAAAACTCACCAATCCGAGGACTGCGCCCACTGTAATTTACTAGGGGCAGCGAGGAGCGTGGGGGCTGATGCGTGCGACTGCTCTAGGTTTGGTTTCTCACTGCAGCTGTCCTTCTTTGACAAATACGTCTGTCCCAGAGTTTCTTTGCGAAAGGCTCTGGCTTTGGATTCAGACTTAGGCGACAATGTGTTTAATCTTCCTCTAGGATTTTGCACATTTCCGTGAGAAATGAACATCTTCTGGAAGGGATTTCATTGAAAGGAGGTGGAGGGTGATCATCTATCTCCAACAGATCAAGAAGCGAATAAGGCACAGTGGAGTGTTCCTGTCCTTCTGCGGGAATCCCAAACCCGGGAGCCCAGAGCCAAGCGAGACCCAGAGACCGCAGCTCCAGGCCGCTGCTCCCCACACTTCCGAGACAACCTGTTGCGCCTTCTCTCTCCTCCCCTCTCTGCAGTTTCCCCGCCTTGGACCCAGGGAACTGATTGACAGAAATCACTACCCAACCCTCGACTCGGGGCCTCCTCCCGGGACCGACGATTGGCCTCCTGGGAGGACTGGAGTAAGGGGGTGCGAGAGGAGAGGTCCGGGGACCTGGGAAGTAGGAGCAGAGGACTCACTTCTCCGCGGGAGCGAGCCCTAGTCCAGGCGGGCTGTGCCCGGGAGGGCTGAGCATCGGGTTGCAGCTCTCCCATCCTTCTGGCCCAGTTCGGGCTCCGGAGGACCCGGCAGGAGGCGTGGGGCGCTTTCCGAAGTTGTCTGCGGTAGCCTGCCGGACACGTTGTACGCTCTCGAACTGACCTGTCGGAGACGTAACCCTCGGACCATGCACGCAGCCCGGACCCGGGGCGTCGCTACTCGTGCGCGCGGAGCAGCCAACTCCCCCAACTTTCAGCCAACACCTGCGCCGCCGCCCGCGCTGCTGCTGCTGCTCCTGTCTCTGGTAAGCCGCATCTCCGCTCAGTCCGCTGCCCCTGGCCGAACACTGTTGTCCTCGGGTCTCATGGGGGCTTCAGGGGTGCCTGCGGAAGAGGCTATTGTGCTGGCGAACCGCGGACTCCGGGTGCCCTTCGGTCGTGAAGTCTGGCTGGACCCGCTGCACGACCTAGTGTTGCAGGTGCAGCCCGGAGACCACTGCGCGGTGACTGTGTTGGACAACGACGCGCTGGCCCAGCGGCCTGGCCGCCTGAGTCCCAAGCGCTTCCCGTGCGACTTCGGCTCGGGCGAGGTGTGCTACTCGCACCTGGGCGCTCTCAGCCCGTCGCGAGACCGAGTCCGGCTGCAGCTGCGCTATGACTCTCAGGGAGGGGCGATGGTGCTACCTCTGGTCCTGGAAGTGCAAGTGGTCTTCACTCAGCTGGAGGTCGTGACTCGAAACTCACCCCTGGTCGTGGAAGAACTGCTGGGGATCAGCAATGCCCTGGACTCGCGGAGCTTGGAGTTCGCCTACCAGCCCGAGACAGAGGAGTGCCGCGTGGGCATCCTGTCCGGCCTGAGCGCGCTGCCTCGCTATGGGGAACTCCTCCATTCCCCGCAGGTTCCTGCAGAAGTCAGAGAGGGCGGCGTCCCCAAGCCTCTCTTGATGGACTGCAGAGCTTTCCAGGAGTTGGGCGTGCGTTACCGCCACACAGCCCCCAGTCACTCACCCAACAGGGACTGGGTGCCCATGGTAGTGGAGCTGCATTCTCGAGGGGCTCCTGTGGACAGCCCTGCTTTAAAACGCGAGCACTTCCAGGTGTTGGTGAGGATCCGCGGAGGGGCGGAGAACACTGCACCCAAGCCCAGTTTTGTGGCCATGATGATGATGGAAGTCGACCAGTTTGTACTTACTGCCCTGACTCCAGACATGCTGGCCGCAGAGGATGCTGAGTCTCCCCCGGACCTCTTGATCTTCAACCTCACCTCTTCCTTCCAGCCTGGCCAGGGCTACTTGGTGAGCACTGATGACCGCAGCCTGCCCCTCTCCTCCTTCACTCAGAGGGATCTTCGCCTCCTGAAGATTGCCTACCAGCCCCCCTCTGAAGACTCTGACCAGGAGCGTCTCTTCCAACTGGAGCTAGAGGTAGTGGACCCGGAAGGAGTAGCCTCAGACCCTTTCACCTTCATGGTAGTGGTGAAACCCATGAACACATTGGCACCAGTGGTCACCCGGAACACTGGTCTGATTCTCTATGAGGGACAGTCCCGGCCACTCACAAGTCCTGCAGGCAGTGGACCACAAAACTTAGTCATCAGTGATGAAGATGACCTGGAAGCAGTGCGCCTGGAAGTGGTGGCTGGGCTTCGCCACGGGCACCTTGTCATTCTGGGTGCTTCCAGTGGCAACTCTGCCCCCAAGACCTTTACAGTGGCTGAGCTGGCAGCCGGCCAGGTGATCTACCAGCATGATGACAGAGATGTTTCCCTGAGTGACAACCTGGTGCTCCGCATGGTGGATGGAGGAAACAGGCACCAGGTGCAGTTTCTGTTCCCCATCACCTTAGTACCTGTGGATGATCAGCCACCTGTTCTCAATGCCAACACGGGGCTGACACTGGCAGAGGGTGAAACAGTGCCCATCTCGCCCTTCACTCTGAGTGCCACTGACATGGATTCTGATGACTCTCTTCTTCTTTTTGTGTTAGAGTCATCCTCCTCCACCACAGGGCACCTGCTTCTCCGCCAAACTCATCCTCCCCATGAGGCACAGGAGCTGATCAAGGGGCTTTGGAGGAAGCAGGGAGAATATTATGAGCGAAAAGTGACAGAGTGGCAGCAGAAGGACATAACAGAGGGGAGGCTGTTCTACAGGCATTCTGGGCCCCATAGTCCTGGGGCAGTGATGGATCAATTCACCTTTAGAGTCCAGGATAACCATGACCCCCCTAATCAATCTGGACTACAAAGGTTTGTGATACGAATTCATCCTGTGGATCACCTCCCTCCAGAGCTGGGCAGTGGCTGTCCCCTTCGGATGGTGGTGCAGGAATCCCAGCTCACACCACTGAGGAAAAAATGGCTACGCTACACTGACCTGGACACAGATGACCGAGAGCTTCAGTACACAGTGACCCAGCCCCCCATGGACACAGATGAAAACCACTCACCAGCCCCGCTGGGCACATTGGTCCTTACTGACAACCCCTCAGTGGTGGTGACCCATTTTACTCAAGCCCAGATCAATCACCATAAAATTGCTTACAGACCCCCAAGTCAAGAACTGGGAGTGGCTGCGAGAGTGGCTCAGTTCCAGTTCCAGGTGGAGGACCAAGCTGGGAATGTGGCACCTGGCACCTTTACCCTTTACCTGCAGCCTGTGGACAACCAGCCACCTGATATTCTCAACACTGGGTTCACTATTCAGGAGAAGGGCCACCACATTTTGAGTGAAACTGAGTTGCATGTGACTGACGTGGACACTGATGTGGCCCATATCTCTTTCACTCTTACACAGGCACCCAAACATGGCCACATGCAAGTGTCTGGACAGGTCCTGCCTGTTGGAGGGCTCTTCTACATAGAGGACATAAAACAGGGCCGGATTTCCTATGTTCATAATGGGGATGAGTCCTTGGCTGATAGCTGCTCCTTGGAGGTCAGTGATAGACACCATGTGGTACCCATCACCCTCAGAGTGAATGTTCGGAATGTTCGGCCAGTGGACCATGTGGTGCCCATGCTAAGCTTTCCGACTGGCACTCTAGAGTCGTATCTAGATGTTTTAGAAAATGGGGCTACTGAAATCACTGCCAATGTCATTAAGGGGACTAATGAGTACACTGATGATTTGATGTTAACTTTTCTGTTAGAAGATCCACCCTTGTATGGGGAGATCTTGGTCAGTGGAGCTCCGGCAGAGCGGTTCACTCAAAGGGACATCTTGGAAGGCTCTGTGGCCTATGTCCACACCAGTGGTGAGATTGGCTTGTTGCCCAAAGTAGACTCTTTTAACCTGAGTCTGTCAGATATGTCTCAAGAATGGAGAATCAGTGGCAATACTATCCAGGGTGTTACTGTGTGGGTGACCATCCTCCCTGTGGACAGTCAGTCTCCCATAATTTCTGTGGGTGAACAGTTTATAGTCTTGGAAGGTGACAAAAGTGTTATTACCTCAACACATATAAGTGCAGAAGATATAGACTCCCTGAATGATGACATCTTGTGCACAATAGTTATTCAGCCAACTTCAGGTTATGTTGAAAACATTTCTCCAGCTCCAGGCTCTGAGAAATCAAGTGCAGGGGTTGCCATAAGTGCCTTCTCTCTAAAAGATCTCAGGCAGAGTCACATTAACTATGTCCAGAGTGTCCATAAAGGGGTGGAACCTGTGGAAGACCGATTTGTATTTCGTTGTTCTGATGGCATTAACTTTTCAGAGAGACAATTTTTCCCCATTGTAGTCATTCCCACCAATGATGAACAGCCAGAAATGTTTATGAGAGAATTTATGGTGATGGAAGGCATGAGTCTGGTGATCGATACACCCATTCTCAATGCTGCAGATGCTGACATTCCCCCAGATGATTTAACTTTCACTATTACCCAATTTCCCACTCATGGTCATATCATGAACCAGTTGATAAATGGCACAGTTTTGGTCAAAAGTTTCACCTTGGACCAGATCATAGAGAGTTCTAGCATTATTTATGAGCATGATGACTCTGAGACCCAGGAAGACAGTTTCGTGATTAAACTAACAGATGGCAAGCACTCTGTGGAAAAGATGGTCCTCATTATGGTTATTCCTGTTGATGATGAGACTCCCAGAATGGCCATCAATAATGGACTGGAAATAGAAATTGGGGAAACGAAAATTATCAACAACAAAATATTAATGGCAACTGACTTAGACTCTGAAGACAAATCCTTGGTTTATGTTATGCGTTATGGGCCAGAACATGGCGTATTACAGAGGCGAAAACTTACAGGTGCCTTTGAAAATATCACACTGGGCATGAATTTTACCCAGGATGAAGTGGACAGAAACTTAATTCAGTATGTTCATTATGGGCAAGAGGGCATTCGAGACTTAATTAAATTTGATGTGACTGATGGAATAAATCCCCTCATAGATCGTTACTTTTACGTATCCATTGGGAGCATTGACATTGTCTTCCCTGATGTCATAAGCAAGGGAGTGTCACTGAAAGAAGGTGGGAAAGTCACTCTCACAACAGACCTACTAAGCACCAGTGACTTGAACAGTCCTGATGAAAATTTAGTTTTTACCATCACCAGGGCTCCCACAAGAGGTCACTTAGAATGCACAGATCAAACTGGAGTGTCCATCATATCTTTCACTCAGCTTCAACTAGCTGGCAACAAAATCTACTATATCCACACGGCAGAAGATGAGGTGAAGATGGACAGTTTTGAGTTCCAAGTCACTGATGGTCGTAACCCTGTCTTCCGAACATTCCGAATTTCCATTAGTGATGTGGACAACAAAAAGCCAGTGGTCACCATTCATAATTTGGTGCTCAGCGAAAGTGAAAGCAAGCTGATCACTCCCTTTGAACTCACTGTTGAAGACAGAGATACCCCTGACAAACTCCTGAAATTCACTGTTACCCAGATGCCAGTTCACGGTCATATACTCTTCAACAATACCAGACCTGTCATGGTTTTTACCAAGCAAGACTTGAATGAAAACTTAATAAGCTACAAACATGATGGCACAGAGTCAACTGAAGACAGCTTCTCCTTCACAGTGACGGATGGCACGCACACTGACTTCTATGTTTTTCCCGATACAGTATTTGAAACAAGGAGACCTCAAGTGATGAAGATCCAGGTCTTAGCTGTTGATAATAATGCTCCTCAAATTGCAGTGAATAAAGGGGCCTCTACACTTCGCACTCTGGCCACTGGCCACTTGGGTTTCATGATCACAAGCAAAATATTGAAAGTGGAGGACAGAGACAGCCTGCACTTTTCTCTTCAGTTTGTTGTGACAGAGGACCCTCGACATGGGTATCTTCTGAACCTGGGCAAAGGCAACCACAGCATCTATCAGTTTACCCAAGGTATGTTTCACTTTTATTTTCCTATAACCAAAGGACATTCCAGATCTTATTTCCTGAGTATACGGCTGTCACTGAAACCCTTACATAGAGAGCGTTAGAGCTCAAGAGAAGTGAAGGGAATAGAACAAAGGGAAAAGGAGAAATAGACTTACTTTCCTGGAAAGCAGCTACTTTTTTGCTATATGTTCCACTGCAGTGGCCATCATTGGAGGCAGCGTCAGTGTCCAATATTTTGATAGTGACCAGATATGCTGCCAATGGAGGAGCAAGACTTTGGCAAATTGATACAGAGGTAGACTTTCTAACTCTGCTGCATTTGGCACACCTTTTCCCTGAGCACCCTCTATTTTGTATGCTGCACATCCTCCATGATGCTTTCAGTACCTTAAGGAGAGTTAAATTGTGTAAGTTGTATTTAGTCACGTTTTTATCAGTTAGCGTTAAAAATTCCTTTTATGTTACTTTAATTAATTTTTAAGTTCATTGTGCTGATATTGCTGTGGTTATTAGAAACTGTATAAGTGAAGAAAAATATTTGCTGATATTTACTTTTAAATTTAAAAAATATTTAATACTGTTTCATATTACAGGCAAACACCTATCCAAAGACATAAGAGATAAACATGTATTTAGAATTATGGCAAATATATGTTACATAATATAGAATATGCTACTGGGGTACTCACAAAAAAGAATATACTTGACGATGAATAAGAAAATAATATATTCCTCACCAAACTATATACACATTTCATTAGGAGGAACCTGAAGATACATAAACAAGATTCGTAGTAGCGGGAGGAAATAATTTCATCATTTTAAGCCTCCTCTCTGCCCTGTTACAAACTCAGTAACAGGTACCAGTTGTCTTCAGCACGTGTATTCTGAGGCAACAGAGATTTTCTAACCTGAGTTTCCCTTGAGGGCAAACAATCTGAGACAGGAAGGGCAGGTGATCTGCACAGAATTCCTCAGTGAGAGAAAGGAGAAGCCCATTCAGTTTACTGGCTTGGGAGTTAGGGCTCTGTTCTCTAGAATGTGCAACTTTCATTACAAAGGGATTCGTGTTGCTTTCCTGAAAAACTCACGTCAGAATGGAAACTAGATCTACCCTATGGGGCTGTGAGGGTAGAGATGGATTTAACCCCAGGCCATCCCAATGGAGGTGTTCTTTTCCTGCAACAGTGTTATGTTAGCACATAACAAATGCTTTAGTAAACATGGATGTAGTAAAGTGTAGCGTTAAAGTGAACTGCTTCTCTGTGTGATGCTGGCAAAGAGCCTCACACTCCAGCCTACTAATTCTTGGCTGTAAGCCTGAATATATCCTAGGGCCTGCAGGGACAGGAAAACATCAGAGTGCCAAGTGTCAGCCAGACCAGCAGGAAACATTTGTGTGAAGGTTTTCTGGATCTAGTGGTATCATACAATCTTACACTGGTTTATTTTTGCAGAAAGCAAAGAGGATGAAAAGAATATGTTAGAGGATGGAAAATGGCACTTCAAATCCTTCTTCTGAAAAGAAATTTGCTTTTAGAGGGTTTTTTAAAAAGAATTTTTAAATGAAGACAAGCAAATAATCTAAATTCTGTGAACCAAGTCCAACAACTCAAAATATTGGAGTATTATTTCTTAACTCCCAAACCTTAACATTATTCTATTTCATTAAAGACAGTCATATTTTTCACTGATTTGGGGTTACCATAATGAACTTTTGAAATTTTATTTTTAAATTGTCACATTCCAATACAAACTCAAATACTGACTGGGAAAACTGTTGGTATTTGATCACACAGCTCTCATTTGAACAAGCTGAGGCTGGAGTTTGGTGCTCAGCAGTTATTTATGAAGATTAGATAAGTGATTAAAAATGGAGAAGCCTCCATCAGGGAGCCTAATGGCTGCTTTTCCAGCGGGAGAAATGAAAGTGGTGCTTAGGGTGAGGACTGTGCAGTCTCTTATTTGCTTTTGCTTTGCTATGAATGGATGAACTAACCTATGCTTTGATGCATTTTTCACTGCACTGAATCAAATCAATTTAGCAAAGGTAACTAGAGTTCATTTTTTCAGGTTGTTGACTAATATTGGTCCCTAGCAGAAAAAAATTAACTTATTTGCAAAACTTATTAAAGTTCATTATTAGGAAAAGTAACAATACAGAGCTTGGTGAATTAGGGAAATTGTTAACATATTTCAAATTTCACCTCTTTGTCAAGGTGTCTCTGCCCCTCTCCCACCTTGGGTCTAAATCACTTGTCTCAAGCACCTGGATTATTTTTTCTCTACAATAAGTGCATATTTTTGTGGGATAATTGATGCATCACTTTCAGAAAAGCAGAAATAGCCCCAAAGAGTTTAAACAAGGTAGAGTTACTGGGCATATTAATAAACTTAAAATCTTTTTTAAGAATAGAATGATTGTGTAGATAAAAGGAAATAAATGTAATCTCATGCTTAACATTTGGAAGAAAATCTAGCTAGTTGTTTACTTAAATTAGACATACAGATATGTCTAAACAACATATTTTAAGAAAGCTAGTGTATATGTGTATTTGCAGCATGCTAATGCTATTTTATGGGATACCTGTGATCCAATTATAATCAATGTCTTTACTTTCCTGAGATTTTAGAAGTCTCTCTTTTGTGTTTCTTTTTTATTTAATTTTTTATTAGTACATGTTTGTAGTACATTATAATTACAATCATCCTGGGGAGTTGGTACGTGCACATAACACATCTCAATTTTTTTTAATCCCCTTTGTTTCCTCCTCCCTCCCCACCTCTCCATCTCTTGGTCCTCTTTCCTTTTGCAAATGATCTCTCTCCATTTCCTATTACCTATCTTTTATTCTGTTCTTTAATTTGTTTATATCTAGGTTTTTCATGTAAGAGAAACCATTTCCTTTTTGAACCATGAATGAGTGTTAACAAAGTTATAAGGAAAATGAAAAGGGTTTTAGTATGTTTCAACTAATCAGTATCATGTCTCCTAATTTGGAGGGGAAATGTGACACTTGAGTGTTGTGTAATTGCATTCAGGTTTTCTCCAACTTATGAAAACAAGTTCTTAAAAATCAGTTTCGAGGCTATAAGTTATTTCAATGAAAATGTCTCCTAAATATTACATTTTTATTTAGAAAATACTAATACATATGTTGGGAATATTGAACAGGTTTTTCTTACCTCCTAGTACAGCTTTTAGATTTTCTTAAATCTTAAGAAAAGGTGAGAGCATTGGAAAAGAGAGTTTTACACTTGGCCTGAGGTCATCATCCCTAAGGTGGGGATGTATAGTCAGCAGGGTCTGCTTCCTCACTTACTGTGAAGAGTAAACAGTCAAAGAGCTGTGCAGGGCCTTTCACTCCTTACCGCTGCAAAATCCAGGCACCTGAAGGTAGAGATGCCAGTGTGGTCTACCAGACCACGCCTTCATTTCCTCATAAGAAACATTTGAGCTTATACTTATTATAAGACTTTGAGAAAAGAATTGTGAGAAGTCAAGATTAAGAGAAAAATGAAAGGTTTTAATCTCCTTGGAAGATAGCTGTACAGAAAGGTAAAAAAATGACACTAGACAGTAACTGGGGGGAATTATAGTAGAGAAAAGTGAAGTTCTAGATGAGAACAAAACATCTTGGACTTATTTCACTTCCAATAACCTCTATTAAAAAGAAAGCACTATTAAATAGAAAGTCAGATTTTCCCCTCCCTGGGCATTCCTGGTTGTAAGTCACCTTTCAAAGAGAGGATAGAGGATACACTTCACAGCTATGAAGTGGAACTATAGGAATTCATGGAGTAATTTGTTGATCCTAATACTTGCCTCACTTTAGGTAATTCTTTCAGAGTCACTGTCTTATATAGCTGCCTTTGACCAGCATAGCATGAACTCAGCAGAGCTTTCAAGACATTTTAAAAAACCATAAAATACATTGAGAGAAGTAAATATCACATACCACATTGAAGCTATTTTTAGCTAGGATCTGATTTTCTGTAACCCTGGAAGCTCACTGATAGGCCCAGATCAAATACAGTAATGATCTGTTGGGTGTATCACAGAGCAAAATGATTATCTGTTATATTGTCTTGTCTTTAGGAGGGGAAATGGATGAATAAATTTTAAAATTTGTGCCTTAGTAATGAAAAAAAATTCATGCAAGCAAATTTGATAGAGTAGGAGGTAACATGAAGATCATTTCTGAGGAAGGATAACTTTCTACTAGGAATACAGTTTTTCATTTTCATTAGGCTTTTGTTGTTATTGTTGTTGCTTTAAATTCTCCCCATATTAAGTCATCATAGTTATTTTAATCTGTGGAATGAGAAAATAACTCCTGGATTTTTTCCTTTCAAATTCTGGAGAGCTTAAAAACAGCCTGCCACAATAAAAATGGTAAGAAAAGTGAGCCAGTATGGGGAGGCAAAGCCTCTTTCTTCTGAGGCCCAGTCCTACAGGGAGGGAAAGGATGTGATTTCAAGAGGGCCAGGAAATCTGCCATGCCCCAAAATATCTTTCTTTCCACCTGTCATGGTGTCTGACATTCCATATTTAGGGAGTTATTCCTTTGGTACATGAACATGCAAATACCACTGGGAGGGGCAACACCTTGGTATTATTATAACCTAAGTCTTGTACTCTATCTGTGTAAGGGATCTGATTTCTGTGGGACAGCTGAAATCAAGGGGCTTAGATATCTGAGAAATAAGATAGCACTGTTCTCCTTAGAAGATTTAAATAGACTTACAGAAAAATAATACCCATTAGAATGGTCCATAAGGAACGAGTCATCTATTTTGCTCTAGTAATTAATCTTGGGGTTTTTTGGTTATTTTCTAGCTGACATTGATGACATGAAAATATGCTATGTCTTGAAAGAGGGGGCCAATGCCACAAGTGACATGTTCCGTTTTACAGTTGAAGACGGTGGTAAGTATTCTACTCTCCTGGTAATGGGACACAGGAGAGAGAAATTTCTTGGTTGCTCTTTGACATTTTTATAAGGAATCTTCATCAAGTATTATTTTATGCTTATCTGAATACATACAGAGAAGAATAGGACATTTGCTATAGAAAACTTTATGGTTCCAGTCTGACACAGTCTTACTCTGTAACAACCGTAGATAAATATTCTAGTTATTTTGTGTCTTATGATTTGTAAGCACTAAACAAACACATCTGTATAAATAAGATTGTCAAATCCAGTTCTGCAGATTACGACCTGCATCAGGTTGACTTCTTGAGGTGTCAGAAAATGTGAGATTCAGCCTAGCTCCACACAGGGCCATGTGCTCACCTGGGTGTGTCTGCCCAGCAGGCTACCTTTTTCTGATCTGGAAATGACTTTGGTGTGAACTAATGCTAATGGGTAAGTTGTTGAACTCACGAGTGACTCAGTGCTAAATGAAGGTCTGTTTTTTTCTTGCCCATCTCAAGATGTCTAATGATTTTCTTAGTTTAGAGGATTATGAGTTTTAGTCTAGCTGCAAATGTTCCTTGGTAGAGTCTGAAAAATACTTAGAAAGTGGAATCCGACTCTCCATCCAAGTCTCCTGCGCAATGGTGTTAACATTATTCCCCCCAAATTACTGCCAGCTCTTCACGGCTCTTATTCTGAACCCTGTAGACTTGGAGAAAAACTGGTCACTTCTGGGTTGATTATAAAGATGTTTTTGTTCTTGTGTGCCCTCAAGGAAACAAAAGATCCTCACCATATACTTATATTATGTGAAAAGGACACAGAAAACAAAGGGCACATGTGAGAGAAAAGGGAGAAGTCAGAAGATTCAGACTCAGTTTTCTGTTTCCTTAGGATAACTTTAAAAAGAAAAATCACTCTCTATTATGTCATTCATCTCAAAAAAATTGCATCTTTATCCTCTGCATTCATTGAAGCATTAAATAGCATTTGTTTAAAATATCACTGGACACAACATGATCACAGTTCTTAAAAATGACATCCAGGGGCTGGGTGCCAGAGAGGCAAAAAAATGTTTCAACTTGGGCTCAACTATTTGTTTCCTACCAAAAATCAGAGGCTCACTTCAGCTAATGTCTTTACTTTGAAAGTAATCAAGTCATAGTTTAGGATTCTGTATAATGATAAAAGGAATCTTAGCAAGGAACAAAGTTCTAAGAAAGAAACCAACTTATAAAAAAATTCATTTGTTCAATCTTGCTACACAAAGGAGAAATTCTACTTAAATAAAGGATATAATAAGATCCTGAAGTAGTCAGTTATTGGTTCAAGACACCAGGTTTATCTAATAGAATGACTGAATAAATCTCTATAGCAAAATAATTTTTAAGTTTACAAAACAAATTCAAATTCTGATGGCTACTATTATTCTAAAATATTAAAGACTACACATTTAAAATTTTATTTTTTCCCGTCTATCTATCCATCCATCCAAACATACAACACACTATTATTCTACCATTCTTCACATTCTTAGTTGGGTAGTTTGGTAACAGTTACTTTAAAATTTTGATCTACATTCAAAAGTTGTAAAATATAATATAGTATCATATTTCAAAATATTAAATGGGGAATGACTAGGTGATTAGGTCTGGCTTATTTTTGGAAGTGCTGAAAATGTGGTGGGGCCTATAAAGATTATCTGTGTCTTTATGGAAGCAGGAATGAAAGCATATCAGGAGCTTTTTTAGAGCTTCAGTTTCACTTGGAAAGAAAAATTCCAGAGATACTCTTCTTTATCCTCTTCTTTTCTACAAGCATAGCATTGCTACAGGGCTCATGCAGATTCTGGCAAACTGTTATGAACTTCTGTGATATAAGAAAACTTCCTTTTGAAAGAATAAACCTGCAAGACTGAGGGGGAAAAGCCACATATACATCTGAAATTTGATTTAACCTAATTCCTTTTGGGGGCTTTTTTGCATTATATTATAAGTATTAGCAGTAGTGATTTATTATCATCTACCTTAAACAATGCTAGTCAGTATACCCTGAAATCATCCCTGATGTGTCTCCTTCAAGTTGCACAACCAAGCACCAAGATTCTTCCCCCAAACAGTGATAACTGACAACTTCTTGTTTAAGATTGACATAAGATGAAGGAAAACTCTTGAATTTCTCTGGGTTCTCCAGACTAAGTTTTTAAGAGTGCTTGATAAGAATGAAGTCAGAATAAGATCTGCAGACAAAGGATACAGAAATTGTGTATTCTGGGTTGACAATTTTTATTTTAAAGTACTTTAAAGGCCATACTTTCCTTGATTTTGTACTATTGTCCTTGGAATCAGATTGTAGTTCTGAAAATGATTATTTAGCCATGAAATATGTTTACTAGAATGTTATGGAAGGGCGTGAAAATGTTACGTCAGAATAGTCCATTGGCCTAGGCATTCTGAGGCCAACAGACATATGTGAGTGGATAGGTATAATCTATAAAGTCAAACTCTGAAGCTTGGGACTGAATTTCAGTTATCTACCTAATGAGCTTGGGTATACAAGTCCGGAGGCAGTCACTTAGGGATTTAGATAACGTGTCTTCCATTTTTTCTTATTTCACCCTTTATATCTTCATGAGGGTAACGCACCATATAATAATACTGCAGATGTGGGAAATACATCCTGTGTGATGATTGCGTCTTTGAACTCTAACTCTGGATCTAGTACTCTGCAATTTTGTTGGAAGAAAGAAAACATTTATTCGTTTATCCCCTTTAGAGTCGAATATATGCTTATCTGATTTCTTCTCAGCATTCAACTCTATAGTTTTTCTGTAATGTATTCTAACATGAAAGTGCTGTTCTGGCTCCTTTGTAGTTTTCTTTCTAAGGAGCTCCTGTAATACTTTGCTGAGATGTGAGAGCTAGGCTGACAGAGCTTCCCCAGGTATGTCCCCCCTCTCAACCCTAAAGCCGGTTAATTACTCCTCAGGCCCCAGCTCAAATGTCATTTCCTCTCTAAGTTTCATCCTATCCTGATAAGGAAGTCAGTCATACCCTTCTCTCTGCTCCTATTCCTAAATTTATTTACATCAAGAATGTCATATTATGATTACTTGTTAATGTGAAGACTTCCGTTAGTAGGAAAGGAACTCCTTCACATCAAAAGGAGGTCATTAATCTTTGTACCTCAGTGCCCACTTAGGGTGGAGCACATGGCATGTACTTAACAAATATTAAAAAGACTGAAGGAATAATTAGGAGGAAAAACTTCCTTTTGGGTGAGTGTGTGTGTGTGTGTGTGGTGCTCAGGACTGAACCCAGGGCCTTCACACTGAGCCTCATCTTCAGCCTTTTCTTTTATGTTTTGAGACAGGCCCTCACTAAGTTGTAAAGTTGTTCAGGCTGGTCTTGTACTTGCAATCCTTCTGCCTCAGCCTCCCAGAGGGCTAGGATTATAGGCGTGCACCACCACACCGGACATCCATTTTAACAGAAGGATCAATTAAATAATATTCTAAGAAAAATTTCTATAAACAATTTTAGACCCTTTGAATTCCTTTAGAACATTCTCTTATCCTAGCTTTAGTTTAAATCCCTGTGGCACCAAGAAAGATTTTTAGTAAAGCTTTTATATTTATAAACACATGGAGCTAACTGCTGTAAAAATTCCTTTGAAATCTTAAGTGAAATATACTTAAGATTGAAAAGATTCACAGTAACCACCAGTGTGCAGCTCATGTTATTCTTAAAAAATTCTTTTCAGGAAAAAGTTGTCAGTATTTTACATAAACAACTATACAATTTAAAATTTAAAAACAAAGAAACACTTTATGTAAGTTACTGAAATTTTAAAGCCAGAAAAACTACCATAAGTATTTAAAAATTTTGTTATGCCCGGCTTTTTTTCTAGTAAGATATGAGACAACATTAAGACAGATAAATAGAAAGCTATATTAGCATAAATCATCCTCAGCCCTTTTTAAAAAGTATTATGTAAACTTGTATTGGTTTTGTTAAAGTCTCAAGTCCTCTGCGCTTGATCCAAGAAGTATATTTGTGTGTGTGTATATATGTGGATTTGTGTGTGTGTGTGTGTGTGTGTGTGTGTAGTTCCATGGGTTGAACCCAGCCCCACATGCATGCTAGGCAAGCGCTCTATCTCTGAGCTCTGCCCTTCATTCCCAGTGTGTTTCTTGATGGGCGGAAGCAAGAGTTGGGATATGTGATCGTCGGCTTGATACACGGAGTAAGAGGAGCCTTACTTTTTTCTTCATTATGAACACTGGTCTGCTGGTTCCTCATTTGAACTCTCATATGGCATGGCCATGAAGTCTAAGTGAGTTCTACCTGCTAGCCTTGGCATTGGAACTGGGGCAGCACACGTATCTGCATTGACCATTACAGTGTATCTGGTCCACAGCCTGACATTTTTTTTGTTGCTGTGTTTGATTGTGCCTTTTGGTGCCCAATTTCCCATCCACCAAGATCCTCAATTCATGTGCCATTGAAAGATATTAATAGCATCTTGACATAGTAGAAAAATCTGCAAAGTCATTTCTATCTATGAAATGTCAATTAAGGTCAGAGCTTTCAAATTTTTATTCCCTATTTGACAATTAAATACTCAGACAAAAAGAGACCCCTGGAAGCCCTTCATCCTAGATATAAGAAATGCAAGTTTTAGCTTGAGTAAGACCAGTAACTTCAGGGCTCTGGGCAAAGTAATTACAGATAATTAGCTTGAACTTAATTCTAGGGCTGGAAAAATATATGTAAGAATAGTAAATAGAAAAATGAGGTCTGAGCACAAATGTTAAAAGATTTTATAGATGAATTCAGCTTAGAGAAAAAAGCAAACATTCCTGACAATAAAATTAATTGCGAGTGACATGAGAACCAGAGGAAGGATGGCAATCCCTAAGAGAGCTATAATAAGAACTTGAGATGATTTCAGGCACTCGGACAAATATTTTGGTCTATACGAGTCCAAAAGGTCTACCAGAACACCGATCCTGGGAGGGAGAGTTGGCTACTCTGGCTAAATGTTTGTGAGCCTCCCTTTTCTCATCCAGCAGTTCAGAATAGTTCAAGTCATCTCTCTGTGCTGAATCTTTGCCTTTAAAACATGATTCTATTAATAAACCTGTTGTGTCCATGAAAGAAGATTTTCTCTGAGATTAAAAAGTACTACACACTAAACTTTATTAGTTATTATTCTCTAGGTTCACCAAAAAATTGTGTGTCATCTGAATACACTATTTATATTGGCTTTAGTTCAGAGGACACTTTTCTTAAATTGTCAAGTCTTTGGGTGAGTATGAATTCTTATCAAGACCATGTCTAGAGAATAAATATGACTCTGCACTTAGGCTCAGAACAAATGGTGGTCACCCTTTAAAATCTAAACAAATTTTTCACAGGTGATTAGAATAAATATAATCTCAAATCAAATATTTATTTGTGGTATGTATTACACAATTCATTAATATCCCATTCTTTGTCTTTAAGTTGCATCTGGGTCGGTGGAAGAAACAGAAGATGGTTTTCAGTGGGCAAGGTCACAGTTGGAATTGGCATTATTCTATCATTCCTGGAACCATTGAGAATGCAAAGAGAACCAGAATATGATTTAACATAAGGTTCTATGGTGAAATTTATTTGCTAAAAAGAGATTCCATATTCATTTATTTACTGAATTATGTAACACATATTTCTTGGAGCACCTACTTTGTTACAGTTGTTGTTTTAGTTACTTTTCTCATTGCTGAGACAAAATACCCAACACCCAAAGTTAAAGGAGGAAAGGTGTATTTAGCTCACAGTTTGTGGTGGTTTCAGTTCAGAGCTGGCTGCCTCCAAGGCAGGGTGGCATGGCAGAAAGTCATGGCAGAAAGTCATGGCAGAGGAGAAACGGTTCATGGAAGGCAGAAGGCAGTGAAGTAGCCAAGAAGCACCAGCAGTAAGCCACAGCAGCCCTCTTTCGGCCCTTATATGCTGTCCAGGCTACCTGCCCTTAGCTTATCACTCACACCCAAAGAAGGCTTTGCCATTATTCACTCCCAGGACTATGACAAACCAATCCGAGGACTAATTTAGTAATCACACACCCTTGATCCCCACATAACACACTCTAGATCCAGCCAACTTTGAAAAGCCCGACCTATGACCGTGTGAGGCTTTTTTGGGCACATCTAGACACAAGCCATAACTGGTGTTCATAGGGATCTGGGAAGACAATGATAAATACAACACTTACGATCTTTGACTTGGGATTTTTCCTGAGGATAAAGCAATAGACAAAACATTTATACACTGTTGTTTAAAGTACACGAGAGGCTATAATATAAAGTTTCTATTATAGAAATCATAATATAAAAATTATAGCTCTCAAGAAATGCTTTTGAAAGGTGAGATTTACTTAGACTTACAATAAGATGTAGCTGCCACAGGCAGAAGGGAAGAAGAGATATTGCAGGAAGGAGAAGCATGTGCAGAGCAGGTGCTTGGTTTGGGTCATGAGAAGAGCACCAGTATGCCTGGGGCTCAGTGCACATCCCAGAGAGTGGCATAAGATGAGACTGGAGAGCTGGACCAACCAGATGTACAGAGCCTGTACAACCAAGGGTGTGACTTTGATCTGTTCTATGTGAAAAGAAAGCCCACCAAATTGATCTAAAGCTAGGGAATAACATGTTGTGGTTTGTGTTTTAGGATGATTAATAAAGCTGTAGAGAATTCATGGAAGGGCATTAAGAGGAAAGAGGAAGACTAATCTGACACTAATCCAGTAACATAGGCATGATATAGAAAGGAGAGTGTAGGTGTGGTAGAATTTTGCTTCTTAGTATTTAGGACTTATTTATGGATTGGATTGTAAGGTAAGGAAAAAGGAGAAGTAAGCATGTTTCTGGGTTTTATGTCCTTCAGAGAATGATGGTGCTACTTACTAAAATGAGAAAGAGTGAAGTCATAAGCATAGATCTAGAGGAGGATATTAAGAGGGCATTTTGAAGATATCAATTATGAGGCACCTTATTTCTTTGAAATGTGTATAGAGGAAGGTCAGCCTCTGACCTTGCTTATCTTCCCTTACATCATAATTAGGAACACAGTCTTTGGAGTCAGAATTGGAACAAACACAGGCTCTGTCCCTGGCCATGATTGCTGATGTGTGCCTGAGCCAAGTGACTGGAACTTTCCTAGCCTCCACTTCATTTGTGAAATGCACATAATAGTACCTACCTACAGAATTCTTTTGAAGACCAAGTAAGATAATGCATGGAAATAAGATCATTCGTGCAGCATGGTTCCTGTCAGGAAAGACCCTGCAGGGAGCTGCCACTGGTATTCCTGCTACACCTCTGAGGCTTCAGAGTGTCTTTCTTTTCCCTTCATATTATCTTGTCTTCTCATTGTTTATTCTTCTTCTCCTTCCCCTTCTTTTTCTCCTCTTTGTCTCCCTCTCTGTTTCTCTGACTCTGTCTCTCTCCATCTCTCTCCCTCTGTGTGTGTGTCTCTCTCTCTGTAACTCTTTTTTCCCTCTTCCTTCCCCTCCTTTTCTTCCTTCCTCCTTCCCTCTCTCCTTCTTTCTTCCTTTCCAGTAGTGGGGGTTTAACCCAGAGCCTTTACAGTAAGCTACATTCCTAGACCTATTTTTAAAATCTGTTTTTTATTTTGAAACAGTGTTTACCCAAATCACTAAGTTGCCTGGTCTGGGTTTGAACTTGTTATCATCCTGCTCAACCTCCCAGAGTGCTGGGATTACAATTTTTTCCCTTATCCTACCTACTTCCTTCTTCCTTTCCCCTGTCTTTTTCATAGCAGCTGTCAACACGGTTTGTCTATTTGTTGGGGAGAAGAGATGGGGTGACTACAGTGATGAGAACTGCTGAGGCTTTGAACTTCTCTGTTACATGAATTTTAAAGGCTACACATGCTTCTAATATCATTTTGTAAGTTGTAAGTAGCATAACAAAAATTTTCACTAAAAATATTAATAAGGAGTTTTCCCTGTGAAAAATAACAAATACAAAAACCCTGTATCTCTTGAGCTCAACTTACATGTTTTATTTCCCTTCCCCAAAGGCTGGAAGTATAAATTTTATAGGCTTGGAAGTTAAAGTTAGTAACCCTGATCTTATCAAAACATAGCACTCCAAAATATCTGGGTTTAGCAAATGTGAGGTTCAAAGGATAGTTTTGTTTGAAAATCTCTAATGCACAGAGTCCCAAAAAGCTGGAGACAATGATGAAATGGCACGTTTATTCACATCTTGAAATCACCTAACTATGCTTAGTATAATTAGAATGATGTAGTCACCACGGTGGGGAGATGCCTCACCTGGTGACTATTGTAAAGAAAAAAACAATTAAATAAATGTACTTTTAAGAATATTTATAAATTTAAACACTGAAAGCATTTACTTTGAAATTCTCTGTGAGGTTATTGAAAAATTAGTGCTGTGTGTATGTGTGCATGTTCCTTGAAAAGCCAATGTTAATCGGAGGAATGAGTATTTAACAGGTACTTCTTGGTTCTATGTAATGAAAATGTGAAATTTGTTTTCCTGTGAGATTAAAGGAAAACTACTTACTTTTTAAACTCTTGAAAGAAAATCTGATGTACAAATTATAACTAATGAATTTTATTTATAATATTAACTTTCTACTTGATAAAGATTAAAACCATGTATCTTTCTGTTATATTTCAAGAGTTTGTCTTACTTAATCCTAATTGCAAATAAGGAAAAATGAGATTTCTGCTAGCTAACTTTTTGAATGATTATTGAGTGAGTGAACCACACATGTACACATAAAGTGTGGTGCTTTTGTTCTTGCTTCCAAAGTGTAGACTGATTTCCTTGCAGTGAAAAAAGTTTATGTAAATGAGAAAAGATTGTTTTCCTTAACATTCTATTTTAGAATGTCTAGTTGCATTTATTAAAATTATTAATTTATTAATCTGGTTCTACTCTTAATAAAAAATCAATTATCAGCTATCTGTCTATAAGAATTTTTGTTGAGGGAATAAATATCATGCTAAGGAAGCAGTATTCCATCAAATGGTTTACATTTAGAATTCTTACATTATTTCTAGGAGAGAAGTATCCAGAATGAGACTAATTACCACTTAATATAAGATTTACTCTGCGCCAAGAATATTAAGTGTTGTTGGCACAAATAAATTACAGGAAAATGATGAACAGAATAATGATGTAGTTATGATTGGTTCTCAATTTAGAACTGTTGTTTATTCTTCAAGTTAATTTCCAGGTAAGCTTGGAAAGTAACAGGCTTTGTGACACCTTTCAGGGAGAAAGTCAGGACATAGTTCTTCTGGTTTTGTTCCGGGAGAGCTCTGACTTCATTGCTCAGGTGAGAGCCAAAGCGGCTGCCCCTCGGTCTTCTGCTCTACTCTTTGGTACAGAAAGGTTTAACCTTGTATCTTGGTAGTGTGCCACGTGCTGCTTCCAGCTCCACCTGTGTAATTGTGAGAGGAATGAGTTGCAAACACTGGAAACAGTGTGTGGAGAACAGTTCAAGAGAGGTACTTAAATTTATTCAATAAATAAATATTACAGGCTGGTTTGGTGGTACACATCTGTAATCCCAGCACTCAGGAGGCTGAGGCAGGAGTTAAAGGCCAGTCTGGGCTACATAGTGAGTGCAGAGCCAGCTTGAACTACATAGTGATACCCTTCTAAACCTCCTCCCCAAATAATAATAATAATAAATAAATAAATATTGAGGGAAGGAATACATTGCTCTAATGCAGTTCTCCTAAAGACTCTCTTTGACTCTTGTTGTTTCTCCCATTCCATATATAGCTTCTTTACTAGTTACGTAAAAATATAAATGTGATTTTTAAATTATCTTTTAAAAACCTTTCCTCCCTTCTGCTGTAATAGTTACTTTTCTAAAGTGAAAATGTGCTGCAGTCTTTACTTTCCAACTCTCACGGATCCCCTTGTTAGGATGGTGTGAAAGACAGACGCTTCTTGATGCACAACCAGGCTATGCATCCGCAATGTTTACTCAAAATGCCTGCACATGCTGTGTTACGTCCTGAGCCTTGCTTTACCTTTCTTCTTGAATATCTTTTACCCTTTCTACTCCTGTTATTAGAATCAGATATTACTTTCCCCTGTGTGCCTGTAACTACTCATATTGAATCTACAGGCGGTATTCAAAGTATTCATTTCTATAGCAATATATTGATTTATAGAACAATTTTTACCAACTTTTATTTTTCATTAGTACATGTTTGCAGTACATAATGATTACATTCCTCTTGAGTAGTTGGTACATGTACATAACACACCTTAATTCTTCTTTTCGCCCCCTTCCCTGGCCTTCTCATCCCTCCCTTCATCTTTTGGTCCCCCTCCTATTTGCAAAAGATATATCTCTCTATTTCCTGTCAACTGTCTTCTAGTTTGTTCTTTATTTATATACTGTTGTGACTTTCTCATGTAAGAGAACCCACTCAACATTTAAGCTTGTGTGTCTGAATTACTTCACTTAACATTATGTTCTCAAGGTACATCCATTGTACTACAAATGGCTCTTCTATGGCAGAGTAGTGCTCCATTGTGTGTAAATACCACATTTTCTTTATCCATTCATCTATTGATGGACATATGAGCTATTTCCAAGATTTAACTATTATGAATTGTGCTGCTATAAACATGGGCATGCATGTATAACTGTAATGTGATGTTTTTAACTCTTCTGGAAAGATACATAGAAAGGTAACAGTTGGGTTAAATGGAATTTCTAGCTTTAGTTTTATGAGGAATCTCCATATTGAGTTCCATAGTGGTTGTACTAATTTACACTCCCATCAGCAATGGAGAAGGGTTCTTTTTCCCCACAGCCTTGCCAGCATTTGTTGTTTGTTGATTTCTTAAGTATAGCCATTCTTTCTGGAGTAAGATGAAATCTCAGTGTTGTTTTAATTTGCATTTCTTGAATGGCCAGTGAGGTTGAATATTTTTTCATGTATCTACTGGCCATGTGTATTTCTTCATCTGAGAAGTGCCTATTCATTTCAGGTTAGGTTGCTAAATCTGGGGAATCTAATTGTTTTCAGTTCTTTATATATTCTAGATATTAGTCCTTTGTCTGATTAGTAGCTGGCAAAAATTATTTGCCATTCTGTGGGTTGTCTCTTCATTCTGTTGGTGATTTCCTTTCCTATGCAGCAGCTTTTTAGCTGGATATAATCCCATTTCTTGAATCTTAGTATTATTTCTTGTGCAGCTGGGATTCTGTTCCCAAAGTCATTGCCTATGTCTTTGTCTTCAAGAGTCTTGTCTGTATTGTCTTCCAGCAAATTAAGTGTTTCTGTTTTAATATTTAGATTGTTGACCCATTTTTATTTTAGTTTAGCATATGGGGAGATATATGGGTCTAGATTCAATCTTCAGCATGTAGATAACTAGTTTTCCTGCCATGTTGTTTTTATCACTATAGCTTTGTGATATAACTTCAAGTCCAGGATTGTGACATGTCCAGGATTGATCTTGTTACCCAGGATTGCTTTTCCTTTTCTGGGCCTCTTCTGATTCTATATCACTTTTAGGATTGCTTTCTCTAAATCTGTGAGGAATGCTGTGGTATTTTGATTGATATTGCATTAAATCTATATATTAGTTTTGGAAGTATGGCCATTTTGATGATACTGGTTCTGCTTATCCAGGAGCAGGGGATATCATTTCATTTTCTGATGACATCTTAAATCTCTTTTTACAGAATATGTAGTTTTCATTGTAGAGGTCTTTTACTGCTTTGATTTGGTACATTTCTGTAAGTATTTCATTTTTCTTGATGAAAAATGATCATGAAAGGTATTATTTCCATAATTTTTTCTCAGTGATTTTATTATTGGTGTACAGGAACACTACTGATTTTCATGTGTTGACTTTGTATCCTACTATGCTATTAAATTTGGTTATTAATTCTAGGAGTCTCTCGGTGGAATTTTGTAGGTCTTCTATGTAGAGTATCATGCCATCTGCATAATGACAATTTTACTTGTTCCCTTCTTACACATGTTTCTTTTATTTCTTTCTCTTGCTTGATTGCTCTGGCTAATATTTGAAGAACTATATCGAACAGTGGTGGCAGATATCCTTGTCTTTTTTATGATTTTAGAGGGAAAACTTTCACATTTTTCCCATTTAACATGATGTTGGCAGTAGGTTTGCCATAAACAGATCTTATCAGATTGAAATAAGGTCCTACTATACCTATGTTCTTTAGGGTTTTTATCATGAATAAATGTTGGATTTTGTCAAAGATTTCTTTCTATGTCTATTGAGATGATCACATGACTTTTGTCCTTTTTTATATTTATGTAATATATTACATTTATTGATTTGTGTATGTTGAACCATATTTGCATCCTTGGAATGAAGCCCACATAGTCCATAATGTAGAATCTTTGTATGATTTGTTGCATTGTGTTTGCTAATATCTGGTTGAGGATTTTTATGTCTATGTTTATTTAGAGAGACTTTTTCAATAGAGTCCTGTTCTGGTTTTGGAAGCAGGGTAATGTTAGCTTCCAAAGAAATGGTTTGGGAATACTCCTTCCCTTTCAATTTCATTAAAGAGCTTGAAGCTCATAGGCATTATATCTTCCCTAAAGTTCCTGTAGAATTTAGAAGTGAATCCCTTTGGGACCTGGACTTTTCTTAATTGATAGCTTTTTTATTACTGGTTTAATTTCAATGCCTGTTATTGAGTTACTCGGGATTTCCAAAGTGATTGCTAATTATCTTCTCAATTTTGGTGGCATCTATTGTGATTTTACCTTTTTGATTTCTAATTGCATTAATTTCTTTCCTTTTTTGATATTATTGGAGTTTATCTATTTTGTTTATTCTCGCAAAGAACCAGCTGTCTAATTTAGTTACTTTGTATTTTTTTAGTCTCAATTTCATTAATTTCTGCTCTGATATTTATAATTTTCTTCCTTGTACTAGCTTTTGATTTGGATTGTACTTGTTTTTCTAGGACCTTGAGGTGGAGCACTAGGTTAGTTAGTTCTGTTTTTCTTAAGTGAACATTCACAGATATAAACCTCCCTCTTAGGAGTATTTTCATTGTAACCCATAAGATCTACTATGTTGTATGGCATGATCGTTTGATTCTTAGAACTGTCTAACTTATTCTGTGACTCACTGATTATTCCTGGAGTGTATTATTTAATTTCCGTGCATTTGCATAGTTTCTTCAGCCATTGGGTTGTAGTTTCATTTTACTACAATATAATAATATGCATTGGATAATTTTGATTCTTGGCATTAATTTAAGTATGTTTACTAGCTAGTCTGCAGTCTATTTTGGAGAATGTTCCATGTTTTGCTAAGAAGAATTTGTATTCTATTATTGTGCTGTGGAACACTTTATAGATAAGTCCATTGGCTCAAAGGTTTAGTTCAACTCTGGTATTTGTTGATTTTTTTTGTCTAGTTGATTTGTCTATTTGTGACAGTGCAGTATTGAGGTCCTCTACTATAATTGTGCTGATGATTATCTGACATTTGACATTCAGTAGTGTTTGTTTTATGGATTTGGGTGCAAGGTGTTAGGTACATATATGTTCATAATTGTTTTCTTTTCCTCATGAATTGTTCTTTCTTAAGCAATATGTAGTGAACTTGTTTGCCTTTTCTGACCAGTTTTGCCTTGAAGTTCATCTTTTCTGAAAATAGGATAACTACTTCTATTTGTTTTCAATAGGATCCTGTTGCATGGAATATTGTTTTCCATCCTTTGATTTTTCAGTCTAAGAATTTCAGGGCGGGGGGGCGGTAAATGTGTTTATTGTATTCAGCATACCATTGCATTTGATTTTATCATCCATTCTGCCTGTCTGTGTCTTTTCATTGTAGAACTGAGACCACTCACTTTGGGAGTTATTACTGAAAGATATTGATTTATTCCTGTCATTGCATTATTTTCTTGTTGCTGATTCCTTTTTCTTCCTCTCTACTTAACTCCTCACCTGTTTGGTGTATTCATTCTATTAGACCTTTTGGCATTGTTGATTTCATTCTCTCTTTGTAAGGTATCCTTGAGAAGTTTTTGGAGTGTTGGTTTGCTGGTCATGAATTTCTTTAGGTGCTCTTTGTCATGGAAATACTTTATTTTTCCATTAATTTTGAAAGATAGTTTTGCAGTATATATCAGTCTGAGTTGGAAGTTGTTCTCTTTTAGAGCTTGAAACACTCCATTCCAAACTCTTTTGGCCTTGAAATTTGTGTTGAGAAGTCTGCTGCAATTTTAATAGTTTTACTTTGGCGGCGGGGTGGGGGGGTACCGGGGATCGAACTCAGGACCTTGCGCTTACGAGGTGAGGCAGGTGGCGGCACCACTGAGCTAAATCCCTGGCCAATAGGTTTACTTTTTTTTTTTTTGGTACAGGGAATCGAACTTGGGACCTTGTGCTTGCGAGGCAGGCACCAGAACCACTGAGCTAAATCCCTGGCCCCAATAGGTTTACTTTTTTAAGTAATTTGTTGCTCTTCTCTAACAGCTTTTAAAATATGGTCTTTGTGACAGATTTCTGGGAGTTTGTCATGTGTCATGGAGAAGTTCTTTTCCAATCATTCTTATCTGGTGATCTGTATGTCTCTCTTATCTGTATGTTAAATTCTTTCAGCATATTTAGAAAGTTTTCTGCTATTATTTTTGTAAACAGGTTTTTATAGCATTTTTAAACCTTCTGATTTTTTACTAATTCCATTTAATCTTAGATTAGTGTTCTTTGTGTCATACAGCTGCTGCAGGATCCATTTTTTATGTTCTCTTGCTGTTTTTAAGGTATTGCTGAATAACTAGTCCCTAACTAGTTATCTTCTAGTTCTGATACTCTGTTACTTCTGCTGCCCATACTTTCAATACAATTTTTAATCTTTTGAATTTGTTTGATATGTTTTCATTAACTCTAATTCTTTGCTAAACTAGTTGTTAATGTTTTTCATCATTTTCTTTAGCTTACCTATCTTTTTGTGTCTTCTGTAGACTTGCTCATCTTACTATTATACCCATTATTTGTTTAGTTATATCTTTTAGCTCACTGAACACCTTATTGGCCTTTTAAAAACACAAAACCCTCTGTTATCCTTTGCAATAATTGGGTTGTGTTTTTTTTTTTATTTCCTCCACGTCAATTCCCTATGAAGTAGCTTTGAGGGATTTGGGAGTTTTGGGAGGTATTTTGTTGCCTTGTTTTATCATATTTCTCCTGGGGTTTTTTTTTTTTTGATTTGTGTGTGTGTGTGTGTGAGTGTGTGTGTGTATGTGTGGTGGTACATGGACTCACATGCTCTGAGGTTTGAGGGTTGATCACAGTGGAAGACCTTGTGGCTAGCATGGAGAACTCTTTAGTTAGTGTCTGCTTTTCAGTGATGAACTCTGGGCATGGTTAAGTATAGGCATTCGCTTCTATCCCAATTTCCAACCACCTCCATTTATTTGGGAGAGAAACTTGTAATGTTTTGGCTCAACACCCAGTTCTTCAGGAATGAACTACAGTGTTGTTAATGATGCCAAGGCATTCAGATATTGGCATATGAAAAAAAACAATGAATGACAACAACTATGCTACCCTGCCAATAGCAATAAAATAACAACAATAATAACATCAAAGACAAAGTGGATATTTGCATGCCCTAAGAACCAATAACATACTGCCTTTAACCATAGAAAAAAATCTATAATTACAGTATAAACACTAGAACATACCAAATACTGACATACAGCAATTATCTACTAAATGCAATATACCTCAACAAACACTAGAACACTATTCAACAGTAATGTTATATAGTTAACTACTTATATAAAGATCCATAAAGCTTAATTATTATGCTAGTATAGATAGAGGGAATGGAACTGGAGGGTAAAAAATGTAAAATTTGAAAAATTAATCAAAGAAAGGAGAGAAGGAGCAATAAATAAATGAGATAAAGTATCCTATTGAGGAATAAAAGGAAATTAATTAGATAAAAGATTAGTATTAGATAAAAGTAATAGAAATTAACAAAGAAGAATGAAGAAAAATAGAGAGCAAAATAAAGGAAAAAGAAGAAACTCAAAAAGGAAAAAAGTTAAAGAGAGAAAAGTGGGAAAAATATGAAGGCATCTCAACCCCCCCAAAACCAGTGGAGAATAAAGAAAGAAAGAAATTGAATCAAAGAAGAAAAAACAAACCTTTCTCTGTATTTTTGAGTGAATCACTTCTTTCCAGGACCTGCAGTCTAGGAATCCGGCAAGCCACATTTTTCTTTGCCTAGCTTTATAGTCTGTGGGTTTGTGAAGTGCCCCTCTGCTCCAGAGGTTCCTCTGTCCATATAATCCAGATGATGACAACAGGGCAAGCCAAGGCATGTTCACTTCGGTAGCTGGGGAAAACAATCAGACCACAAATTTCTGCTGTATGTAGACAGCAGGGTGAGGGTTCAGGCAGACTGCTGGACTTAACACCAGCACTTTGAGATTCAGCCACCTCTCAAAGCCATACTCTCCAGGCCTGGTTTCTCATACCAAAGGGCAAGGCTTGTGTCCTTTTAGGCCTGGGCTTAAACTTCTCAGGGGATCTATGTCTAGCATGCTGTCTCCCATGGGTGTCTCTCAGTCATAATGGAATTGTAACATCAAAACTCCTGACATGGAATTGATCTGTAGTTGATTTGTGGCTCAGTCTTAACCAATCAACCCATTCCCAAAATAGCACCGATTAATCATTTTCTGGCAATATGGCAGATGCTGTGCTGGGTGTGTTCTCCAGTACTAGCCTGCCTTGAAGGGGTAAAACCCCACAAGGTTTCTGCAGTTTACAACAGCCCTGAGTTTTACTTGAGACTACCACTCCTGGCCAGATCTGTAATTTCTTCCTGGATCTGCCAGCCCTCTGGGCTTCCTTCAGTTCCCAGGCACTGGCCTCATCCACGATCAGGATGGTTAATTGTCAGTGCCTCTGTTGCCCCTTGCTGAGGGAAAACAAAGTTCAGGGTCATCTCAGAGTCAGTGGGTGGCCAAGGACAGGGTGTGGATTTCACAGGCACAGGATTAGTCAGGGACCAATGTGTGAGACACAGGGTTGTGTCTTCCACCCATGGGGCATGGTTTACATAATAATTTAAATTCCATGCCAATTGTAAAATATTATATATATAT
>NW_004624920.1:1743200-1807035 GCF_000247695.1 Heterocephalus glaber
AGATACCTCAAAGAACTAGGACTGGAAGTCCCATTTGACCCAGCTATTCCCCTACTGGGTATCTTCCCAAAACAATTAAAAGAATCATACCACAGTGATGTATGTGCACCCATGTTCATAGCAGCACAGTTTGTAATAGCTAAAACTTGGAAGCAGCCCACTTGCCCATGAACTGGAGACTGGATAAAGAAAATGTGTTTTTTTTAATAAAATGGAATATTACTCAGCCATAAAAAATGAGAAATTAGAGTCATTTATATTTAAATGGATGCATATTGTGGCCATACTCTTTAGTAAATAGGACACACATGTAAATATAGAATAGTTTCTCTAGTGTGAGAAACCGAGAGTATAAATAAGGACTAAAAGGTATAATAGATAATGTGAAATAGGAAGAAGAGGTGCAAAGGGGAAGCGGAAGTGGGGATGGAAGGGGAAAGGAAAGAAGGGAATGGAATTAATATGAGAAAATGAAAAAATGGAAGCAAAATCTTTGTAAATAGGGACAGATGGAGGGGTTGGTTGAAGGGAGGGCAGGGGAATGGGGAAAAATAAGAACCAAGAGAGACTATGTAAAGGTGCAAATTTCTAATGATGAATGTCATTATATTGTATACCTAACATGTACCAATAAAATTAATTTAAAAATAGTACAGTGGATGCTATGGGAAGTTTCCAGATAAGAGGACATGATCAATTTTCATAGATTATAGAATAGTGACCTCGGGCTTTCAGATTCAACTAATTGGATGGTGATACATTTGGGAACAAGATGATTTCTTGACATGAAGCTTGTGATTTGGGAGAAATGAAAAGTCATGCATTAGACATGTCAATGTCAACATGTCTCTTGAGTAAAGTAACAAGCATACAGTTTCATATGGCAGCATGTAACTCACAAAAATCTGGGCCTATTTTAATATGTAGGTTGCATTATTCAGGTATGGTGAAGCCAACTGATCAGAAGATGACTGCCATTGAAAAGATGTCTGTTATTGCAATTGCTGCACCATGCCACACAAGGCCAAATGGGGAAGCACGAAGTGAGTCAGGAAGCAGAGGGAGCACAGAGAAAACCTGAGTAGGAGCGTTTACAGTGGTTTGTGGGAAAGGCAAGCAGGGGTAGTAGGTTTGTGTGTGTTGTTTTTTTTTTGGTACCAGGGATCGAACTTGGGACCTTGCGCTTGCGAGGCGGGCGCCAGAACCACTGAGCTAAATCCCCGGCCCTAGGGGTAGTAGGTTTATCAGTGGCCAGTTAGGGTGGTTTCTTCAGGGTCTGGGCCACAGGGCCAAACTCTGCTTTCCAGTATTTGGTCCTGAAATGATGAGGCAGCAGCACTTTGCCTCTTGGAATAGAAAAGGCAAATGAAAGAGGTGTTTTGGAGTGTGCTCTGGATTGTTTGGTCTGCCAATGAAAAGCATATTATGAGGGAATAGTTTGCTATCTCTAGAAATTTTCTAGTCTTAGGAAGGGCACTTTTCCTGAGTGGGCAAGACTCCAAATGCCCAGGTATCAAAATCCATGTGGGGTCAGAGGTGTGAATTCATAAATGGCATCTATCATGAATGTGATATGGGGTGCATAGAAGGGAAGATTAAGAACTACTCACTAACCCAGATACTCTTAATGAAAATAGTGAAAAATGCATTCAAAACAGAAGTTGGAAAATAGTCTCTTTTTGTGTATTGTTTTTTGTGTCCCATAATACTAAGGATTATGCCCAGAGGGAGCTTAGACAAAGGAATACCAGTTCCTCTCCAGCCCATTCTGCTGCCTAAACTATTCTTATATGATGTCTTAGCACAGACATATGATTGTGGGTGGAAGAAATAAAAATATTTATCCATTGTGTGTATAATGAAATTATAGCTGTTGCTATACCTTAATTTGGAATCTGATAGATGTTTCCAAAAGAGTTAAGTGGTAGTTCAGTTTGAATCAGTAGAACTTCTGCCAAGTTGCTAGGTATTTTAATTAAAATGGTCGAAATGAAAGGTGGTGATTGTCAGGTCTGACAAAGTGAGATTCTTTACTGACTTTAATTAATGTGCAAAGAAAGTATTGCTTTAACTTCCCAAACCTTGTTGACCATAGTTTTTATGCCTGCCTTCAATCCAATTTAAGCTGCACTAAACTAAAAGTTTTCATCGATTGCAACAAATCACATTTGATTTATCAGGACTTGAGTTTGGGATTTGAGTCTAGGATATAAAAATCTTTAATTCCTCTGTGTATGAAACTGTTTTAAATATTTACTCAAAATGCTATAAAATATAGATCAATCTTGTACTCTTCAAAAATATTTGAGAATTTTTCTTTTCTAGAAAAAATATTACAAGCTGTGAAAAGACAGGAGCCACATTTGTTCACCATGAAATAGCACTTGGCACAAAGAAAGGTCTCAATAATCATCTAATAAGTGCAAGAATGGACAGACACAAAGTACATTACAATGAAAGTAATTAGCCCTGTAGTGAGCGATGCCATCTTCTTATGCCTTGTGCACCACAATACCCCTGAAGAGCTTTCTTTTTGAGTTTTGCTTCTTGCAATAATATTTCATAATTTTATTATATGATTTTAGTAATGACAAAATGGAACACATAAGAGCTATAAAATTAATTACATTCCTCTTAGCTTGTAATTACAAGTTAATCCAACCTTACTTCATTAGCATGACTTAGATGGCAGCCAGTTATACAACAGCAACACTCTCAAAACTTTCAGGTAAGTCATATTTAACCACACAAGCACGCATTGGACATAGGTGGACCCATTTCTTGGATGATAAAAATACAGCAAGGAAAGGTTTAGGGTATGGTTAGATCATTGTAGTTAGTTAGTGGTACACTCAAGACAGGAATCTCTAGATAAGCTTTACCCTGGGAAGCACACTGCACAATAAACTACGCAGAGCACAGTGTACTTTTTTTTCTATGTAGTGGGGTTCTGAATTTCTGACAAGGGCCAGGGAATCTTTTGTCACTGGCAGAAGTGACAGTGTTACCATGTTTCACTAAACATGAATAAAATTACAGGGATGAATATGCAATGAGTATGAGCTTTGGTGCTCCCATTTGGGTTACTAAGAAGGTCACATAATAGGGACAAACAACTTTGTGCTTGAGAAGAAACATTCAGTAGGGCTCTCCATTCTATTATTTCCATGAATATATTCTACAAAACACCAGGATCATGAAATATTCTATGAAGAAAGTATTGTGATCAAACATATTTGGAAAATGTTCCCTGTTTTATCTGTCTCCTAGAGAAGCAAATTAAAGAGAACTGAGGAAAAGAAACCTTTAAGTCAGAATTTCTTATACTTATTTGATCACAAGCATTTCCTTTATCAAATAACATCAGTTAGTCTCCTGTGGAACTTAGCCTCCAAAGACTGAAGCTCATGATACATATCATGGTAAATATGATGAATATTTCTTGTGTAATGTTATTCTCTGGAATTATTTTATTTTTGAGATACCAAGATAAAAATTTGAATAAATGTCTGTCATTCTTGAAATATAATGCCACATTGGTGTCTAAAAAGAAAATGTGAATTTGTAATAGCCATAAGTATACAGTATTAATATATGATTTTCATTAATGCAATATCACCAGGATTGTGATTTTTAAACTTTATTTTAACAATTCCCATTAATTTTTTCACCTAACTAGGTAGGAATTTGGTCTAGTTTTATTTCTGTCATCTTTGGTCTTATTAAAAATACTGAATTTAACTCTCTTTCAACTTTGTTTACCCAAGATTATTTCTCTGAAGACCTGATACTTATAATATGTACACGTAACAGAAATCTCACTCATATTTTTAAGTACACATGTCATTAAGAGTGAAATTGACACTAGGACAATGAGTTCTGGTATGTTTTACTTTGTTCTCTCTTCTTTACAGACAGGACATGTTGAGCAGACACATTCATTCCTAGTTGAGCACCTTCCCTGAAATTGGAAAAAAATCCCTTATTGAGTTTTTACATCCTAATGTAAAGTTCTTGGTTTTAAATAGGATTTTTAAAAGAATTATTCTCACTAGACCAGTGTGATACATGTATTATGGCTTTTTGTAGACTTTTCACAAAGCCCAGATGTGGTTCTATCTAGTATCTAATATCTAGAAGTTCATTTATGATAAAACTATGATTAATATATTTTAAATATCCATAAGAATATTTAAACTTATCTTTCATATAATGGCTCTCACTAAGAGAACCAATAGTCTCATTGTGGTCTGGCAGTTAATATCAAGTACATTTAGCTTGGCCAGCTAAAATTTTATCTGGATTAGTTGAAAAATAAAAGAGGTGTCAGAATAAAGCTACATTCTGTATATAAATGGAGAAAGTAATTCTTTATTTAAGGATTAATTTTTCTTTGGGGAATAATTATTAGGATCCTTGTTTAAGAAGGCTAAAAGGGAGTGAATCTATAATGGTCCAGAATTTAGAAACAGGTAAATAAAGTAAATCTCATGATAGTCCTGGTCTAGCTGTAATTTGAGGACATCTTTACTGTAATTAGAATTTTCCTACTTTCTATCGGGCTGCCCCAGTATGTTTATGGTACTTTTCTTTTGAAAAGGGAGGAGAATGGAATTGTTATATGTGTAACTTCCTTCTAAATGGTATTTCTCTTTGTTTATAAAGTGCTTCGGTCTGTTAACCATCACTGAGTATAAAAACACAGATGGAATCTAAAAATGTAACATAAGAAATAATGTATGAGGGACATGGACAGGGCACCTTAGCAATTATTGAAGGTACTTACTTGCTCGATAGAAGGATCTCTGTGGGTTTTTCTATTCTACCAATGTGAATCAGTACCCCAATTCTGGGAGAAAAGAATGCAGGATTGCTGGAGATTCTCATTAACACTTGGCACTTTCTTGGAAAGATTTGCAAGAAGAAAGTAAAAGAATTATTTTTGACCTCTTCCTCAGGCAGCTCACCTTACCTCCCCACCATTCTCCAAACCTATTATTTGCACCTATGAGTTTTGAGATGTGTTCATAGCTTCAATCTTATAAGATGAAACTGCTTTTATAGAACTGTAATTTGTCATTTAGACAAGGCTCATTGCCTTCACTGAGTAGGTTCAGAGAAGATGAAACAGCCAGAAATATTATTGTTTGTATATTAAACACTAGAAGGTTCAAAGGGACTATTTTTCTTCCAGGTTTAAAAGTTTTGTAGTATAAACCCTGGCTCGCATACACCAAAATGGCTATAAAAATAGTCTTATGCGATTTAGTTCTCCATAAGTTTTTCTCATCACTGTTCCCAATTATGTCTGTGCTGAGAAATAATAATGTTTCTATGGATATTGGAGTAATATTGGACATTAGCTACTCTGCAGAATACAAACTTTCTTTAATGAGTTTCATTTCAAAGGCAAAATCAATGCTCACTTTACCTGTTTGTTTTCACATAATAGCGATCCACTCAAAATTTTATATCTGAGAATTTTCTCATAAAAATGACCAGAAAAATACTTAAGGAAGCCTTTGAAGTCTGTATTAACTTCTAGAAAATTTATTCCTTTAGGAAATAAAGAATAGATCTTAACTGGCTTTATTTTACTTAGAAACTACTTTATATATTATGTCAAGAAAATTATAACAACAAAGCAAATGATTAAAGATTCTTAAGTAAATTAGTTTTGAAATAGCATGCTACTGGAGCTATTACTGCAGGATGCCAGTGCGAAGTAGACAAGAAGCAGTCTCTTGTTGTATGCATTAGCTAGACAAGGGCCTTTTATTTTCTGAAAGAACAAAGAGCGACAATATCACTTATTATCTGGCCAGGATACTTGGGAGAGAGAAAGGCCAAAACTAAGCCATATCAGCACAAAGCTAACAATATAAACTAAGAGAGTCTTGGACAAGTAAATAGTGGGCAATCTACAGATCATAGATTTTCACAAGAATAAAAGAAAAGTCTTCAAAAGCCACATTTTATCATCCTTTGCTGTGTTCAAGATTTCTTGCTAGTCAGTAAGAAACAAGTCTGAACTGAACAGAGCAACCTGTCCTCCTGGAGCTTACCTCCATTACCAACTCCAAAGTAAACATTTGCTCAAAATAGAATGATTTACAAATAGATGGCCCAGTCCAGCAGCTACTGTTTGCCTATGAGAAAATTTAAAAAGTAAATATAACCTTCGATGTATAGCAGAAACTAAGCAAATAATTACAGTGAAAGAAAATCCTATCAGTGAGATACTGTGAATTACCAGTATTTGATACCTGGTATAAACCAAATTAGTCTGAGTTTTCGTATTTAGTTGTGTCACATAGAGCTTTGAAATGTTATAATATGTTATACCACCAGGTACTTTACATTCAGTTAAATTGGTAACTGCAAGAAAAAATGGAATATATAAGTGTGCCTCATCCTTTTGAATTTGGAAGACCGTGATATTAAAGGTGCATAAAATCTAAGCTTCATTTAGACCCCCTTAAAAGTATATAACTTAGTTTGACCTAATTTCATGGTCCTTTACAATTGATATGTTAAGTATTATTTATTCTTAGATTTTAATGTTAAAACTGTGTATCAATCAGAATCTATCAATTCAGATTTATACCTTGCCACATTTACTTTGTCTATCTAAGGATGTTTCTTATGGAGTAGAAATTCTATGTTGAGCATGGTGGTGCATGCCTGTCATACCAGCACTCAGAAAACTGAGGCAGGAAGATTGCTGTGAGTTTGAGACCATCCTGGACTATATAGTAAGTTTAAGTACAGCCTGAACTACATAGCAAGGCCCTGACTGAAAAAAAAAAAAAACAAAAAGATCACTACTAATAGTAAAATTTCATGACTGTGTACGAATTAAAATTTGATTTATTTTTACCAAATGATCTATGACAGTCATTATTTTCAAAGTATACTATATGTTATTTCAACAGATGTCTGTTGAATTCTTTATGGAAGGCTTTATGCTAGGCTTTATATGGTGCCTCAAAGAGAGCAAGATGTAGCCCCTGCCAAAAAGTGGCATGGAAATGAAGGAAAGGACTGACCCTAGATTTAGACAAAGCTGGGGTGTAGGCTCATGACTTCCTGTAGTATCCTCAGTGGTGCTGCTCTTCTAAATATCACTGAAGCTCACAGAAAGAACTGACCAAGATGAGGTGACAGAACTCAGAAGCCATCTTAGTAGGAGTAGTAAGAAGAGTTTAGAATAAATTAATACAAGAGTTGCCAAACTTCAATGATAATTCAATCCTGAATAGGTAGCAAATCTGTGGAGAACATTATGATAGTTTTGAGAACCTCCAACAGAGCTTAGGAGCCTGGAGGAGTCATATGGATCTGATAGTGAGACATTTCCTCACATATTAGGATGATGTTTTTTGTGTGAGATAATGATTAAAAACTATTAGAGATGAAAGTGATGGCAGGAGGGCATTTTTTGATATGAACAATATGAAGAAATCTCCATTGTTTTCATTGTTGTTTAGTTAGGTTTTTAAAGAATTGTTGTTGCTGTTGTTATTGTTGTTGTTGAGCATGGCAAGAAATAACAAAGAGAAGAGAGCTATAAACCAACTGTTAGAGTCATGAAATAAAAAAGAATGGTCTAAAGTTTAGATTAAAATGTGTCATCTAAAAAAGGAGAGAGCTTTCAGGACACACTAAGGAGGAAGAAATAGATCAGCACCTACTCCTCATCTGGTGGAGAGTGGTGAGGAGGAACAGAGCAGCCTCCTTGAAAGGGGTCTTTGGGCTTCTGGGTTTTTCTGGAGATGAGAAGATCAATCAAGGCAAAGAAAGAGAAGACCATAGAAAAGCTCAAATGTATATAAATTTTGGCCTATACTGAAATAAAAACAATGACTAGAAAACAATGAGTTTCCTGAAATGAAACATACCTTTATTCCTCAAAAAAATTGACATTTTTTATTTTATTACTTTTGCTAAAATATTGATTGCAATCTAGCCACTAAAATGATTTCACTAATCACTAATGAAATGTGTTAGGGAAATACTACAGAAAAGAATTTTTTGTTTTAATATAAAAAAGTCTTCACAAAATCTTTAATCCCAATGTGCACAGCAACAGAGGCATAGTAATATTTTTCAATTCAAATTCTTTTCCTTTGCATTACTGTTTTAAAAACTTACTCAAAAACTATTGGAGAGAATACTTGTTTCTTATGGGAGCATAAACTGCCTGGATTTGACATAGTGTCTTATAGACACTGTCTTTAGTGTCTAGTTACTGCTAAAAGTGATTCTTCTGGTCTCAAGCCAGGAGAAATAATCCACTTGAGCAAATGTTTGGGAATCCCCAAAAATAAGCAATGTAATGTAATGAAAGAAAAGTAGTCATTTACATTATAAACTGGATCACCATAGGTCTAAACTAGATTATCTCCTATGGTTCTATAAAAATCCACTTCAAAAGGATCAAAAGGTAAAATTTCAACATATGAAAAAATTTAGGTGGTTTACAGTAAAATATTTTCATTTTTTAATGCACAGACTCTGATATGTAGAAATGACACATATTACCATATCTCATTTTTTTCTCAATACTAAGCTTTGAGCCTGGCTGGTGGCACAAGATAATATTAGAAAAGAGAGGCCTGAGTGAATCCTTAGAAAGAGAGGTATATCTCTCTGGGTCAGCTATGAAATATTTTATATAAAACTAGTTAAAGGATATTTTTTCTTAATCCTGGAGTATTTTTGTGATTATTTTTTATGCAAATTGTGCAGCAGTGGTTCTCAGAATTTTAGGACCTGAGATACCTTTTCACTCTTAGAACCTTGTTGAAAACTTAAATGGATTTTTTCAGGATGTATCTGTTGATATGTACTATGATTTAAACTGAGAAAATGTTTAAATGTATTAATGTATTAATTCACTTAAATATAATAATAATAAATGGGTAACATTAAATAACATTTTTATTAACAGTATTTCCCTAAATTAAAGTCTTAGTAAGAAGAGTGGCAGTGCTGTACATTAGAACTATCTAAAATGTTTGGCTTCATAGAAGACAACTGGAGTCTCAGCTGTATTCAATCTGTGGTGATTTGTCATTTTCATTGATGTACATTAAAGAAATGTACAGCCTTAGTACATTTTCTCTTTTATAAAGAATTCTATCTTCATACTATATTTAAGTATTAGAAATTCAGGTTCACCGTTATGCATAAGATTTAAAAATCATCCCAATATATAAAAATCTTCACATTCTAAATGATAATTTGCCCTTGAATTTTAAAATTATGAGGTTTGGGCAACCCACTTTCCAGTCCCCCTTCTGTCTCTCTTAGGCAGAAGCTTTCTTTCTCCCAACACATTTTTCCTACTCGACCTCTGTTGTTCCTAGAAGTCATTCTTTGATTTTAGAGAACACAAACTTGCATTTTGGTTATCTAACAGGTTTAGGAGGTACATCTCTTCCCACTATATCATTTTGGAGGTCTTCCACTGAGATTACTGGTTGGAGGTAAGAGTTTGCTTTTGTTCCATAGGTTCTAATTTGGTCTTTTTGCTTCATAGATTATTACTTTTCATTTCATAGGCTCTGGCTCTTTGTTTCATAGATTCTGTTTTTTGTTTCATAAATTCTGGCTTTTGTTTGGCTTTTGTTTCAAAAGTTTCTTAATTTTAAGTTGTGTGTTTTAAATGTTTGCAAATTTCTTGTCTTTCTTATGCATTGTCTTTTGTTAAAATTATGTTTTATTCTTGTTTTGTATATGTTGCATTTGGACTTAGTTGCATAAAAATGTTGTAAAATGGGTCTCATAAAATCGCCTCAGACAAGGACAGTTCAGGCTTTTATCTTTCCCTTATAGAATGCCAAACAGTGGTTACTCTGCCAGCTAGTAATTGCCTTTAGGGCAGCTGCCACACTCAAAGCAGAGGACAGGTTTCTTCAGTTGCCCTCTGGTGAATCCCCACTCCCACTGACACCAATGGTGGGTGGAATGTTGACCAGATAGACAATTGGGTTCCTTTCAGAGACAGATCTCTGATTGTATGGAACTAGCGGAAACTGAGGTGACAACTGAGGGGTCATGGCCAGGGCTACTCTCTGGCAGATACACAAAGGTCCTTCAGAAGAAACTAGCTCCCAACAGCCTGTCTGGGTAATCAGCAGAAAATCTCCACATCGTGTCCCTATCTGGACTCCTCAGTGAGGTGAAAGGGATCATCAGATATCCTCTTTCTCAGAGTGATCTGAAAAGATGCCCTCAGAGCCCTTTCTTAAGCCTCTGTTAAGAGTTGAGCTACAGGGTTGGACTGCTTTCTCTATTACTAATAAAGCAGACCTCTGGACAAATGTACAAAACAAATCATTGATAGAGTAAAGACTGCCTGAACCTTTTCTTCCCCCTAGGCATGGTCTTCATCATTTATGTGTGTAAGGGAGAAAAATGTCTTTGCTGATAGGAATGTTTAACCAGCTTGAGTTTTATTTGGACTTTTTCTCTTGGCTAATGAGTTAAAACTCCACTTAAACTTTTCTCCAACTTGTTGGGAGTTCATTTGAAAATCTCTTATTGTCAGACCATTTCCTTCCAGAAAGTCAAACTAAGGCAACCCAAAACAACTATTTTGTCTTACACTAGGGAAAATAGCAATCAGTAACTTGCATTTGTGCTTTTACTCGTTAACTAGAATATGGGACTATTTTGGTCAGCCTTTCCCTTCCTTCATGCATGCACATAAGAGGTTGATAAAGGTGCCCTTACTATGTAGATTGTGGCCCCTAGGAGGACCTATGAGTTTCAAATACTTAGTAAATTTAAAATGGACCTTAAAGAAGTAGCCTTGTCTTGCTAATAAAAATTGCCTAAATGACTGGATAGACAGCAGAAATTTCTCAGAGCTTTCTCTACCCTAGGGCCCAGGGCAAAATCTCTGATTTATCATCTCTGGAGGTGATCTCTTTTGCAGGAAAAGTGCCCTAATTTGAGTGTTGACTTATTTTCCTCTCTCTTTCAAGGAACTAGAAAGCAGTGGTTTAAACCTCTTGGCTTGCTAGCAATACTTCCTTCTCTAAACATGATTGTTATGGCTGAAGTCAATTATAACTTGCACTTTAAGATTACCTACTGGAGTAAGGATGAGTTACCTCAGGAAGATAAGATCACGTGCTGGTAAAGGATAGATAGTGCAGTCCAGTTTTATTTTCTGGCTCTCTCTCCAGATGGTAGCTACCTACCCTGGAGAGGTATAAACCTTGGGGGTGCCCTGGGGATGCACTAGGGGGCACAGGAATCAAGCAGAGAGGTATAGGATGCCATATTTGTTTCTCTTGTTTCAAACTGGGACTCTATATCTGAACCTCTTACTCCTTTGGAATATATTAAGGAACAATTTAGTATTTCTCCACACCTGCATGTGGCGTGGCTTCCTCCTAAAGCCAAGTACACAGAGGAAAGTACTATGATGCTATCTCACAATTGGAATTATACTGTAAAAGAGAGAAAATGGTCAAAATAATCTTACATTGAGATTTTCTTTACATTAAGAAGTAATTCTTGCTTGTGTTCAAATATAAATGTGGGCCATAGAAAAATGAGAGACACCTCACCCTTAAGGCATTAAGTACCTCTAAGGCTAAGGCTACTCCTCACCCTAACCACCAGGTGCTGAGGGTGGAGTTTCTAGGCCAGCTATAATTAATCTCCATGAGGCTACATCCATCTGTAGCTAAGTTGTTGAGGTCCCTCAAAGACAATAACCCTTGCAGAAAGTAAATGACAAATATGGGACTACCTGTGTTCAGGTGTCTTTTTCCCTCAGTGATCTAAAACAGATCAAATGAGACTTAAGAAAGTTTTCAGATGACCCTGATGTGTACATTGAGGTTTTTAAAGAACTTACTCAGACCTGTGGACTAGATTAAAAAGATGTAATGTTGCTCTTAAATCAAACACTGATTTCTAAGGAGAGACAAGTAGTATTACAAGCTGCTACTACATATAGAGACAAATATTTTAATATTGGAAGCTCAGAAAGAGAGACAGCCAGGGGAACAACTGGTTAGAACACAAGCAGTTCCTATACAAGACCCCTACTGGCCTACCAATCAGATAGGAGATTAAATAGAAGACAATTGCAGGCATGTATTCTTGAAGATCTAAGAAAGATGAGAACAAAGTCCTTCAATTATTTTAAATTATCAACTATTTATCAGGAAAAATGGGACACCCCTGCATCCTAATTTGATAGAAGGAAATACTGTAGTTTTTCCCAAGTGATAGTCTTGCAATATGTAGGTGGTCTGCTGTTATGTGCCCCCTCAGAAGAGCTTTCTAGGCAAGTCATCTGCCCTGCTGATCTAACAGACAGGGGTTATAATATTTCTAGATCTAAGACACAACTTTGAGGTCTTGAGGTAAAATATTTGGGTCTTATTATATCCAAGGAAACTAAAGAGTGGGGGAAGAAAGAATTAAACCAATTATTTCCTTTCTATATCCCAAGACTCTAAAACAGCTAAGGAGATTCCTAGAAATTACAGGCTTTTGTCACCTTTAGATAACAGGATATAATGATATTGTGTGACCCCTCTATTCGCTTATAGAAAAGCCCAAGAGACAGACACATGAGAACCTCATTCCCAGACTGCACTCTAGAAGTTCGAACAAGCACTTCTAAGTGCCTACCTACAGGACACTATTTCAGTTTGTATGTTAATAAAAGGTGAGACGTGGCTTTGGGAATGTTTCTGCAACATCAGGGAGCTGCTCAACAGCCTGTAAGGTATTTAAGTCATAAATTAGATATTGAAGATTTAGAGTAATTCATTAAAAGGGTAAGCCCTAAACAATATAGTTAGAACACTTTCATTCTCTTTCAAGAGCCAAAAAGCAGCCATTCAGGTTCTTTGATTATTGGTTTGATTTTCTGCTTGGCAATTCAGTTGGAGTCAATCATAGCTTTTGTCTCTAGAGACATGTTTTGCTAAGGATTGCAGATCCACTCTGGAAATCTCCTGATCTTAATTGTCCTCTATACCTGCGATGGTTAAGATTTAGTTCTTGTGCCATACTTAAAGGCACTCTTCTGTACCTTCTCCACTGCCCTGCTCCTGAGAAATAACACATTTTGAGTCAAGGTACTTCCCTCTTCTGTGGCTGCTGGACTTCAAGACAAAGCTTCCAGAATGGTGAGTTTCCCCTCCCTGGAATCCTTCCAGAGTAAAGCTGACCTTCATTTATGTCTGGGCCATATAGAAAACTGGTCTAGCTTTAATCCTGAAACTCTCAAAAGATAAATGTAAAAGTTTTAGTTCAGATTTATCTGGCTTTCAGCCCTCAGGCAAAATTAGAGAATGGTAAGAACAGCTAACCTGGCTCTGTTCTCTTCCTTGCACCTCTAGTCAGCTTCCACTGACACTGGATGAGAAAAAGTCTAAGGAGCACCTTAGATTGGGCACAGAACAAGAGAGATAGACAGGGATGCCTTCTTTTCCTTTGTTTTTCTTTTCAAAATGGAAAAAACTGTCATAGGTAGACATCTGCAGCACAGCAGGTTGGAGCCTTGGCGGGCCTTCTTTCCTCACTGTTTAAAACTGATACTTAGCTCCAAAGAGTGTCACTTAGTCTCTTCTACATGCAAACATGGCCTGAGCAGACCCCCACTGGAGATGGTTAAAATTACTTGTAACAGTCTGTCCCTTTAGAGGAAACAGTTATGTGTGGCTAAAAGCAACCATGAGAAGCCTGTGTAGCTGGGTATTCCAGTCAGATATACTATCAGCTTAGGACCCATCTTAAAATGGCCTTTGCTTTCACAGGTGTAGAAGATTTTTATTCCTTTGATTCTTATTACAAGAGATCTCTGTTAATTGATTTACAAAGTTCTGACTAGTCTTTTTTATTATTATAAACCTAAAACTTATAAAAGTTATTGTAATTCAACTTGGCCAAATACATTTGAGTGCACTCTGGTTTATAAACAAGTTGTCTTACGTGTGTGTTTGTCTGTCCGTTTAATTTGTTACACGTACAGCTGTTGTGCTTGAGCTTTTTCCCTTTTGCATTTTGGATTTTTTAAGATGTTTGCCTGTAACTATAGATAAATGTCACTAAAGACATGTTTCTCCCAGGTTGCCAGATTATCCAAATAATGTCAACTAGTTTTACAAATACAGTACATATTGTCGTCTATATATAATAACTCAGGAATCTTTCAAAAATAATGTGTTAATTATTATGATCTGGCTCTCATGGGTCATTTAAAAATTTGTTAAGATAATAATAAAGACTCTTTGGCTTAGGAAAACTACAGGACAGGACTCCCCTTGGTAAATAAAGGAACGGCTGCCTAAAAAAAATTTATTCCAGCCTTTGTTCACAAAGGGGACCCCAATAATTTCCATAGCCTCATGGGAAATACATTGCTAAACATATCATTGTGATATGTATACATTGGTCATGGTCTAAGTTTTCTGTGGGAAAACAAAGTTTTATTTAAAATGTTCTTGGTGCAAAACAAAATTAAGGGACAAAGGGTTTCATGTAACTGATACTGATTGTTATTTCATGGTGTATATATTCATGTCTTCTACAATATTATTTATGATAGTGCTCTTTTTTGACTCAGATATCTGCCAATATCCCTGACTCCCACCCTTACTGAAAATCCTTGTATGCTTGCTATGTGACTTGCTCCCCCCATTTGACTCCCATTCAATCAATATTACCTGGGTGACTGTACTTGTAATCTTATTGGTTAGTCATGGTTTTTTCCCACCTCATGCCCACCTTGTAAATTTCCATTTGGTCTTATATTTTTGTCCCACTTTGTACCCACCTCTCACCACATGGCTTTGTTGTATAAAACATCTTTGAAAAGTGGGGAGGGTGAGCAACCCACTTTCCAGTCCCCCTTCTGTCTCTCTTAGGCAGAAGCTTTATTTCTCCCAATAAATTTTTCCTACTCTTAAAAAAATAAAATAAAATAAAAATTATGAGGTTGACTTTAGTTTTACACACACATCCAATAATATCCATGTTTGAAATTGAAGTTCATTAAAGGGAGGGATTAATCTGTTCTCTTTGATAGTTCTTTCTGATTATATCTGTGAAAAAGATAACCACTCCCTTTGCCATTTCACTTTCAATTTTTATTCTTCTTTTAAAAATCATTTATCAAAAGAATAATTACTTGTATCATCACAGCAGAAAATTATACCAAAGTCTCTTTTAAAAATGCTTACTGAGAAAGTACTTCAAAAACTTGAATAGTTCTTGCTGAGAAGCTTAACATATAATAATAAGACTCTCAAATTTTCTTGTAGACATGGAAGCTAAGTTCTGTTGCCTGAGACCCTGCATGATTAGGTAGCACTGTCCTTCCTCTGCCTCCCCTCTGATGCTCCATCTCTAAATTTCTACATGGTCAGGCATGGAGTGAGAGTTCACTTGGTTCCTGGCTGTCACAGAGGTGCTGTTGGTGTGAAAGCTGATGTTCCCACTGCTCCAGGAAACAAGGAGGAGCTGTCAGTGACAGAGGGGACTGAATCATGCAGGAGGCCTCTGGTTATGTTAAACCTCTTCAGTGGATCCTGACCACCCCCGCCACTAGGGCTCAGTCCTAGACCAGATTGCACTATTTATTCAGTCAACCTTTTTTCCTGCCTCAGAGGTTCACTTAATGAATCAAGGTATCTCAAACCTTGAAAGATAATTTTTAACTAGAAAGTAACCTATTTATATGAATGATTTTCTGCAAGTGGTTCTAACTGGCCTTAAATTTTCTGGCCTGAGTGAATACAAAATTGTTTCAAAAAGATCCAAAACCAGATGACTGAAAATTAAAAGGACAAATAAGTGAAAGGAACCTGTTTAGAAATATCATGATTTTTAAAACTGATATTTTATCAAAATCTATCTGTAACCAGAGAATGGGCATTCTGGTTTTTGAAAAGGGTACTTATATTTTGTTGTAAGATTTTGAGTTATTTCAACATGTGAAAAATTGTAGTTGGTTTACAGTGAAATATTTCCATTTTTTAATGCACACACCCCAAACGTTTATTTAAGACAGTGTGTTCTCTTTATCCTCTGTTAGGTAGACAACATAATATTATATAGCAAGACTATTTTGAGCTTGAGGCTTATGGAAAAAGCTGACCCACAGGTTCATGGTTTAGCCTCATTTATTAGAAAGGTAAATCAAAGAAATATTGGATGGTCATAGTTAGAATAAATAATGTACATCACTATGTAAAGAAGTTCATCTTGATGCTAAAAACTAAACATTTCCCTTTGACGGACATTCCATTAACCAGTAGATAGTGTTAATTTTTAGTAGAAGTTATACAGCCCTGTAACTCATATGTGAACTGTTTATTCTTGTTCCTGCTACCTTAATTCTTTTTACTTCTGTTTTTTCTCTCACCACTGGCTTTTAATGGCCTTGGCATTTAGTACTCTCTGTGGCTCCAATGCACTTACTATCTTTCCCTACTTACACTAAACCCTCCTGTTTTTTAAGAATCCACATCATTGCATTCTTGTCTTGGAAACCATTATTGACTAAGCTGAAGCAATGTTTTTATATCCCCTTACCCACCAGAGTCCTGTGCATATATGCATCATGCCTAAGTAGTTTGGTAATTGGTGTTCCTGTTTATCTCCCCAAAGCAACTGTGTTTCCTTTATTTTGGTATCTTCTATCTCAACATAGCTCCTTAAGCCCTGCACATTTTAAGGTTCATGAATAAATGAATAAAACAGTTATTAAGTTTAGCTTTGTATGACTATGTGCATGTGTGCGTGTTACTAGAGATTGAATGTAGTGACTTGATACTGAGTTACTTTCTAAATTTTAATTTGAGAGAGTGTCTCACTAAGTAGCCCAATCCTCCTGCCTCTCAGCCTTTCAAAATGTTGAGATTATAGACTTGTGCCACCACACCTGACTGAATTTAGCTTTTGAATGGCCAGGAGCTCAAGAAAATCTCTAAACTATTTTTATTCTAATATGAAATAGATAGAATACATGTGCCTTCATTACAGCACACAGGACATCTGAATAGAAAAATATAAAACAATGTTAGCATATTTCTAATATTTATGGCAAAAGCAGGTTGTTAGAGATTACCTAGCATATATAAAACCACAGGAAGTCTTTGATCTGTGGCATATATATCAGTTCTGGACTATAATTTGAAAGTTGGAATTAATACTAAATTAAAACTAAATGACTTGAGAATTTCATTAGAAAACAGGATAGAGTAGTGAAGGAAACAATCCAGATCCCTACATGGGACATACTAGATATTCACTTAATATCAGTTAAAGTCCAGTGGATGTTCATATGGCTCCATGCGTGGTGTTCCTGGACTAGTGGACAGTTTGGTGTGATTTAAATAAAAGGTCAGTGTGGAGACATCTGGAAGTGAAACTGAGACAATCAGGAGGCCACAAATCATGAAAGTGTGAGCATGTTGTTCTAAGGGTTTAGACTTTATCCTCAGGTCAATAGGGAGTTAGTGAAGGGGCTGTGGGTCAAAATGGTATGATTTAGCTAGCATTAGAGGAGTGTTATTGAGCAGATCAGGGGAGGACACACAGGGAAAGAGTATGAAATAGGAGGAATGAATGCACGCTAGGTAGAAAGCCTGGCAGAAGATTATGTGGGCCTGAAAGAAAGTTGTAATGGTTAAGAAAAGAGGAAATGAATTCCGGAGATGTTTAGGACTTGGTGGCTGATTAGATAGAGATGATTGAAGGAAAGAAGCAGGGATTATGTTGTGCTGTGGTTGCTGAAAGGACAAAGCATTATTTTCTACAATATAAAACACAAGAGGAGAAGTGGCTAAGCAGAAAAAAGCACAAGAGGAGGAGCAGCTAAGCCAAGAGGAGTGCAGCTTTGGAACATATGAGAATCCCAGGTACCTGTGAGACATGTAGGCAGACATGTGCAATGGAAAATGGATGGCCTTGTTCTAGAGCTAAACAAGGAGTTTGGGTAGCTCAAGGTGTTTTAGAGTAGTCTGTGGAGAAGCGAGAGCGGGTCAACTTTAGTCAGACTCAGAGTATGAAACCAGCAGGTTGAGCTGGCAGAGTCCTGAAGGCCAGTGATAACAAGATGTCTTGAGGAAGTGGAGCCAATGATAGAATCTGAAATGAGATTTCCAGAAAGCCCAGAACAAGGGGAGAGCAGAGTGATGTCACACTATTGTGATCACAGAGTTTTTCAAGATGTTATATTCTGGAGTAAGACAGACATGACTTTCAACTGCGGTTTCAGAAATACTAGCTGTATCTCACTAAACTAACTCACTTCTCTAAGGCCTAGTTTCCTAGGTGGAAAATGGGCATGAAAACAGTATCTATCTCCTAGCATCTATGTGAATGATAAGTAATATCCTGTGTGTAGCACACTGTGCAATGAATGTCGTTTCCAGTAAGTACACAATAATTGTTCTTGGTGGAAGAAGTACTAGTACTAATAGAAATAGCATGGTAGTAATAGTACCAATAGTGATAATGATCATTACTATTTTATTATTTATTAAGAAAATTTCAAAAAATTATCCAGTAGGGTTTTTAAGATTGGCAAGTATTTGGGAAAATATTTTTATTAATTTAAGCACCCAAAACTTCCCAGTGAATTTGATAACTTAGAATTGGTTGGCAGCCTCAATACATACAATTTTAGTGGGACAAGATGTCCTACTGCCATATAGATAAGGTGTTAATGGAAGGTGAAGGCACTTCAATTGATTGATTATATAGAGCCCTCTTTTGGCTTTTATGAGGAAAAAATGGGGCAGCAGTCGAGTGTAGTGTCCTCAGCCAGCATTCCTGGCCTGTTCCAATATGGTCATTCTTGAAATCAAATCATTCTATGTGTAGTTGTTCCATTGCCCACACTGTTCCTCTTCCTAGAAACCAAGAGCCAACTCTGATCATCTTTAAGACTCACCCAACTACCAGGTTCCCCCAGGAAGTCTCCTAAAATTCCCCTCTTCATCAGCTCCCCCATGCCCACTCTGTTAGTGTACAGCCCAGCACAATCTCCGAATCACCCAGTATGGATGGCCTGGTGCTGGTATTGCCTGCCCCAGAAGTCTATCTAGCCACTGACTCCAGAGACAGGCCTTCATTTCTTGGTTGTGTTTGGTATGTAATGTGCCCCTACAGCTTGTTTTGTTGATAATGATAAAGTGATTGGAATATATTGTGACATAAAATTGGTATTTTTATTCACTTAAAAAATAATTTTGATATGAAAATCTCAGTTATGTACATAGTTAAGGCTATGTACATAGTTAAGGATAATTCAAGCTCTTGCATTACTTACTGATGCTAGCGAAATTTTATCTTTCTGTTTAAAACAGCTTACATTTAAGTTTCTTTGAACTAACAAAACAGGTCATAGTTCTTCCTTTTCATAATTTAGTCCTTTGGATCTGTAGGACAACTCAAAGTCTAAAAATCCATACTCTTAACAAACTGTAACAGTGTTTTATAAACTCTAAGGAAACTTTCAGTTTTGGGTTATAAATATCTCTCTGAGGATTTTTAAAAACTTTTTTATTGGTTATACAGATAAAAGAGTTTCATTTTGGCAAGTTCATATAGACATATAACACACTGATTATTTTCACCTCCCCATACTTCTACTACCTTTTCCTCCCCCCTTAGTTTCATATTTGGAAGGAGTTTCATATCTGGGGGGAGATTCAATGTGTCTAATACATTTTCTTCATATCTCTCCCCTAATTACCATTCCTTACACCTTCTCCCTCCCTCTTATTCCCTTCCTCTTGTATAGTTGTAAGCAGTAGAATAAGATCGCTCAAATACTTACTAAACTGTAAAGAAAATAATGTTTAAAAGGATATTTTATTATATATTACTTTTTGTGGTCTAGATTTATGTTATTTCAGTTTATAAACATTAAAAGCTTATGGCAAAGGAAAAACAGAATGAGAGGAAACTAAACAAGATTTTAAATATGTACATTTCAAAATGGGACTTTAACAGTGTGAGCCCTACTAGGAGTTATAGTTCTGAAATGAACTTTGAAATGCATTTCTGATTAATTGGAGCCAATTAGATGAATCTAATGACCATGTTATGCTCTCTATTCTAGTACTCTATACTACAAAAACAAGAGACAAATAAAATTACAGTATCCTATTTGCAATCATTATTCTTCACAAATTGATCATTCTGTATTCTGTTACCTGATTTCATTTCAACACCCATCATGATGAAAAATGCAACAGAGTGCTACTGGCCCTCTGGGCATCAATAAATATTGATGATAATTAAAATACTAATTGCAAAGAAACACTGTTGTATGCTATCAGTTAAAAAATAAGAATTGTGCTCTTGTATATTGTAGTAATATTGTAGGAAACTTTTATTCATGGCCCTAATTTGAAAGATTTTCCCCTTATTAGTGGTTCCTGGTAGAGAAAGACAAGAATGGGAACTTGATTTACAACTCTTGGCTCCTGTCCTTCCCTCATAATGATGACAAGTTTCCAATTTCTCTGGAAAATGAAAAATAAATTCCGCTGTTCAACAATGCAACCTTCTGTATACATACAAGTTAAACACAAAAACTCCCATAATTAATTAAAGATTACATGCTTTTTTTATATATTCATTCCCTTCAAAGTTTTACCCTATAAGGTATTTATTAACATGTTACAAGATAGGAATCCAAAGCAAAGAGAGATACTATCCCAAGCTGGAATTCAGATCTGGGCTTATCTAACCTCAGTGCATGTATCTCTTCCCCTAAACCACACTGCTTCTCTTGGGACAATGTGAACACAAAACAGACAAGTGGGATTCATGTCTAATTTGAGCCAGAGGGAAACCAAAGTTAGATACTCAGATATACCATGATGTGTGAGTGCCAGGAGTGCCCATGCCCCTCTAATATATTTTGAAACATGGAAGAACTATCAGATTTCCTGTGTTAAAAACAAACAGAATTTCCCTAATAAAGCCCTTCTTTAGTGTACTGAGGTGAGTTACCAAATTACTGTAAATAGGAAGCTCAATAATTTTTTTTCTGAAAAATTCATAAATAGGGACAACAGAAGTCAGCTCTCAAGTGTGTAAAATGTAGTGTGTGTCAAACAATTAGGATGCATCTCCATTGTCCCAAGCAAGTCAATATTGTAAGGAAATTAAGGTACCAGAGATATTTGATTTAGCTTTTCCTGGGAAACATCACAAATTTGAGATAATTATAACTTTCATAGCACTTCAGTAGCTCTTCATAGGTCTGTGTCTCCTAACCTTTTGAAAAGGTTATTTTCAGTCCCTCGTTTAAGTTGAACCAGCTGTGTTCATTAGTTAAGAAAGTTAATTGCTATAGGCATGCATTTTTATGAGGATGTGAAAGTGGACATCACTTCATCAGTACACCAGAGGAAAAAATTGCCAGATCCTGAGCTAAGGCTGAAGCTATGGCTGAAGTCTAATATGCCTACCTGGAGGTAGAGGAGGCACTGAGACTTTGCTGTTATTTTTTATTATTCACTGGATGGATATTAACAATGAAAAATAATACATTTGGAGCAAATGTCAGAAATACTTGAGTAAACTACTGTAGTTACATTTTGAATTATTGAACTAAGGTAAGGCAAAGTAGCATTTTAATTCTAGTAACAATTAGTTATGTTCCTCTCTGTCAACATTTCTTCTGACAGTGAGTGCCCAACGCTCCGATTTCAAGTATCTCTACCACGCTGAGTCCATGTTTGGAGTTTCTGGCTAGTATAAGTGGTTTAAAGAACAATGTTGCATGGATGAATAAAAATGAATGTAACTATAAGAGCTTCTATAAAAACATATACCTGCAAATCTCAGAATGATTATTTCTGCTGTGTTTGTGAGGTAGGATTTCCTAATGGTACAGGAATTATGAAAATAAGAAATGAGATCAGATTCCTCATGTAGAGAAATTATATGGACTAGAAAGGGTACAGAACGTGACTTTGGCAAAGAAGACAAAGACTAGCCGTGAGAATCCATCTGACATTAACAATTTCTGAGCCTTCACATCAACTTGTCTCTGGGCTTTGTATAGGGTATCTCATTTTTTTTCCTTTTTCTGCTACTCTAAGTCTGTTATACTTGTCCTCCTGACACCAGGTTTCAAATGTTACTGTTTTTGTCTTCTTCCCTGTTTTCTTTGTTTTGGGGAGATTGTGCCATTTTATTACAAAATTAGAATTGGTGTGGGGCTACCAAAAAGTGTAAAAATATCTATATGTAATCTGTGTGTAATTTTTTCAAGTGTGAGCTTTGGTCCTTACTACATTACAAGAATTTTTCCAATGAATTTGGGGACTTAAGATTTAAGTTGGTCTCCTATCTTCTGCATTGCACTGGTAAGAATCAACATTCGTGAACTATTGCAACTAGCCATAATCAGGAGAACAAGAACATTACAATGTTTGTGGATATGGCCTTATAGAAGGTCTGAACTAAGATATCTGGAATAATGTAGACATCTTGGACCACAAATGCTTTTTTTTTTTGGTACCAGGGATTGAACTTGGGACCTTGCACTTGTGAGGCAGGCGCTGGAACCACTGAGCTAAATCCTCGGCCCTACAAATCCTTTTAATATCTCATGTGTCTAAAAATCTTCATATTTGGCAAACTTATATGTATGGAACACCAGTAAGAAAAAGCAATTAAGAAAAACAAATTCCTGAGCAAATTGATGCTGCTGAGTCCATGCACCATCACATCTACCTTACTCACACGTATGCTCCTAAAGAAGGGTCTCTTTTTGTCCAAAGACACCAGGTGTAATAAAAATATACATTGAATGTTTAAATTTAAAATTTGATTATAGTAAAAGACACATTGCCATTAAACCTCCACAAAATAATCCCTCTCTGTGAACACACGTATTCCATAATTCTTTCCACTTTCTGAAACAATTCTGGAAGTCCTCTTTCATGAGTATCTTTATGAGTTGTGAACAAAAATACAGTGAATGCCACTGCTGTCAGCCATCCAATGGAAAGGCAGACTTGTAAAGGATTATAGCATGTCCTTATTCACCCCATTCACTGGATCTGGCACTGGACATTTTCTGACTTTTCCCAGAGACAAAAATGACTGCAACAGGTAAAGGTTTTATATCCATTCAGGATATCAAGACAGCCATGACAGGGCAACTAAAGACACTCAAAACAGGATCTCTAGAACTGCTTTAGAAAGTGGCAAGAATGATAGAGTAAGTGTGTTCAAAGCAAGAATAATACTTTGAGAGGATTAAGTGCCAGTGTGTCTTTTACTATAATAAATTTTAAACATTTTTAAATATTCACTGCATTTTTCTATCATACCTCATATACTTGGGATATGCAACCCAGGAATGTTCCAACCAGTTTTATACTTGGCACACTTGAGTACATTTTCCACCTAGATTTTCTCATTTTGGCTGGTACATTATTTGCCATTGAGCTATTTTGTATGTGTGTGTGCGTGCATGTGTGTGTGTTTGTGTGTGTTTGTGTGTGTGTGTGTGTGTGTGTGTGTAGTGAAGTTTCTATCTGATTCATTCAGATCCTATAGAGCTCAGGTTGTCTTTTTCAAGAAAAACAGGATAGGGTTAGAGTCTGCTAAAATTTTTAAGGAGATCACTAACAACATAAGTGGCTGCAAAGGATTTACAGTAATGAAAGAGAAAAACCAATTTTAACATAAGTCAAGAAACTCTGGTATTAGAAGGAAGGCTGTTTCGTACAAGTACAGAAAGATTATTACTTCTCAATAGCCACAAGGCATCACAGCTCTTCATAATTGGCTTCTGGATTCATCAGGCCTAGGTATGTCCTCTCCAAATCACTGTAGTTGCTCTCTGTTAAACTTAACCCTTACCAAACAAAACAGTGCACCTCTCTTCCTCTGACATTTCTTCCACTGCTTCATGGATTTGCTCTTCTTAATCTATATCCCAGCATCCACAGAATGACTAGTCCATGAACTATACCAAGAATGCTTTGTAGAGTAACTAGATTGAGAAAATGGACACACACACACACACACACACACACACACACACACCATACTTTGCACATCCCTAATCCAAGTATCTAAATTAAAAATGCTTCAAAATTTGAAACTGTTTGAGCACCAACAGGATGCTACAAGCGGAAAATTCTACATTAAACTTTGTTTCATCCACAAATTATTTTTTTCTTAAGTTCTTTTATTGCTACATTTTAGGTATACAATACATTTACATTTATCATTGGTTGCTTGTACCTGTACATGATGTATCTTGGTTCTTATTTTTTCCCCGTTACCTGTGCGCCCTTCATTTCCTCCTCCACCCTTCCCTATTTACATAGACATCATTTCCTTTTTTTTCTTTTCTCATATTTTTTCCTTTCCCTTCTTTCCTTTCCCCTTCCCCTCCCTTCACCCCTACCTCTTTGGACCTTTTTTCCTATTTCAAATTATCAATTATTCATTTTAATCATTTTAACCCTTATTTATACTTTCAGTTTCTCACACTGGAGAAACTATTCAGTATTTACACATGTGCAGAAGGTTTTGTATGAAACATAAAAAAAATTTCCATTTAGTTTGGATCTCATCTCAAATATACCACACTCTAATATGTAAATGTTTCAAAATCCAAAATCCATAACATTTCAGATCCCAAGATTTTTAGATAAAGGATGCCCATATTTTTATAGAAATACTGATGAGGCTCAGTGGACTACTTCCAAAACAACATGTATAAAAAATATATCTAATTCTCATAGGAATGGATAGGTAGAGATTAAAAAACACAAAGTGAACAGAGTTGTGTTAACTTTCCATTACTGTGACCAAATGCCTGAGATAAATTAACTTAAATGAAGTTCATTTTGACGGGTGGTTTCAGAGGTTTCAGTCCATGGTTGCTCAGCCCATCATTTTGGGCCTTTGTTGGCATAATACCTTATGGCAGGTGTGTGGTGGAAGATGTCTGTTCGCCTCATGATGGCCAGAAAGTGGGGGCCTGGAGGAGACAGTGAGAGAGAAAGAGAGAAAAGAATGACTGGAGTCCAAATACAGTATCTCCTTCAACTGCACCCCCGCCAATGACCCAACTTTCTTCCACTAGGCTCTATCTCCTAAACATTCCACCACCTCCCATTAGCACCACAAGCCTTTAACACATGGCCCTTCAGGAACACTCTGCAGGCAAATTACTGAAAGAGTATACGCAAGGACATTTTTGAATGTTAACAGTGTCAGCTAAGAATATAAACTATGAAAATTTGTGAAATCAGAAAAAAATCTAAAATAGTGTTATTATAACACTAGCTTACAGATTTGTGGCAAACCTTTAAATTTTCTTTGAATGACTTCAACCTATCACTTAACGTAAACTTTGATGATTCCACAGAAATGTAGCCAACTGTAATGGAAAAGAAGAATCGCCTCTCTCATCCAGGTGATCAGGCCGATTTTTCCAATAGAACTTTACTTCTCAGATATCATGATGCAGTATCAAATAATCAAGTCCATTATAGACAAGGAAGTTTACTGAATCTCCTATTTCTCACTAGAAATCAGACTATGTACATTCTGGTTTATTCTTTTTTTCCTAAAGTAAACTATTCATCACCATTAAAATATCAATAAGAAATGGCCCAAAAATTCTCAAACATCAAGATGATTCCTGAACGGAAAATAAAACTATAAGAAACATATAAGTAATATATAAAATCTAAAAGAAATTAAGAGTAAATATTTATAAATTAGCCAGCTTCTAATCTGATTGATTTATTTGTAAATTCCACTGAAGTATGTTTTCTAATAATATGATTCCATTAAAAAAATCTTGGTTGAATATCATGCTTATATTTTGTGACACATCTTTCTAAAGAAGTTCCGTGTTAGGCTACAATACCAAATGAGACATGCCTCATTTAAATAAAATTATTTGGACTTTGCTTTCTTGACTATGAAATAATACCTGAGGTAATAAATTGATAAGGAGCAAAGGTTTATTTTGGTTTCATAGTTTCATAGTTTCAGTAGTTTCAGTCCATGGTCACCTGGCCCTATTGTTTTGGGGCCTGTGTTAGAGCAGTATGTCATGGAGTTGTGTGGCGGAGAAAAACTGTTCAACTCATGACAAGCGTAAATTCAAGCAAAAAGAGAGAGAAAAAAGGCCTAGAGTCTCAATATCACCTTTAAGGGCATGCTCCCAGTGACCTAACTTCCTTCCACTAGACCCCATCTCCTAGAGTTACACCCAAAAGCAACACAGGATGAAGACCAAGCCCTTAAGATACGGGACTTTGGGATTTGGGGAACATTTAAGAAACAAACTAGGTAAGGGCTGGGATTTAGCTCAGTGGCACTGAGCCTGCCTTGCAATCGCAAGGTCCTGAGTTCGATCCCTGGTACCGGAAAAATAAAGAAACAAACTAGGGCTGGGGATGTAGCTCAGTGATGGAGCACTCCCTAGCATGCTGAGTTTAATTCCCTTACCAAAAAACACCCTTCCAATCCCTATGAAGCTTCTATCTCATACTGAATAAAAAGTATGAACATATTCACTGACATTTTGTAATACTATTCTTTATTCTTCATTCTGGTTTAATCTGTACTATTTAATCAGGCCCCTAAAAAGCATCAAGAGCATTCCCATCTTTCCTGTGTGGTTTCTTCTAAAAATGTGCTCCTTCCTCACTTTTACTGACCAAAGAAGTCTAGCTTCACACTCTCATCCAATCACTTTTTTGGGATCGCTTTGCAAGCCTTTTTTGGGATCATCTCATATGACCATAGAAAAGGGCTTGTGGGATTTTTTTCCCTACATCTCATGGCACAGATTGAAACAGGAAGCTGATGGAGTCAATGCTGGATTATTTAACTCCTTCAAAAGACAAATTAAGCCACAAAAGAGGAGTTTTAAAAGGCAGAAAGTGCACAGAGACATTCTGCCTAATCCAGCACCATTTTCTACATCCTTGGTGGAAGCCAGTGCAGTTCCAAGAACTGCTGAGGTTGTGTCCTCCAAACAAGTCCAGATTCCTTAACTCAGTCCTTGCTTACATATGAGGGGATTTCAGGCCAATTTTCAAGCCTTCATTTGCCTTGAGTCCCAACTGCCACCAACCCTATTCCCAACCCTTGCGTGTTGAAAAGAGGCAAGCAAGGGAATAAGAAAGAGAAGAAATGGTGGTGATCACCAGTCTTGTTCACTGTGTTACCAATAAGGCGCTAAAAGATAGATTTTCCTCTGTTAAGAATGCATTCTGAGAATCTTCCATATTCCTAATAAATAGTTTTCCTATTTTATTAAATAATACTCACAGCCTGGTTTTCTAAGTGTATAGTTTTTCTTAAAACAATTTTCAGTTTCTTGGGAGCATAAAGTTGGGGTAGATACAGATATATAGATATGATTTATTGCCCTAAGTATTCAATGCACCTGATATATCTCTTATGACATATATGGATATATAGTCTGTATATGTATATAACACAGGGTTAATTAACAGTTTTCATTTTATAGTCCATTGGGTTCTTCCTTCCAACATGCTGAGTATAGAGTAGCTGTATTATGTTGATATTCTCAGAGAAGCAGTCACTTACCAGAGTGAGGAAGAAGGACAGACTAGAGAACAGTGCACTTTCAGAGTTTTTATCTGTTTATCAGCCTTAAAGTTTATGTTGCAGCATTATCCTCTTTCCACAGCCTGGTTTGGCCCATGCTTCCTGTGCTGGTTGTTTTAGTAGCTTTGGAAGCATTCTTTTAATAAGCCTTTAAATCCCTTATCAGAGTTGGGCAGATTGTAGGGTTCAAATATCCAGAGGGACTAAGATCCACTTCAAAGGGGGGGGGGGGTGTTGAATAGCTTTGTTTTTTTTGGAATTGGCCAAAATCTTAATCTTTGTCTCTCCTGAGATTTGATCCCACATTTGAGTAATTAAAAACAGGATTGGGGTATATACTCTTAAGCTACAGAAAAGCAAAATGTGTTTCCAGCAATAAATATAGTCTCTAGGGGACAAGTATACCAATAGTCAGTTATGTTTGCTTGAATTTAGCTTTCTTTTTTGTCATTCTACACTACATTAACATATTTACTTTACCATTTGGATTAGGAAATGGAAGTATCTTGAGCCAAAATTTTATTACTAGTCCAAAAGTAAATATGTTAATTCTATTGGATTTTGTTCCTTCAGATTTTGAAGTAAAATTCCAAATATTGGTGGGGCCATTGGAAATTATATGACCTGAGTATGATTAATACTGCACAAGGCTTTCTCCTCATATCTGTTTTTTAAAGGCTTTATCCTAGTCCCAAAGTGCATGCTGTAGGACAGATGTCTACTCATTCCTTAAGAAATGGGTTCCCGGGTGGAATGAGATTGAGAATGCTGTATGCTCTAAGCTTTCCCATGTACATGCTTAGTGTACATTCATGTGTCAAAGCCACTAAGAATTGCTGCAGTAAAGAATTCTATTTCTATAGCCCAGTACAGTGTATTTCACTTTTAATTGATGGAAAGTGATTTTAAAACATAACACCTAAAAACAGCCAGGAAAAAAAATAAGGTTCTAAAAACATACATTTTGGGAAATCCTTTCCTAAGTTGTTCAGTGTAGAACTGTATAAAGGATGCTATGTGTTCTGTATCTTTTTTTTTTGGTACTGGGGATTGAACTCGGGACCTTGCACTTGGGAGGCAGGCGCCGGAACCACTGAGCTAAATCTCTGGAGTGTTCTGTATTTTTGTAGAGTGTTTTGGAAAGGATTTTTATTCTTTGTAAGAGCATAGGCAATAAAGCTTGACCGTGTGTGTGTGTCTGCACTCACACACACACATGCATAAAGCTGAACAACTTGTGTCCAGTGCTTAGTTTTGTCTGCCTACGATGGCTTTAGGAAGCCTTTTCACTTGGTATTCTCAACTCTCAGGGGCTGCAGTGGAGCTTATCTGCTGAAAAGATCTAGAATGGAAAGCACTGCACACATATTTGATTTCATACTAAACCTAAATCATGCATAGAGTTTCACTTGAACACAGTTTGGCACATTTCTCAAGATCTTACCTCACCCCCAACTTCCTGTGGGATTAACCATAAATTCTGAATAAGAAAACTACTGGCCAAGCTGCTTCCTGCAACAAGAGAATAAACACTTTGTACTAGAAACTTTTCCACATCAATGATCAATTTGAAAAATTCTGCATATTTACCTAAGAATAGGAGGCAGTTAGGTCATTTGACTGCATATATTATTAATTCAATTCATAAGAAAACAGGATATTACCAAGAAAAGCCAGATAATATGAGAATGTTAGGCTACATATGTTGATATTTCAGAACATGAGTTTAGACCATCTCAACACTAACACAATTGACATTTTGGGCCAGATAGGTCCAACTCTTCCAAGGGTGGACTATTCCGTGTATTGTAGGATGCTTGGCCTCCCTGGTCTCACCGTTCCAGGAAATGCCAATAATCAGCAAGAATTCTCTGCAATAATCATTCTCTCAAGCCCTTAGAATATTCACAAAATTCCACCTGCATTGTATATTAACTAAGTGAAGAAAACTATTGTTTATCTTGGCCTACAAAAAAAATCTTGTCACATTGATCCTCGTTTTATCACTTGCTTTTTAAGGAGAGACAGAGACAGAGACAGAGACAGAGACAGAGGCAGAGACAGAGGCAGAGGCAGAGGCAGAGGTGATTTCCACCAGTGATGTGGTTTGGCTTTTGAACAGACACTTGATCCAAAACTCCTCCCCACCCCCAAGAAATCCACTCATGGTTTCTACTGCTCAAAACAAATGGGCCTTTAGATTACTTTCCTTTACACCATTTTCCTACAGACTAAGAAAAAATTAGAAGTATTTCAGAATTTATGTGCATTTACATAAAGCCCAATTTTCACACTGAATGCCCAAATGTTAGGCTCTTCAGATAAAGATCTTAGGCTGCCTGCATCGCAAGCACAAGGACCTGAGTTTGATCCCTGGTACCAAAAAAAAAAAGAGTGAAATACCTTTATACAGATAAAGATCTTAGTACCTAATACCAATTTATTGTACACAATACTTAGGAGAATTGCTCATAAGACTTGTTAATAATGTTTACTTAAAATTTTCAACACAGTATGGCATTGAGGGATTACTGCAATACCTTATCATTGCTAGCTTAATATTGCAATAATAAAATATTTTTCCTCACTAAAAAATGTTTAAACAAGAGTAGAAAATATAAACATTTAACTTTTTCTGGAAAATTATTTTTAACATGAAAGCAAATGTATCCCAGGTATAAATTATTTCCCAAAGACCACTAAAGTCTTTTGAAGTTTTAAAAAGACTTCAGTGCCCTTCTAAACCATACTTATTAAAAGATATAAACTTATTTTATTCATTTGTAGAAAAATGATCCTAAAACAGTAATACTAAGTGAAATAAATCAAGCACAGAGGATAAATGTCACATGGCTTCTCTTATATGAGAAACCCAAAATATAAATGATTTTAAGAGCAAAATAAAGGAAAGATAGTAAGAAATAAGAAGGTAGACTCAGTGGAGATGAGAAGGAAAACTGAGAAAGGGAAGAGAGGAGCAGTGGGGGAGAAATAAAAATGTTCAAATGTGATATGCATTTGTACAAATCCCCCAAGATGAGTGTAATAATTATATATCCCAAATATACCAACAATAAAAAATTTTATTGTATTTTGAAAAAAAGGTATAGATTATGGACTTTTGCTATTCAGTGGCACACAGGGTCCTTTTCTTTCTTGACTTCTAACCATACGAAATCAGTTACCAAAAGAACTCTAATAAAAAATTCTTCTTCCGTGTGGCATCTGTATGCACCAAGGTTATATCTCATCTAGTAGTAGATTGAGTATACATGATGCCATGGCTTGTGTTTAGATGTACCCCCAAAGCCTCATGCAAATGAGGTGGGGCTATTTTGGAGATGGCTAAATCCATAGTGTGTGATTAATTTACGGTGGGGCTAGGCCTGAAGGCTAGGATCAAGGGCCTGAGTGCTACCTGCCTTAAGTAGTCAGAATAAAGTAAAAGGAGCAGAAAGACACTCTGTTAAGCTCTCTTGTTGCTTTTGCTGTCTTCTGGCACCATGAACTGTTGCCCCTAGCCACCCTGCTTTGGAGCTAGCAGATTATGGACTGAAACCTCTACAAACTGAGCTACATAAACCCTTTCCCCTTTAACTTTGAGTGTAGGGTATTTTACCTCTGCCATGAGAGAAAAGTAACTGACACACATGATAATGACTGATTATGGTTGATATTTTTGTTTAGCCAGTTTTTCACTTGTAAGTATTCTTTTGCTTGTTCGTTTGTTTCTAGTTTTATAAATTCTTTTACTGATAACTTTTAAATTCAAAGGATTCCTATTCTTTAGAGACAAGACTTTCATTTTTCTTATAGTAATATATAGAGACTAAATTGTATCATAATTCCAGGTTTTCTTCCATTGACAGAAATTTAATTGGGAATTATTTCAGAAAGATATATTTCATCACTAGCCTATCTTTAGTCTACTTAACAGTTTTATTCTAATAAAATTGACAAATAAAAATTGCATAAATATGTAGATACAGTATATGGGAAATATATAGTGTGATATTCCGATACATGTATATATTATGAAATGCCATGATCAAGTTGATTAACATATCTCTCACCTCACCTAGTTAGACCATATTTTGCATATGGTGGTAATTAAGATCCACTTTCTTAGTGAATTTCATGCAATTCAATATTATTAACTACAGTCACTATGCTCTACATTAAATCTCTAGAAGTTATCCTCCATTACTGAAAGCTCATACACTTTGATCAACATCTCTACCCAGTGCCCAGCAACTACCATTGTACTCTTTGCCTCTGTAAGTTTGAGTTTTTTAGGTTCCACATGTAAGTAAGATCATGCAGTGTTTGTCTTTCTGTGCCTGATTTACTTCATTTAGCATCATGTCTCCCAGGTTCATTCATGTTTTTGTAAATGACAGGATTTCTTTCCTTTTTAAGGCTGAATAAGATTCCACTGTGCATATATACCACATTTTTAAAATCCATTCATCCATGGACAGACACTTAGACATTATTTCCCCATCTTAGCTGTTAGGACTAATGTTGCAATAAACATAGTACTTCAGATCTCTCTTCAAGATTCTAATTTTGATTATTTTAGGTATATATCCAGGAGTATGATGGGTAGATCATTTGGTAAATTTATTTTTAATTTTCTGAGGACCCTTCAACCAGCAATGCACAAAGATTCCCTTCTTTCCACTATTTCTTTGCTGCCCACATATGTGGCTGTCCTTCCCCTGCACCAGTTTCTTTCTGATCCCTTCCTTTCAGAGTGGCTCTGCCCTTTGGTGTCCATCCACGATGCTCCTTCATGGTGCTCCCCTACACAACACCCTCCCACCCACCGCTCCTCTGAACCCCAAATACCTTATGTTTGCCCATTTATTTTACATTTTCTACTGTAATTTATGTATAGTACTGTTTTGCTCCCCTTGCTAGAGCCTAAATTTTAAGGAAGTGACTATACGTGAACCACCTTTATAATTCTTTATACTTCCTAGTATGTATGATTTGCACAGAGCTCTGTTAAATATATATATATATATATATATATATATATACACACACACACACACACAAAGGGGAAGGCAATGGAACCACTGAGTTAAATCCCTGGCCCCCTTAAGATTTTTTTTTCTAGTACCAGGGATCAAACTTGGGACCTTGCACTTGTAAGGGAGGCACTGGAACCACTGAGCAAAATCCCCAGCCGTGTGTGTGTGTGTGTGTGTGTGTGTGTGTGTGTGTGTCTGTGTGTGTGTGTGTATAATATATAATAATATATATTATATATAATATATATATTGAATTCAATATATATATTGAATTAAACTGTTTATGTTGAGGTTTTTTCATTGATTTTCTTTTCCTTTTTTTTTCTAGTAGTTACTGGTTCTCTAAAACTATACCAACTTGTCTTTATGCTTATTTTGGTTATTTTTCTCTTTTGGCAGCTAAATATGTGAATGAATGGCTTTTATATTAATCCAAGATAGTGAAATCACCAAGGAGGGCTGCATTGGTGCATATTTTAAAGAGATCAGAGCAGTCACCAAAGAGTTTGATTAATTAAATAATACAAGTTAAGCACAAAAGCTAGCTTTGCAAAACTAATCTGAAATAAATGAAAAAAATGTGAACAAACATGATATTAGTACTCCGACTCCACTCTCTTCATCTGTTTCTCTGTTAGCCTTTGTCCGTCTCTCTCCTCTATCCCTCCTTACTTTTTCTTTCTCTCCTTCCCTCCTTCTCTCCTTTCATCTTTAACAGAAATCAATGACAAGGCTTTTTCAGTTTAGTTTTTTAGGAGCAATAGCTATGCAAACAGGTACGATTTCATATATTTCTTTTTTAAGTCTAGAAATTTTAAAACTCCAAATCCTCTTGATTTTTCTGCTAAAAACAGATATAACTAATAGCTTACTACCAACTTAGATTTTAAAACAATAGCAACAAGTTAAACAAAAACAAACTATATATATATATATATAAAACTATATATATAAATATATATATATGCTGGAAAGTTAATTAGCTGGAAAGTTAATTCGCTGGAAAGTTAAAGCTAAATGAGAGAGCTAAATGAGAACTCATAACTCATTTAGCTCTAACTTTTCAGCGTATTGAGTTGAAATTCAATTATGATGTGAACGGCTTTTATGCTGCTTTCCCACCCTAATCCCTCCATCCAGGTCGTCAGATTTAAGTGTTGATAATAATAAAACAAATTAAAGATTTTTTCCCCTTTTAACAACCAGATTAAAGTACTTCTGTATTTTCCTCTTTGATATATTTTGTCTCTTAGTGTAGGTACAATGCATTGTTAAAAGATAATCCAAAATATAGTTTGGGCTGTAATGCATATTAATTGTAATGGTGATGTCTAATAGTAATGCGTGGTACTATTATACAAATACGAATTACAAACCAACCTTCCTTCACAGGGAATTAACTAAATGGTGCTAAACCGGTTACTCCTGGAGGTAGAGTGTTCTTAGAGCCACTACCCTCCTTTCCTGTCTCCTTGGGGTGGGGGAGTTGTCTGGCGCCACAAAAAGAATTAGGTTCTGGTTTGAGCAGAGACCTGAAGGCTCTTAAGTTTATTTTAAGAATGTGTTGCCAGAGATCTATTAAATTTATTCGTGGCTTCAGGCAGTGCATGCATGAAATCTTGTTGCACCAGGTGTTTGGTTTTGTATATTTTCCTTTCTCCAGAGGGAGAACAGGGAGCGGATGTTCCTGGCTAACTTCATTCAGCTTTCAACAAAGCAGGTAGTATTTCTATGAAAGTATTGGTCATTTGTTTGTTTGTCTGTTTGTTTAGATGTTTATTCCTATTTGTAAATAGGAAAAAATGTTAGAAAATTAAAGGGAAAAAATAAGTTCTCCCAAATTGAAATATATTTGTACATTTTAACACACAATTTTTATTATCTTATGCTTTAAAACAGTATTTCAGATCACAAAATTTCCTTTTAAATGGAAAGACCACCAGACTAGAAGTGAAAACCCCTGCAAATTTATTTATCTTCTACAAGTACCTATTTTGTAATAGTATTCAAATTCCAGCTTTTCTAGAGCTTGGTAAATGGGCCAGTAATGGGTACAGTCTAATATGCATTCTGTTCTAAAATGTTTCAAGTCTATTTTATATTGTTCACCAGCATAATTATATCTTGAATTAGTTGGTGTTCTTCTTTAAAATACAATGTTAAACTTGAATTTTCAGCAATAAATAAATAAAAATTCCTTAGCTGCTCACATTACAACATTAAAATGACTTAGTTAGCTTTTAATTTAAGGCTCCAAATGATAACCCAGTAAAGTCCGTATGGTGAATGAGAGTTCACCTTGCAATTACATGTTTGTTTTGTCCTTTGTCCTCTGTGGCTATACACCTGAATTCCTTATCTGAGGCACACATACCAGCAGTAAAAACATTCATGCCATTGGCATTAAGGTTCTAAGAAAGTAAAGTAGGCCACAATTGAGTCAGGTTTGATTAAGAAAATATGCTTACACCGTAAGTAAGGACATGCAAATTTATGGTGCTGCCTTTTTACCTTTTCATCTGTTCCAGAGGATGGAAATAAACTAATATATTTGCTTTTGGACTGCAGCTAGGGAAGGAAGGTGCTTAGTTACTGTGAAGGATCCCTGCGGGCTCAGGCTTGTAGATTCTGACCCACCTGAGGCCTCATGTGACTGTGGTCACATCAGCCAGCCTGGAAGAAGGGATATCTTTCTAGCCTCCCCAGCTTTGAAGATGGCTCCAAATTCATTCATAAAACAAGAGGGACTTCAGTCAACTTGTGTTACTTTTTCTACGGTTTCATCTCAAATATTTAGAAATTCACCCTTCAATTCTTTGTTTTACCATGTACTTCTTCATTAGGGGCCAGGTGTTTGCTAATAGGAGAGGGAAATGCACTCAGATAATGTTTTGGTTCTATTCAGTAGCACTAATTTATAAATTATAATGACCTGAATACAATAATCTGATTACTAGGAAGGAGTACAGAAAAAAATACTAGCAGAATGGATTCAAATGCTAGATCTGCCATGTACTATATCTATTGGAATTTGAAGTGGATAATTTTTTTTTTTTTTTGGTACCAGGGATCGAACTCGGGTCCTTCCACTTGCACAGCAGGCAGCAAAACCACTGAGCTAAATCCCCAGCCCCGAAGTGGACAATTTAACCTGACACTCATTTACCCTATCGATGGAAGGTGGATATTCCTAATTTGTGGAGTTGCTCTGAGATACATTGAGACAGTGCACATACTATTAAAATCATGCTGACCACACTGTCAGTGTTTCCATTTTTCTTGGACATTTTCAGAGTTCTCAAGGCTAAGCTGAATTCAGGCATTCATATATGCATTCATGTCCTAGTTGCTTTTGTCAGGTGTCTTTTTTGGTTGGTCAGTGCCTGTATTGTGCCAGTGCTGGCTGGTCCAAGGTCATGGCTCTGGTTAGGAAAGATTATATTTACTGTCCCAAGGGTTGGTGTTCTCTGCAATAAGCCCAATCTCAGTGACATCAACACAGCTGTACCAGGAATCCAAATAGCTATGCCAGCTCTCCATAGTAAGGACCCAGTGTATGCCCCAAGAGCCCCTAGGCATGGGACCTAGAGCTGTATGGTCATCTTTTTATCATTCTGTACTGAAGCAAAAAGAAATCCAAAAGAGTGCTGCTTGGGCCTTTGTATAAAAAAGATTAAGCATCACTTTAAATGTCCACATACAATTTTCTCTTTCCCTAAGATCCAAACATTCATCCAGGAACATGGGAAGGAGTTAGAGAAAAGTGAATTTACACTACATTTTGAATCTCTGCTTCACAATGATCATTAAAACTGTGTATGGAGTCCATTATTGTACCTGGCATTTATTTCCATTACAATGAGTTCCCTCTCCAAAGACTCCTAATGGCCCAAGAAAATTACCTTCCATGAGGTCTACCACTCTAGTTCCCTACCTAAGCATAGGTACATATGAACCCCAGGTATGGGCTGTGCTTTAGTTGAGATCCTAGAATGAATTATCCTAAGGTTCACCCACAGGATTAGTGGCAATTCTGCAATCAGAATTCATTCCATGTATATTACTTTCAGGTAAATTAATAATATCTCCAAATCCTCTGTGTATACCTTCAAATTATGGCAGGTAGTCATGCAGGAGGCAATACACCTTTCAACCATGAGCCACAGCAATGTCTACAGCCCAGTGCTGTCATTGCCCAGGATGGATAGCTGGAATGAAGCCAGAGTTGCCTATTTGAGAATGCAAGTGAGGGTCCCTAAGCATAAGCCAAGGAAAGATGTCTCAAAAACTAAAAAGAGAAATTCCATTCAACCCAGCTGTTCTCCTTCTAGGTATCATCCCAAAAGAGTTAATGATATATTATAGTGATACATAAACCCATGTTTATAGCAGCACAACTCATACATAATACCTAAATCTTGGAAGCAGCTTATATGTCCATCAACAGATAAATGGAAAAAGAAAATGTGGTATTTGTACAAAATGGAGTACTACTCTGCCATAATGGAGGATAAACTTGAATCATTTGTGGTAAAATGGATACACCTTCAGACCATAATTTTATGTGAAATAAATCTGACACACAAGCTTAAATATTGATTAGTTTCTTTTATATGAGAAACTTAAAATATAAATAAAGAGCAAAATAAAAAGATAACAGGGAGATAGATCTTTTGCAAGTGGGCAAGTGACCAAGAGATAGAGGGAAGAGGGAGGCAGGGCAGGGAACAAGATGAAAAAAGAACTAAGATGTGTTATATATATGTACCAACTCCTCACAAGGAATGTAATCATTATGTACTGTAAACGTGGACTAATACAAAATAAAAATGTTTTTTTAAAAAAGAGAGGAAAAATGTACTGAGGGGTAGAATGCTCTTCTCATGCTCCATTTTTTAACGTCTCAAAAGAAAATTGTGGCTTATGCTGAACAAATATAACTGCCATTGTTTGTGGGAGTTTGAGTCTATAAAATTGTCTGAATATTGAATTATCAAACATTGAATGATTGTTCCCTGAAAAATACCAGGTTAGGTTCCTGTGAGTTCTAATCTCAACATTTCATCAACTGATCAGTATATAAGCTTGCTTCATGTGTGTTTCATTCAAAAACACGCTGTTTGATACATGTTGTTGATTCATTAGCATTGTATTCATAGCCAGCAACACTATATAACTCATGAGTGAACAAAACTTATCTAACACATACATTCTTCATAAGGTGCAAGGTATGATAAAAAATATGATGAATCTTTAAATTAACTATTAATTGCAGCGAAAGACACCTTGCCACTAATCCCCTCAATATACTCCCCCTTGCTTCAAATACACTTCTCACATCATTCTTGGTATTTTCTGAAGCAGTTCCAGAAGTTCTCTTTCATGAGTGCCTTTAGTTGCCTGTCATGGCTGTCTTGAGGTTGTGAATCCATGCAAAATGTTCACCTTCCAAATGCCTTGACACTACAAAACACATGTCCAAGAATGACCACAAAAGAACCTTAAGTGCTGATTTGGGGGATTATAAGTAAATTTGTATGAGTAGATGAATTCACAAATATGGATCCCAGGAATAATGAGGAGAGACTGAATAGTAATCTCTGGAACAGAGGATGAATAGGAATTTAAGTCTTTGAAACCTCATGTTCAAATACGCATTTAGGTGCATATGTGATCAAATCACATGTCCAAGGAAGAAAACTACCTATGATAAAGTGGGTTATGATACTCTTTTGACTTCTAGGGGAAAGTTGGTATATTTGTTAGTTGCCATCTTCACCCCCACACCGTCTGGCAGCTTCTCTCTAGATCCTACAGAATAGCATGCAAACTAATCCATCTTTGAACTCATCAATGTAGTTCATGTAATGATTACCAAGATATCATATCTCTATGTATTCCTTTGACTAAGACAGGTATGCTTGGTTGTGCCTTTCCTGAAGATAATCTAAAGGATCACTGCAAGGGTGTGTATGTCTAATAGAGATCAATATGCACTGCCACTTCCTTGGCAGTTGTACCACTTCTGTGTTGTACCACTTCTCTTTCTGTATACAGTATCCCTCTAGATTTTCTCTTACTTCTTTCTCTTACTTCTTTGTTCTGTGCTGCCTCTTTTACAGAATTTATAAAGCAGGGAATTGGGGATGTGGGGTGCAAAGAATGGTGGGAAAAATAATGTCAGTGATCAAAAGTTGTATATGGTAGCAACATTTGAGTACCTTACTACTGCACTAAAATAATCATTAAAATTATTAAGTAGCCTACACAGTTACAAAAAGTATTATCAATTCTTCAGAGTCTATCTCCAAGTTCTTTGGGTGCTCCATCAGTCATCCAAAGCAAAGCTGCTCTTGGGTGAATGTTTTGTCATCTCTGAGTGTCTGGGTCACCTCAGGAAGAGAACCCTTCCCTTCCTCTAATACAGAATTTGGATGCATCTTAACTACTGTTTGTCTCCAATATCCAATCAATTAAAAAGCAAAAGGAAAAGGAAATAAGTATTTTAAGTGTTCTGAGCTCCTACCAAATTGGATTCTTTGAAGTTCCATTTTTACTGAAGTTCTTATCTCTCTTACACTTAATCTTCCCAGAACACCTTCCTCTCCATCTCCTCGAATGTCCAGATGCCATCCTGTACTTGAAACACATTTAGACAGTATCTCTTCCATGACTTTGTCTTTGATCCCCTCAGGTTAGAGTAATCCCTCACTCTCTTAAGCTCCCACAGCTCATTATCAGCGCCTCTTTCACAGCACTTGCCAACCTCTACTTCATGCACACTATCTCTGTGCATGCCACCTCCCACGGGAGAATGCCAACTCCTGGGGCCCCAGCAAGAGCCAAGTTGGCTTCAGCTTTGCACCAGGTGGTTTTTAGTAAACAGTAAAGTCAACCTGATTTTAAGGGCCAAAGGACAGGATTCTACGCCCTTGCAGAGATTCTCTTATGGGAGATTCCAAAGGTAATGCAAAGAGAAGATCACCCTGTCACAGAAACAGCAATGAAATAAAGCCTTCTTTGCACTTTCAGATTCTCACCGGAATTACTAACTCCTGCAATCCCGATAGAGATTGCATAGATACTAATCATTGACTTTTCCCCCTAAAAGAACAATCTAATTTCCCCAATAAATTAGTCCATTTTATCTTCATCTTTTCTAATATTATGTCTATTTATATTGCTGATTTAAAAGAATATATCTAGTTTCTTTTTAAAGTTGCTGTCTATTTTGTTTCAAGTTCATCTTGAAACAAGAAACTGAACTTTATTCTGGAAAAATGAAATTTTACCAATCTATTTGTAACCAAGTTTTGTTCAAGAAGAAATTTGTTAAAGCTAAAGGACTACCCACCTTTAACTAGCACAAGTCAGAGTTGTGACACTAGTTTCTTATGAATGAACAACAGTACTATGCTTTGTTTTTAGGGAACCCTGTGGTTTTAGGGAGGGCTAATTGAAGATTGCGGTTCTTTGTTATTCTAAAATAACTACTGAGTTTGAATTGCAAAAGAAAATAAAGAAGCCTGAAGTCCAGCTGTAAAAGTTCAAAAGGAGTCTTTTCATGAAAATGTTAATAACTTTAGTGTCAGGGTTTGGGGACAGAGCTTTAGGGAGTGTAGTCATCATTGCAGGCACCTGTTGTGTGGATTTATGACACAAGCTGTGGACTTTAATTTGTTTCCAATGAGATGTTGTCATTCACTTTTCAGCATCATAGATGACAATCTATTTTAGAAAGGCAATGAATCATACATAAGTAAAATTTGTCAGATTTTAAGTTATTTAATTGCATCTAAAATTTAACATTTGGTAAGCGGTAGCTTCTGTTAAAGTGTTAACATTCATTATTTCTCATTTATTGAGGTTTTAGAAGAGTTTACATGGCATGTAATAAATAGGTAAGGTGGCTTTCCTTCTTTAGAAAAAATACAGAGTTCAATTGTACAAGATCACAGTTTTAAAAAAGGAAGTTAAATAATCTATAGCTCAGTTACTCAAATCCTTGTATCATTCCTGTATAAGTGTGTACTGAGATTTTACAAATTCAAAAACTAAATACAATTCATATGTATATGATTCAAAAGGGTTACATAATATTTAACTGTAGTCAGAGTTAAGCTTGATAGACTGCATATTCTCTATTTAAATAACTAGCTACTTTAAAAATCCCAGGTTTAGAGTGAATTGTAAGTTACTATAATGACTACCCTAGGCCATTTCACTGTGATATAAAGCAGAGTTTCTCTATAATGTTTCTGAATTTTATTTCAAATCTTAGAAGGTAGATATGTGAAATACTGACAAACTTGTTCAGCTATACATATATCAAAACCTTGGATTAACCAGTAACTTGGCCCCTTTTTTCTTGGGACACTCATCCTTCCAGAACATAGGCACCAACCTGAAAATTACAAATTTTTAAGTGTAGCTGAAATTAGGTATCCTTGAGACAATTCATGCCTCTTTATAGTGGAGTAGGAGCCCATTAATTATCAAAAATCCCTGGAAATGTCATTTAGATAAACACAAACTCCAATAATTCACATTCATAATAACTTTAAGTATGTGACATTTTAGAAGAATATCACAAAAACAATTATTTTTTTCATAAAAAGATAGGTAACGTTTATATAGAAATGTAGACTGCTCAATTAATGAAGCACTACTCAACTTCTTTCAACCAAAACAGTAGTTTCTAATTCATTCAATATTCATTTTCTACCAATAAGCAGAATGAACTCCCTCCCTCCTGGATCTTGTGGGAAGAAACAAAATGATCAAACAAAAGAGTAACTATATATGGGATATGAACTTGTGGAGAGCAAGGTAGAGAAAAATTAATCAGAATAAGAGAGAGTGCTGGGTCTGCATTGAAACTTGCTGCTTTATAAAGGATGGAGACACCCCTCAGTAATTCAGTATTCTTCAATATGTAACCTTTGGCAGAGAATAATCTTTCCTGGAATATTTCAGAAAAGAGTTAAAATCAAATCTTAATAGTCACAATTTAGAGTAGAGATTGCTAGAAGGAGTAGAAAATCCAAGGGTATTCTGAGCAGATGACATAGCACTTGCAGACGCACCCATTTTAATGCAGAAAACAGTGAGAAGTTGTGTGTGGCTCAGTGTTTCTCTTCAAAAAGAAGTGATGGGACAGTGTAACACTTTGGTGTATGTTTACAATGTGTGCTGGTCAAATCAGGATAATTATCATTTTTCTTTATAATTTCATTGTGTTAGAGCCTTTAAGGTCTTCTCTTCTAGTAATTCATAAAATATACAATAGACCAGTGGTGGCAAACCTGTGGCACATGTACCACAGCAGGCTGTTTTTTATCACTGCAAGTTCTAAAAGGTTCACCATCACTGCAGTAGGATATGTTGGTGGTCATCTTTGCATTATTATGACAAAATACCTGAGATAATCAACTTAAAATAAGGAAAGGATTTTTTTGGCTCACTGTTTCAGAGGTTCTAGTCCATGATCAATTGGTCCTTCTGCTTTGTGTCTGTGGTGAGGCAGCATATTATAATGGGCAATATTTTGTGAAGCAACATGCTCATCTTATGGCAGCTTGGAATCAAAGAGAAAGGAATAGGAGTGGCCAGGGTTCCTCTTGAGGACCAATCTCAATGACCTAATTTCCTCCCACTCTTAAAGGTTGGATCACTTCTCAGTTACACCAAGCTGGAGACCAAGTCTTTAACACAGGGACCTTTAGGGAACACTCAAGATCCAAACTACAGCATAGATTATTGTGAACAGTAATCCCTAGGATGCTGTAGAATACCAGAATTTATATCTTCTATCCCAATATTTTGATAGCCATTGTCCATCTTCCCATTATGTCTATTGTATCCCTATTCTCAGCCTCTAAAATTAAAATTTTTTCAGCAGATATTTAAGGAGATAGAAATTCTTACTACTGTGACTGATCATAACACATTTGTGTACGTAATTATACTGTATGCCATAAATACATATAGTTAAAATAGCTTTTAAAAAGAATTGATGGGTGACATTGTGGATGTTAGGATGGCCAGGAATAGCTTGTGGTAGTGCGACAAGAAGTTTGGAATAAAACCTGGGCTTGCTAGAACCATACTCTCCATGTAGAAGTAGGACATAAAGTTGTTTTCATGTAAAAAGTCACTTAGAAATACAACTTGTTTTATGTCTTAAATTGATGAAATGCTTACAGTAGTAAAAGAATGGACACTCAATTTCTGATGTAAGTTAGTAAAATGAGTAAATTAGTACAAACTGCATGAGAGATATCTGCTAAAATGCCTGATTATACAGCGTAATCAGGAGGTGAACACTGTGGAATAATGGAGGTGAGGTGGCTGCAGGGTGACGAGATGTCAGGAAGGAGGTGAAGGTGACCTCTGAGGAGTGAAACACATTAGCCAAAGAATATTTTAGACAAGAGGACATGGAGTCAGGAAGAGTAAGGGTGGCAGATCCCCCCAGCTTTAAGAATGTGGGCTTGACCTGATTAAGCAGATGAAGGGGTAACAGAAGTAATCTAGGCAGGACAGGGTGAACCTAAAAATCCACAAATAAGGATTGACTTGATGTGTACAACAGCTGTAGACAAATGGAGCAAAGGAGAAAGGAACACTAGTAGGTTTAAGGCAGATGACTATTCCGGTGATGAATGTGCAGGGTGGATTGAGCATGCCTGCATGGCAGAGTACAGCAGGCTGACCTGTGTTGAAAGATGTCACCAGTGGATACATGGTGCTACAAGGTCCATGATGTCACATTTATGGGTTATCTCACTTGATCCTCAAAGCACTCACAGGTAGCAACTACTAACATTGTCACTTGATGCTACAAAGAGGAAACCAAGGTCCAGAAAAGTAAGTAGCCCAGCACTTATGGCAAATAAGAAAGAAGATGAATCTTGGACTCCAGGTCCAAGGAGCCATCCAGTTTTGTCCTCTCCCCTTCAGACTGGGAGTGTGCATAGTCCCAGAGGTGATATGCGTTAAGTTCATAAGGAGAAAATATGGAATGAGTTTCCTTAAACTGACACAAAATTCCTGGCCTCCAGTCTACTTATATCTTAGAAAAATAAAAATTAAAGTGTCCCTACTTCCATTCACTAAAAAACCCTAACAATTTCACGTTTAAGGCCACATTTTAGGTAGCTACATTCACAGCATCAGTATCATCTCTGTAAGTGTTTTGATAAGAATTTTATATTTATTGTTTGGTGGTTAAATAGCCTGTTATTGTTTTGATATACCACAGTATAGTAAACACTAAGTTTTTCAGGTTTAGGGCTATTATAGAAATATTGTAATGAATGTTTCCTTATATTTTTGTTTTTGCCCTGGAAGTGCTGATGAGGTCAAGTGATATGAACATCTTTTTGCTTCATGCATTCTTTGCCCAGCAGCTGTTTAAAAGGATTATGCTAATTTATAAGTCAAACAACAATAAACAAGAAAACCAGTTTTCCTCTGTAATGCCATCTGTGTAGGTATTTTCTTTAATCTTTAGCGTTAATTCAAAATCATATAGCTTTTAGTTTCGAAATATTCTAGAGAAAACAATGGGTTTTCATGTATTTGTTCACTCATTTCCCTAGCATAGTTTGTTACTCCTCAGTTTATGAAAGTCTTGACATTTCCTCATCAGGATTCTTTTTCTCTTGGGTAGCTCCCTTTATGTGAATTCAGAAGAGAAGAAACTAGAATTAAAGCTTCGCCTCTAGCTATGTTTATTATTTGGGTATTTTCTTTACCCTTTTCCAGAAAGATTTAAAAGGAATTACTCAAGCCTTTGTTTATACGCCTCACCTTCTTCTGAAGTAATTGGTGTAGATCAAAAGACACTAAGGGATAGATGCAGAGTGATCAGCGGGTAATCACTTCTCCTTTCCTATATCCAGTAGAGTAGCTTCGACATTAGGAAGATCACACGGGAGATTTGTTTTCTTGGGATAGGCAGTCAGCTCCCTTCTAGTGGCTTGGTGGGAGGAGGGAGCCTTATCTTTAAAGGAAAATGGAAATCTGTGAAAAGAGCTGTCCGTTTGCTGTGAGGAATGAAGTGGAATCTAGTGGGGAAGAGAGGCGGAGAAGAGATATTTGTTTTTCCCTAAGTGGTTATAATTAAAGCCTTCCACCCAATTGCTCTGTGAACCAGAAAAAGGTATTTGTGAAGCTGTATGTGTTTTTAAAACCATCACAAAAGAACTTTTTTAGCCGCTGGCTCTACAGACAAGATTGCTTTCCAGCGGCACCTTGTGGTCATCCTGCAACTTGGCGATTCAATTTCATGGCAACTAAATCACCACTGGTAGTGTGCGGTTCCCTCTGTCAACTTCCCCTCCTAAGAGAGAGCAAAGAAGTTGTGGAGGATTGGGTCAGCTGTTGTATGACTGTGTAACAAACAGTGGTCACTTAGCTACATCTCCGGGTATATCTTCCAGAATTCGATATCAAATTCGATATTCTTAAAGTTGCAATTTTAAAATACTCGGGTGGGTGGGGGAGGTGGAGATGCAGCTCAGTGATAGAGATCCCTAGCATGAACTATAAACTAAACTTAAATAAAATATGGAATTTTTAAGGTCATTCATTCAAGAAAGCATTAATGTAGTACTTTAAATTTTTATTTCCCAGGTGGCAACAAGTTAACCAACCAGCATTTTCGTCTGAATTGGGCATGGATCTCCTTTGAAAAGGAATATTACCTGATCAATGAAGACTCCAAATTTCTAGATGTCGTTCTTAAACGTAGAGGTTACTTGGGAGAAACTTCATTTATAAGTAAGTTTAATTTTTCATTTTTGTCGCAAATCCCATTTTTTTCTACCAAAGACTTACAGTTTTTCTAAAGTGTTTAAAATACTAATTTAGTTCACTGATCTAGTTTAAATGCTTAGGGAGCTGTTGACATTTAAAGATTCTTTAACTGCTAAAAAAATATAGCAGATCGGTGTCAAAATATGAAACTTTTCAAGTTTTCAACCTAAGTGTGATTTTCTCTGATATAAAATAACCCTGCAAAATTAGAAGTAAACACTCAGGAGTTAAAAATAATAGGGTTAGGCAAGTCTATAATTTATCCATAAAATAGAAGTCTGCTGAAGCATCATTGTAAAACATGTAAGGGCTACTTTCATAAATAAATAAAAACTATTCCGTAATTTATTAGGTATTCAAATATATTGCACTATTTGTTGTACTTGAATACTCAAGTAAGTCACTAAAAGTTCCATGAACATCAATGCCTGACTTAAAAGATTTATGTTGTGACTTTTCTTTGTAACCAACATTAAACTGTTAAATACTGATCACCTGCTTTATTTCTTTTGAATAAAACTTTATCAACTCTAACTTCATATTGATTTCACATAATCATAGAGAAAAGTATGTTGACATTTTGAAGCAGTGATACAGACAGCGCAAAGTATTTGACATGTTGATGAAAAATAGCCACACCCCAAGAGATTGTATTATTTTTGATATCATATGTTTTATAGACATTTAAACTGTTAAAATTTATAGAGGTAAAATGATTCATTCAGTGAGATTATCAGCTAAGATAGGAATCTAGGGAAATGTTGGAAAGAAGGAAGGTTAGTAATTCTGTCTCCAAAATGATTAATTTCATATTTTATTGGTCCTTGAATCTCTAACCAGTAGCTTCCCCATCAATGAAAAGACTCTATTCCCCTCACCCCCACACTCCACTATCCTTTTCCTTAGCCATAATTCCTTGCTCTTATTCCAATTTCTCCTGACATGTTTGTATTCTCAGTACTAATTGCTCCTTACTTTAGAAACATTTAATTTTTTTAACTTTAGAAAAGATGTTTTCACTGCAGATTTCTTAAGGTTATTCTGGTTCTAGGGAGGTTGGTCTACCTGCAGACTCACCACCAGAGAGGCTCAGCTTCTACCTTCTTTGGTACCGGGGATTGAACTCGGGACCTTGTGCTTGCGAGGCAGGCAGAACCACTGAGCTAAATCCCCAGCCCCTACCTTCTTTATTCACATGTATTTAAGGCATGACTGTCTCCTACACTCTTTGTGTTTAACCAGAGCATGCCTGTATTTATTTGTCCTTTGGGGACACTTTCTCTGTACACGCAAGCTCTCCAGATAATATCTTACTGTCAGTGAAAGGTTTGTCATATTTTCATCTATTTGCATTTTATTCTCACTTGTCGTGAGTTTATTTAATTATTTATAAGTAGCCTGTGGACAGTTTGTGGAAAGCTAGTAGCTGCAAAACATTTTAAAACTATCTTTTCAGATTTTCTATCCAACTTATTCGTAAATTTTTGTTGTTTGTTTTGTTTCATTAAGCTGAATACTAAAGTATCAAACAAGAGCTCTTTTTACAAAGTTATGTTTTCAACAAATTATTATTTCCTCCAAATGTGGAAATACCACCAGCTGTACATAAGCTCTATAGCTTTACTTGGTTAACCTCACGTGATTACTAGTAAACTGTAGGGTGGATGACCCACATCTGCCATCACTAAAAATGGTTACAGAATTCACATTAGGACCCGGAATAGAAATCAGATTAAATTGGAAGACAGCCTTATCGATGCTCTATAATGGGAATGTTTCATTGTAACCCTTTCTAGACAACCTCCACTTTCACCTAAGGATTTTCAGAATGAGCCAGCCTGTGTTATAGCTAAAGACAAAATGTCACCTACAGCCAAAGACAGAACATCATTGGTGTACATTTAGTACATCGTGAATTATATACAATTTGTAGATGTGTTTTCTCAAAGATGACTATTTATTTTATAACCATTACAATCCACTAATACACTAAATATGTGTTTGTATGTCACAATGTTCTTTGAATCTCAAAGATTTTATTGCTACTAGTTATTAAACATTTACTGAAGGCAAGATGCTTCATTATGCACATTAAACACTTTACTTATCTCTTTTATTCCTTACAACAGCCATTTACTCACTTTTCTTGAGTGCTCATTGTGTCCCAGGTGCTGGGTTCAGAAATGGATTTTGGAGTGACAATGACAGCTATTGTTTATTGAGTTCCTATCATGTGCCAGACCTGGTTCCAACACACTACATAAGTTAACCTCTCAAGAAGAGTACCATTATATCCTCTATTTTATAGGTGAAAAATAGGTTCTAATATGCCCAAGTTTACACAGTTAGCAGGAGGCAGAGCTGAGATTTGGCTCCAAGGCCCGGCCCAGGCCCTTAATCACTGCATTATAGCATTTTTTAAACTGTGAGAAATCAGTAATATTGCTTTGTGACTGAGAAGGGACATAAAATCTATTCTTTCATTCTTAAAGTACTTTGCTCAACTTCCACATTAGTTTTCCATGTAAGAGAAATATGCAATTGCAGTTTTACTTAATAACCAAAGTAAAAAATTATAGGGGTTTTAAAAAGCAACAATTGGGATTTGGTATTGCAGCTTATTTTTATCAGGCTGAATATCTTCATCATCATGCAGTAAATATGTCTAGTTGAAACTAGTAACTATTCTCTATATTATACAAGTTCCTTTTGCGGTTTTAACTTGCCTTTTGAATCTTCAGGAAAAGAACATACTGCTGGTGGAAAAAAAAAAAAAAGCAGAAAATGAAGCAGTCGCTATCAGAGGCAGACTCATAGATGTTTGCTGGTCATTTTCCACTGGGGAAATATGGGTCAGTGAGCAGCATGTGTTCTGGAACCTCACAGAGAATGGCTCCTTTCATCCTCACCTTGGTGGTGAATTGTGATGGCTCCAAGAGGTGTTGACAAACACTCTGTGTGCATTATGAACCAGAGAGCTGACCAGAAGTCTGCAGCAGTCAACAAGATTGGCTGGCTAGAATTCCACTTTTACACTCTTCTTCCCTCTTGCCATTAAATAAATCATAGTTTACCTGCTACCGAAAAAGAAGCATACAATGCAATATTTACCTGTCAGGTCTTATCTGACAGCTCTAAGGCAAAAATTTTTAACAAAGTCTTTTCTTAACACTCATTTTAAGATTAAACTAATAGCCAGTGATATAGTGTATTCAGATGAAAAAATAAATATTCTAATTAATTTCATATAAACAGCATGAGGGCAAAAGTTTTTGTCTGTTTTCTGACATAAACTCAGCACATAGGATGGAATATAGTAAGTACTCAATGAGTATTTGTGGTTGAATGGATAATATTTGGTCTAGTTTCATCACACATTGAAAAAAAATTTCAGAAGTATAATAATTTCTTCAATTAAATGAGAAATGTTACAAATAAGTAATTTTCAGACTTTAAAAATCTAATAGTCACAAGAGTGTTTTTCCCTTTTTGAATATCTACCAACTTCTCTGGAAATATCAACATTTAGAAAAATGTATTTGAAAATCATTAATTTGATTCTAAGAGATTCTGATTTCATTTTTAAGGCTATGCAAGTACTATTGTGATTATATAAAAGTTGTCTACGACATTGAATTTGTTCACTGCTTTTTGAATAATATACACTATGGTTTGAGTTTCTGACACAGAAATGACGATGGTTCTCTTGTGATTAAGTTAGAGGCTGAGTGATTCTTCAGCCTTCCCAGCACACTGCAGTTGGCCCTGGGTGAACCATCTGAATAAGCCAAGCATGCTGTTCATAATGACCTTAGACACTTAGTGTTCCAATTCTGTTCACATGGTTGCGTGGAATTCTGGGCACTCTACAAAGAAAATCCTAACCATGTTGACAAACAGTGAATTATATTCTCTTAAGGGTTCAAATTTAATTAAATGCCTATGGAATTTTATAATTTTTTATTATTCTTGGGCATTTATGAATTAGATTATCAAAAAATTCTTTGACTCAGAGAGTGTCTTATTAGATTACATTTTCTCAGAGAATATTTCTTATGTTTTTATAATATGCAGCAGCACATAGAAGCATCCACTGCAGAATTTTAAGATTTATGAAGTTGTAGAAATAATGATATTAAACAACATAAATATAAATTTACTGAGCCTTGTTTTCTATGAAGTTATAACACAAACTTAGCTCAAAGAATATGTAGCTGCATCATAATTAAGGAAAGAGGAGAACAGAATCATGATCTCGTTGCCTCCAATACAACACTTTCATCATCAAATGCGTAGGAAACTACCCGTGTCCCAGAGTCACAGCGGGGTCTACTTTGTTCTGCAAAATGGGGTGGCACATGAAATGTTCACAAGGAAAGCCTCAATAATCCAACTGAAAACAAGCTAAGACACTGCTGTTATGTTTCCTCGAAGGTATTGGCACACGAGACGGGACAGCAAAAAAAGACAAAGACTTCAAGGGCAAAGCACAGAGGCAAGTGCAGTTCAACCCGGGCCAGACCAGGGCCACGTGGAGAGTGCGGATCCTGAGTGACGGGGAGCACGAGCACTCCGAGGCCTTCCAGGTGGTTCTCTCGGAGCCCGTGCTGGCCGCCCTGGAGTTCCCCGCCGTGACCACAGTGGAGATCATTGATCCAGGCGACGGTGAGAGCCATTGTCAGCTTGGCAGTATCACTGCTCTCAGGCTTCGTGACCAAATGTAGAGGAAGCTTGAAATTCAATATTTTTTCTATGTGGAGAATTTTCTAGATTAACAGTTCAGAATTCTTGAATATACTGAAGGGAAGAGGGAAACCAAAAAGTAATAAAAAGAAGTTATACTTTTTTTTTCAAGTACTACCAACATCTTCTTTCTACCCTTTAGGACCAATGTTGCTCATTTCATTTTCTAAAATTAATGCATCAATTTTAAACTCCTTTGGGTGTCATAAAATATCTTTTAAACAAATGATTGAAGAATCAGATCATTTTGAAATTAATTTGTTCTCCATACAGTGTAAAATTATTCACCTTTCTTTCATATATTCACCAGCCCCGAGTTTTTATTTGGTGGTATGTTTCCACATTGTGACATAATACCCACTCCACCCACTGACAATGAGCTGAGGCTTCAGGCCATCGCTCTGAATTTTTCTTAGATTATGTTTTCTTGTCCAAGCACACTCCTGGCTGATGTTGGTAAAAGTGAACCTTAATGCTTTTGAATGTAATTTGAGCTTTTTCCTTCCTCCCTGCCAAACTTCTACAATCCTGGCTTGTCTTGATCTAGTTAGGTGAAAAAAGAAAAGATTGACTTTTTTGAGGGCTGGCATTTATAAAAACCTTACCGAGACTTCTGAAGCTGAAATCCTGTTGGAAGCCAGACGTGACTTTCTTTTTAAACTGCCAGGCTGCTTTAGCAATCAAAAAACTCTTAAATAATCTGTAAAGATACAATCTAGTGAGTACATGAAATGGAGACACATGTGCAAATCCCTGTGTTAAAAGACTAAATTTAATTAAAGAGAGGGTGAGAAAGGATAAGAAAACTGGAGCACCAATATCATTTTCTTAACTAACATCTCTGCCTTTTGTTAAATATGAAGTTTGATTATATTTATAATTTCCATTAAAGAACAGTTACCATTTCATTACATTTAATTTTATCAGCATTGAATACAAATAATTAAGCTTTTTTCTAGTCCTGAGCTTAGGGAATGTAGCTCAATAATAAAACTTTTCTCTTTTAAGTAAGCCTATGATAGATTTCATACATTTAAGTTTATCCCTTAGTTAAAGCTAGAAGCCATTTCTCGAGATTTGTATTTGCCAATTGGTAAATTGCTATAGTTTACCTTAAGCAATAAGATACTTAAACTTATTTCTTCCTTCCGCTTTATAGTCTCACAGTGATACTCTCTACCAGTGATATGTGAGCAGTGGTATATATTAAAATAAAACAAAGCACACATTACACAAACACTACAATCTAATCTCTTTTTCTTTTTCTTTTGGTAATGGAGATCCAACCAGGGATATTCTCCCAGAGTCACATCCTTAGCCGTTTTTATTTTTTATTTTAAGACAAGTTCTTGTTATTTTCCTTAGTTGTCCATCCTCCTGCTTCAGCTTCTCAGTGTTCTGGGATTACAGATGTCCACCTCCAACTAACAAAAATATCTTTTCAACATAAATTCTATATACACACAAACAAATGTATATATAATATATATATATGCTGACTTCTTACATGATCATAATTATGTCATTATAATTCTATCAATATGCTTTTTAATATATCAATATATTATACTTTAATATATTCAATATTATTAACTAATATACTTATACTTCAATATATTCAATATATCAATATATTTATACTTTTTCAATTATATGGTTATGATTTATGTAAAAGTTTTAATTGACTGTGTTTTATGCATCAACATCTACAACAAGTGCAAAAATAATACTCAACCTTGTATGCTTCCTTATCTAACCTGAAGTGACTCTCAGTACCCCCACCTGTGCCCAGCAATACCTGTGATACCTCTAGATATTTGTGCCCCTCTGCAACCACAGCTCTGTGATCAACAGAGTTGAGCCCCTGGAAATTCTAGTCATCACCATCATGTGTCCTGCAGCATCTGTGCAGGAGTGCAGTCTGACTCCAGTGGCAGACGCCAGTGAGAGTGTAGTGCAAGTGATGCCTCAGCCCATCCCTGAGAGCTTCGGGAAGGCCATGGATATGAGGAAACAAAATCTCAAATTAGTCCTGGCACCTGGTACCTGCCTCTGCACGGTTTAACTAGGAAGGGAATGGGAAGCCCATGGTTTTGTCTAGAACTGGTAGGCTTTTTCTATTTTTCAGCAAACTGCCATGAGAACATTGAAGAAGGAATAAATCTTTGTTCCATGAATAGCATATCAACAACTTCCTAGACAGATATGTTCACTCAATTATTGACTATCTGAATAAATTCAGCCTCCTCATCAATTGAAACAGTTCAAAGAGAAAAACTAGAATAAGGAGAAGACAGAGTGCTGAACAGAGATGTTCGCCTCCATTAGTAATTCTTCTGCCACCAGGTGTCTGTGGTCCTGGGGTTGCATGCATGGAAAACCAGCCATTTGATATCATTTTGACCTCACTGCTTTTTCTTTCTCTATTCCTTTGCCATTCTTCCTTGTTTCAGTTTGATTCCACAGACTCCCTCCTTTTAACACTCACTTTGTAGTTCAATTAGGTAAGGAATTTAAAGTTCAGAAAAAATTTAACTTATTTTCTGGATAAGGAATATGAGAAAAAGCCACCTGATAGTCTCAGCAGCAGTCAGGTGTTTTGTTTGACTGGGGGGGGGGTATTGACAGAAATGGGGGAGATTGCACTTCATTCAAGGGAATGGGCACTTCTCTGTGAAATTCCACTGATCAGTAACACTGATCAGTAACCCTTCCATGGAATGACCCTCTGGCACTGGGCTGGATTGCCATGAAAAAACATCACGATAGATTTCCAGGAGTTAAGAAGGACTGGGAGGGAGCTTCAGGTCATTTCTGTTCCCTTTGCTCTTTTATCTAACTCAATCTCAAGAAATCCAAAAGGACTTTGCCATGGGCAGGGGTTAAATGGAAATAATCATAATGTAATCTCCACTGTTGTTTTGTTTTCTACTGTTCTCAGTGAGCCAGACATTACAGTAAGAGTTTTGCAAATAGCACTAGAGGCAGTACTTGAAAGATAAAATAACAGAAAAGAATATTCCAAAACAAGATAGTGTACTTTGCCACAGCAATATTGTTTCACCTATTCTTGTGTGTAACAACAAGGAAGTAATTCCTTCCCTTCTTATTCTATTCTCTTTTCACTTTCTATATCAAGCCTCAAATGTGATAGAATTGGTGATTAAAATCAAGTGTTCTAAGAAGATAATCAAGACCACTTTCGGCCATTGCATACTGTGTATGTTTATTTAATAAGTGTTAAATAAGCATCTGCTATATGCCAGGGGTTCTGCTAAAAGGTAGAAATTGAGGAACTGGAGTACAGAAGTTATGCTAACTCTGAAATTAGTCCTAACACTAGGTGATCAAATTCTACTAACTTATTAAAGCTAAGAATACAGAGTATGATATGCTGTGATAAAGGAACAGTAAAAGCCTATGGGAGTATCTAACCTAGTTTTAAGAAAGAAGGAAAGTTTTCTAGAATAAACATTTTTTAATTTTCTGTGTATTAAGTTCCCTAAATATCAAAATCTGTGCCATCTGTTCTCACTCTTTGAAGCATATAGATAGCCATTAAACATCCTTGTGTCTGATAAAGGAAAATATGTAAGAGATAAAATTTCTTATTTATAAAAATCTCATTCATTTTTTATCTTGTATTTAAAAAACAGAGTAAATTGAGTTTTATGGTCACTTATGGGGAGACTGCAAGCCCAAGTAATAGAATTATTGAGTCCAAATACCTAGCAAAGATAGCTAAAACCTATGTTTTATGTAATTCTTTTGTTTGCACAACAGAAATGTCTGCAAACTTCAGCTTGAAATGGAATTGTTCTATATTTCTGTGATTTAAAAATATAGCCATGAACTAGTTAGTAGCTTAAAGATTTGACCTTTGTGATCAGCTTTGGTGAGAATATGTTAGCTTAATGATATATAATATTTAGTAGAGAAGAAAGATACTGTTCTAAAGGAATGTAGAACTTAAAGAAATCCTAATATTAACATACACAAAGACAAGACAAACTTGTAACTGCATGAGTGAACAAAGCCATTTAATGAAATAGAATTCAGATAACATTGGCTGACCAGTCTATGAAATCCAATGTAAATATTAATTATTACTTTTGAAATTTTGCATCATTAACAGGGTTGATAAAGATAGATCCACTGTGGCTAGCTGAAATTTTGAGATGACTCTGCCAAAATTTGAAGTCCAGAATCAATAAGATGATAGCCAACTGCAGCTGATGGCAGAGAAACAATAAAGAAAGCACACAGGCGCTTTAGCCTCAGTGTCAGACCTTTTTGAACTCGACTGGAGTGAAACATTAGTCATTTCTTAAGAGAAACAAAAATTATAACCAGTTGTTAAAAGTACAGCACATAGTTTCTGATACTCAAAGATGTCATGACTAAAACTACTTTGGTTTCCCATGACTGAAACTATTTTAGTTATGAAAAACTTGCCGGAAGTTTCTACATTCACAAAATAAAAACATATAGTGAAAAATAGTTACCCAAACATTCACTGAGGCTAACAAATTTTCATAGTATAGAGGGATAATTTTGGGACCTCATGGTATCCTGCTGTAAGCTTGTAATGAGCTGTCATGTGTATAGGCACATTTTCATTTGCATCTTCTTCAAGCCCTTGCTGAAATTAGTCTGGATTACTAGGTCTATTTTATTTTTTAAGAACAACTTATTCTTTACTGATTAAAAAATGAAAAAAACATGCAGTAAAATATGAAGTCAAAAAGAGTGAAAGTTGACTATTTTACATCTTCCATATTCTAACATACCTCATAAGGAGGAACCTCCATTTACTGATACATCATTATTGTATCCTCCAGATTATTATAACTAAGGCTACTTTCGAAGGAAGTAAAACACATAGAAATGTAAGAGAGATGTCCACATTCAAGCCTATAATTGGCAGACCCCACTGTGTCCACGCTGTTGGCCAGCCTACAGGCTCAAGTAGCCTGAAGATTTACCAGAACTTCTTCTCCATTGTTTTTGAATGAGCCAGCTTGTGTAGGCAGTGAAGACTCGGTGCTTTCATCCAAGTATTTCATTTCCTTTTCCTTCCATGGTCTATTATGGCAAATTTTTAAAAGATATTTTGTTCCATCATCTTTTTAGTAGATTGGTTTTTTAAAAAAATCTGTACAATATAATTGAGCAGAGAAAGCATGAGCTCCTCTTTCAGACATAGCTACAACTCTTTTATTTCTGAGGACAGAAGTCATTTATTTTGTTGCCTAAATTGCAGCACAGTCAAGACCTAAAAAGTAAAAATTGCAGATAGAAATCAAAGTGCTCATTGCAGTATAGTCACATTGACTAATAATGAATACATTCGTTTTATTCAGCTTTGTATTTCCAAATGAAGGGTGGGGGTACCAGTCTGAAAGTATCAAAGTGACACATGCTTATGGTCAAAAATCAAACACAAGGTGTTACTAACTTGGAAAAGGGAAAGAGTGTAGAGAAATGTGGGAACTCTATGTATTTTCTACTCATTTTTCTATAAACCTAAAACTATAAAAAATAAAACATTAACTTTATAAAAAGTCATTTGTAATCCTACCACAGAGATAATTATTGCTAACATATGACAGTGTGAAACTACAGTCATTTTTCTACTGATTGCTATGTATTTAATGAGTATATTTCTATTATTTACCCCCTACTTTTTCCCTTAGTGAATACCTTCCTTCCCAGAGACTGCTACAATTTCAATTTAATGTTTGAATGGGATGCAACATATACGCTTTTATGATATAAATGTTATATATGTGATAAATAATATATTATATATAATGTATCATATATAATGCATCAATATATAATATATCAATATATGAGAGAGAGAGAGAGAAAGAAGAGAGTCTGCCAAAAAAATGTAGAAACACTTCAGCAGTTCACTGTATTAATAAATATCTGAAAGCTAATGACCCATCACTTTGAGCACCTCTTGTAATTTCAGAGGCCAAAGGTAACTTGCATTAATCTAATGATCTCTCAATACATTTAATATTAAAATATTTATACAAGATTTTGTTTTCCTGATGTATGCAGTTTTTGGTGGATATATACTATATGTATATTATATATGTTATATACTTTTACATAATAACTTTAATTCTGTATACAGATAATTTTATACACATAAAACTTTTTATAAAAATATTGAAGAAATATTTAAAGAGTTCTACAAATATTTGTTTCTGGCTTCCTTTTACATGCCTAGACTGCCCCTGCTCTCTCTCTGCTTTAGCAGGATATTAAATGTCTTTTTCAGAATCTCAGCTTAGCCTTTGTTTTCCTGTGGTTGGAGTGATGCTCCCTGTGATACAGAGTGTTCTTTCTAGGCAGTAGAGCAGAATGGCTATGATTAGGGGCTCTGAAATGGACTTTCTAGGTTCAAACCCAGCATCAGCACCTACTAACACCCTTAGTCTTCAGTGGGGTACTGAATCTCTGTGCCTTCTGTACAATGAGACAGAGCTTCTGTACAATGAGACAGAGCTGGGCAGAGTGCTACATCTGTAATCCCAGCTACTGGGGAGCTGAGCATGAGGATCACAAGTTCAAGGCCTGCCTGGACAGTTTAGCAAGAATTTGTCTCAAAATAAAAAATAAAAAGGGCTGGAGATGTAGCACACTATTAGAGTGCCCCTGGATTTGACCCCTAGTACCCCCAGAAATAAAGAGACGAATGAAAACTAGCCAGTATGTGTAATGTGTTCAGAATAGGGCTCAGCAAATAGTAAGAACTCCATGTGTATTAGCTCATAATCTTTAAAGCTAATGCAAGAATGATGCTTTTAGAAATTTTACACTTAATGAGCTATGCTTACTTGAAGCAGCCAACATGCACATCTATTTTATACATAAAGTAAAACTGAAAAATAATGTTAGCTGGAAAGGCTACCAATGAAGTCTTTGTCTTTTTGATACCCTTTTCTAGCTTCCCCCACAGATCGCACATTTTGGTTAGAAGTAAGGTCAACAGAGAGCCTGAACTTGATCCTGAGCCTATTTACCCTCTGTCAGATCAATTGTAGGAGTGAATTTCAGAGGAGAGGGCATGGTCAGGACACTAAGTTTTTCATTATTCATAATTCCAACCTACTGGCACTGACAAAAAGTACAAGCTTGTTTAACCAAATCTGATCGAGACATGGGGTAGAAAAGGAACCAAAGCTCGGGTATTGAGGAATTAAATCTTAAAGGAGTTTAGGTATTTAAAATCCTATATATGAAACTGTCCTAGATGACCTATTTGAAAATAAAATTGGCCAGTATAGATTAGAAGTATAGAATGAGTGCTGTTTATGATTCATTCCTGTCCTGCTGAGCTCCACCTGCCATAAGAAAATATTAAAGATGGAGTAGCTTTAACAACAGACACTCATTTCTCACACTTCTCGAGGCTGGAGACTCCAAGATCAAGATGTTGGTATCTTTAGTTGTTGGTAAGGGGCCTCTTTCTGACTAGGGACAATCACTGTATCACTCAGCAATCCTTGCTTTCTGGTATCATTCTTATAAGGACTCCAGTCCTATCCCAGGGGACCCCACCCTCAAGGCCTCACTGAAACCTCACTCCCTAAGTCTCCTGTACCTTCACATTGCAGGTTAGGGCTTCAACATATGAATTTGAAAAGATACAAACATTCAGCCCATGACAAACCCTAAGAAAGACCTCAAACTTTCCACAGTATTTGATACTTCCAGTAATGTCATGCAGTTCATGACCTAAAGGCTGCCCAAACCTGGGTAACACCTGGGCTAATTGCCCAAATTAATGAATAGAAATTCATCAAATATTTGATTTGAATGTTCCATGGCACTTGGTGTATTTTTTTATACTACAGTCAGGATAATTTCTATGTTGAAAATTTATATTTGGTAAGATCTTACTTCATACTTGTAGGTGCAATTCGTGGCCTTACTACAACTGACCGTAATAAGAAATCAGCAAAGATATTTCGGTAAATGCCACTTTGATCGTATTTAAAGCAAAACTGCCTGAGAGAAGTGCTCGTGCATGTAGTCTTCAGTTCCTCTCCTGTTCTCCCTTAAACTTAGCCCTTTGTCTGTCCCCTGTATTCCACCAAAACAGTTCTTGTGAAGATAAACACTTTCCTGAACCTTCACTTTGCTAGATCTAGTGAGGTCAGTTCTCAACTTACTAAACTTGCCAGGAGTCTTTGAAATACGGTCCCTCTTTCTCCATGCACATATTTTGTACTCAGCTTCTCACACCTGTACTCTCTTTGTTGTCCCCATTATTGGGAGTTCTTCTCAGGCTCCTTTACTCATTCTTGCTTATCTCCCTAACTTCTCTTGTGTAACTTAGAAGAATTTAATATCACGACTTTTACAAAGTTGAGGGTGAGGATCAAGAGACCTCCAGGCATAGTAAAGCACCCCAAGGCTATGAGGGTCCCTGCCTAACAACCTCAAGGCCTGAGGGGCCCTGAGAGGGGACTCAATGGCTGTAGGTGGAGTAGAGGAGGGAGTTGAAGCCAGCTCTGGAAACCAGAGGGGAGCTGAGGAAAAATGCCAGACTCTCTTGGATCCTGCTCTCCAAGTCCCTATCTCTGTTCTCTTTGAAGCCACAGGGAAAGGGACACATTCGATGCTTTTCCCCTTAGCTTAGCTGCCAAGGCATAGAGCAGGGAAGAGTGTGCCCCTTTGAGGGCTGTATCTGCTGCTAATTCCAACATTGTTTATAATAACCAAAAGAAGTGAGGTTTACTGTTTTAAAAATTATCGTGAAGGGTTTTCTGTGTGGATGTGAGACTCAGGGAAACAGACTCCCAATCAAATATGGGAGTATCTATTTCAGATTCTCCATGTCCAACTGTTGAACTAAAAAACTGTTATAGTTTTACATAGTGCTATATTTTTCAAAATTTAATTATGCTATTTTTATTATTTGTTGAACTTTTTTATATTATTAACTTTATTGGTACATTTTAGGAATACAATATAATGACATTCATCATTGGGAATTTGCACCTTTACATACTCTTATCTTGATTTTTATTTCTGAATTTTTTGACTATGTTAATAATCGATCACTGACTTATTATATAAATATAATTTGTGTACATATGATCGTTATCTTGCTAGAATGTTCCTTCCCGCTGATGAATAAATGTATGCATTCTAAACAAACTTCTATTTTAAAAACATTAAATAATATATATTAACTGTGTTAGCAGCATTTATCATTTGGGGAAAAAAAGCAACAACGGGCAATAAAAGCCATCTTGAATTTTGCGTCTAGATTTAAAAATTCACTCTCTCAATGTCTGCACCCTTTCTACTTATTTCTTTTCCCTTCTCCCTCCTTCCCCTTGTAGTGTTATTCTGAAAGAATATGCAGGAAGAAAAAATCCATCACTAGAGAAATTTTAATTTGCATAGAATTGTTTCAGAGCTAAGAAGCTAAGGTGGAAATCATTGCACTTGTGATTGTGTTTTCTCCTTAGAATCAACTGTATTCATTCCCCAGTCTGAATACACCATTGAAGAAGATGTGGGGGAACTGTTCATTCCCATCAGAAGGAGTGGAGATGTCAGCCAGGAACTCATGGTGATCTGTTCTACACAGCAAGGTACTTTAATTTGTACAAAAACAAAACAATAAAACTAAAACAGCATCCAAAGGATATAAATAAGCCTTTTTAATATGTTAGTCTGTGGCATTTTGCAATGAGAGGTGTACTTTATTATGAGGCCTTTCCTAAGAGCAAAAAAGCATTTATTTAGACATTTGCTTCAGTACTGTACATTTGAGGACTCCTCTGAGAGTGCCTGGAAAGAATATACTACTACATACTGCAAATATCTCTGACTCCATTGGTCATTACTACAGTACTCAAGGCTTTTCAGATTATAAAGAACAGAAGCTGTTGTATTAGGGGGTTGTTGTTTGTTTAAAAAGTCAAAGTAATATATATTCAAGGAAAAGAAACTAATTGAAAATAAATTTGAAACCCATTTGAACCACTTTTAAACTATTTGTTTTGCTCATGGGTAACCATCCTATGTAAGGTGATTTTTGTAATAGAAAGCTAAAATTAATATTATATAATGTTCATTAATTTACTAAATACCATTTCTAGCAAACCAATAAATTTTCCAAATATGCAAAAGACAAAATCACATATAGTATTGATTTAAATCTCCAACTTTAAATTTACATATATATTTAAATTTACAAATATATATTTAAATTTACAAATATATATTTAAATATATATATGTGGTGGGGTTTTTTTTTTGAAAGCCTGCCTAGAATAAGATTAAAAGCAAATTTCAGTATCAGCCTTGGCCCTGGATCCCAGAGCAAGTGACTCAACTAATGAAATGCTCAGTTAACAAATGTGTAAAACCCAAAAGAGCAGTCAAGACTATTAATGAGAAAATTATTAATTATTAATGTGTAACATGCTTGGCACTTAACCTATCTTAAGCATTTGAATAGTAGGAGCTATTATTTTGTGATACTGTGTTCATCTAGAAGTCCACTGGCAGGAAAAACTTGAGAAAACAGTAGAAGTTTGATTTTCATCACTGATGCTAGAACTGTATAACAGTATGTGGCTGCAGTTAATTCCAGGCTGTTTCTATATACAGATGACCATTAGAATGCTGTATATGAAATACTCATGTAACATGCTCTGCATGAAACCCTTTTGGATTCTCTCTGCTCCAGGAACAGCAACAGGAACGGTGCCGACTTCAGTGCTGTCTTACTCTGATTACATATCTAGGCCTGAGGACCACACCAGCGTTGTCCGCTTTGACAAAGATGAGCGGGAGAGAATGTGCAGAATAGTTGTGATTGACGACTCCTTGTATGAAGAGGAGGAAATGTTCCATGTGCTTCTGAGCATGCCCATGGGTGGGAGACTGGGCTCCGAGTTCCCAGGGGCTCAGGTTACAATCCTCCCAGACAAGGATGACGGTAAGTAGGAAGTTGCTGACAATTCTTTTTCTTACCAGGGAGATGAACATCAAAGATAATTTTCTAGACAGAAAAATGCAAATGTAAAAGCATTATACACATTTACATTATGCTTGATTTTATACTGTGATTAAGACTCCATAGTATAATTGGCTGTCTCAATTCCTATTTCTTAATTTAATATTTTAAAGGGCAAAAGTCACACCTCTGTGTGTTTTCTTTTCTCTGTAGTTTCTTTCACAGTGCCACTTGCCATTAGGTGATTGCACTTTTCATGATGAAGTATTGAAAGAATGTAATAAGCCTAATTTGTTTCCTTTTTGTTTGTTTGTTTTTCTCTCACAAGCTTTTTTATTTTGGGGGGGGCGGTAACTTTAATCTCAGTGTTTGAGCCTGTTTTTCAAAGAAACCCATCAGGAAAGTCTGCTAAATGACTAACTGGAAAGGTAATAAATATTTGGGAAATTAAGGCTGTTCCTTAACCCCAGAGATGAAGAGGAGTGGATGTACTAGACCACAGTTCCCTAGAGAAAAATTACACTGAAGTAATACATCTTGAAAGAGGAAAGGTGAAAAAGACCTTAATCTTGCCAGCTAAAGAAGCAGATTAGGGCCGGGGATTTAGCTCAGGGGTTTCACTGCCTGCTGCGCAAGCACAAGGACCCACGTTTGATCCCCGGAATCAAAAAAAAAAAAAAGAAAGAAAGAAAGAAAAAGAAGCAGATTACACTTTCTTGTGAGAAAAGAGAACAAGAGAAAAGATTGTAAATAATATCTGATGATAACAAAGAGCAATACAATGAGACATAAGACTCCTGAATGCTGACCTATTTTTCTTTTCCCTTGGACATTTTCCTCATGGTAGATGAAAAAGGAAGGAAGAGTCTTTCTTGAGGGAAGGAAACTGGAGGATAATGAAAAGACTTTAATCTCAAATAATCATAAAACTTGGAACACTGAGAATACCAGGAAAGATTTTTTCTTTTGATACCAGGGATGGAACTCGGGACCTTGTGCTTGTAAGGCAGGCACTGGAACCACTGAGCTAAATCCCTGGCCCTCAGGAAAGATTTTTGATAGTGAAGGGATGAAGAATTTGAGACCTAAAGGTAGTCAGGTGTCTGGTAAGCTTAAGCCCTGTGCCTGTACTTTCTTGTGCTCACTTCTCCTAATGATCCTGTGAAAGATACTATTATGCCCATTGGTCACCAGAAGGTTTTAAAACACTACTGATAGTGCTCGCTTCAGCAGTACATATACTAAAACACTACTGATAAAATTAGAAATAATTTTATGAAGAGAAGATGGAAAAAACTCTTGATTTTATCTTATGCTTTGAAAATACCCTACATGTATAAGCTACTCTAATATTTTAAATGTTTTCTTTGTACATTAGTTCAATAAAAAGTTATATTCTGTATTTAAATGAAGTACAGGAATTTTATTTTAAATTGAGTCAACCTTAGAGAGAGGGCCAGTATTTTGAATGTCAACCAAAATTGATATAAGAATTCATGCCACAGGCCTACCTACTATATAAATATCTATCTGTTGATACATATTCATTGCTCTTACAAAGAGATAGTTTTAATTTAAAAATAGAAAGTTTAATTAATGCTTGCTTTAGTCCAGTTTGTTTTGTTGGCAAAACCCTTTTCTGTACAGATTGTTTGGGGATGCCTATGGAGGAAAATCAAGGTACAGAAGGAAGTCATTTCACATATGTATCACTAAATTTTTGTAAGAGTGAAGAGTGACCTCTTTATTCCTGTTCACAGCTGACAACACAGAGATTAGAGAGGCTGAGTGAATGAGCTGAATTTACAGTGCTGCTAAACAGCAAAGTAGCATAAGGGCCCAAATACATGACCTTTCCGCTCTGTCACTCTTTAACACATCTCCCTAGTGGTGATGAAGTGGAAGAGCCATTGGTACTGTTACACAATATTTGCACACTATTTTATTCTCAGTGTTTTGTCTGAGCTGTACAATGCCCTGCTGTAGACAGGCCAAGTGACATTATGAATGGGTAGCCGAAGCTCAGAGTTTTTCACCCAACAGTGCAGGATTGGTGAATTTTGGTGCCTCAGATTTTGATTTTGAGGCTTCATAGGACCAGGCAAACATGGGCCAGCAGTTTGTCAACAATGCTGCCAGCAATCATTACCTCTCCTCTACCTTAATTCACTCAACAGACCAAGAGTCCTCTGCATACTTCTCTTTTCTCCAAATTGTCTTTTCCCATCTGCTTCCAGCACCACTGAGCTAATTCAGGCAGACCTTTTCCCTTTCAGATGTAGAGTGTAATACACTCTTGTCAGGTCCCTCAGCCTCATTGTAACCAGTTTAATCTTTCCTAAACTCATTCCAAACCCTGAACAACAAACTTTACCATCATCAGGACAGGGACATTGTACTTCCGCAAATCAAGAGCCGATAATGCACAAAGAAGAATAAACAGTGTTGCTTAATCTTTTCTGGTGGTATAATGGACCTTCCCCAAAGAATTAAAAGAATCATACCACAGTGATATATGTGCACCCATGTTCATAGCAGCGCAGTTTGTAATAGCTAAAACTTGGAAACAGCCCAAATGCCCATCAACTGGAGACTGGATAAA
>NW_004624920.1:1811647-1875477 GCF_000247695.1 Heterocephalus glaber
TTTAGAGCAATTTTTCTTTTCCTGGTCACTAATTGCAATCTTATCTTCTATATCTGAAATTCTGTCCTCACATTGGCTCATTGTGCTGCATAAACTTTCAATGGAGTTTTTAATCTCCTGGAAATCTGTTTCTATCTGTTTTATGGATTCCATTTGTTTCCTCTGTTGAGATTCCATCATGTTCCTCAGTTCCTTTCTTTTTTTATCTGTGCCCTCTCTAGATTTATTAATCATGTTTTGCACTATGGGCACAATCTCTACTGTTATGTGAGAAATTTTTTCTGATTTCATTTTTTCCTTATCCTCTTTTGTTGCCAGTTCAGGGAGTTCAGGTGGTTGAGTATCAGAGTTTTCCATCTCCTTTCCTTTTGGAGTTGCTTTAGGCGATGTGGAAGTCTGGTTTTGAGACTTGTTTACGTGTCTTCTCATTTTGACAGATTGGGGGGGTGGTTGCTGGCGCCTGCGAGGCTTACCTCCTCTCCACTGAGCAGGGTGGTACAGCAGCCTGGAAGCCTCCTCCTGGGTGCTGGGAGCGGCTCACCTATGAACTCATTTTTAATAGAACTTGATATGTGGGAAACCTGTACAACCCAGGGTAAGAAATGAAACTTTCAGAGTAGTTTTTCATTTCTATGTGCCAGGACCAATTTCTTTGTTAATATCCTTTTTATTTGAGTATTTTCAATGCCAAATAGTGTAAATTAGGAGCTAAAATCCATATATCAGAGAGGGTCACTAAGCATTTTTTATTCCCCATCTAGAGTTCAGGCAAACACAAGCTCTGCTAGAGAATAGGTTTTATCCTAACTCATATACTTCTTTTAGTATCCAGGCTTTTTACTTGAGGTTTCAGTTTCAAATTCCTAGCTCTAGCTCCTGTGATTATGTGGCCAATCAAATGCAGCCTGCTCATGATAGTCACAAGATTAACCACTTTACCTAGCACTCTGGTATTTATTTCTCTTTTACTTTATGTTCTTGAGAATATCATTTTCTTTTCCTTTTCCTTCTTTTTGGGGGGTGGGGGGTACTGGAGATTGAACCCAAACCCTTTACAATGAGCTGCACACTCAGCCCATTTTTAAAATTTTTTTTAATTTGATACAAAGTCTCGCTAAGTTGCCCGGCCTAGGCTTAATCTTGGAATTCTCTTGTCTCAGCCTTCCAGGGTGCTGGGATTGCAGACCTAGTTTACCTTTATTGTAAAATCTACATCTAAAATTTGTTTGTTATCATTATAGGTTTTGTGGTGGGAAGATTTTCAAATATCCACTTATAATATTGCCATTGTAATTCTTGAGAAAGGCTGTCCTTAAGTGAAAATGGCATGTGTCTAGCTAGGTTCTCTGTAGTGGAGCTTAGGAATTATTCTTTTATGATACTAGATCGCCACAAAGACTATCAGTTTTCATTTCAGAAATACCAATGCTGAGCTATCCAAACTTCTTCTTTTATTTACTTATTATTTGTGAGGTAAGTTTTTCTTAAGAGTTTTAACTTCTGGACATAACCTTCTTTGGCTCAATGATTTAATTTCTGAACAAACCCCAGGTTGCTCTTTTTTTTTTTTGTATTAAATTCTTTTATTGGTACATTGTAGGTATACAACACAATTACATTTCTCATTGGGAATTGTACCTTTACATAATGCATCTTAGTTCTTATTTTTTCCCCATTCCTAGCCCTCCCTTCACGCCCTCCACCCTTCCCTATTTACTAAGACTTTATTTCCATTTTTTTCCATTTCTCATCATTTTTTCCTTTCCCTTTTTGGTTGCTCTTATTATACTGAAAGATATCTAAGTCAAGCACAAAACAGGTTAAAGTCTTATTTTAATGAATCCAATTTTATTGTTTTCCACAATGCAATATTCACTTAGAATCTCAAAATCAAGATTCAGTGGGCACAGGGCCAGGGATTTAGCTCAGTGGTTCCACCACCTGCCTCACAAATGCAAGGTCCCGAGTTTGATCCCCAGTACTAAAAAAAAAAAAAGATTCAGTGGGCACAGTAAAGATCAACTATAAACCAAGTTCACATGTGAAAAAGAAAGCAATGCTTGACAACATAGAGGAACCTGAATAATGACCAAAAGAGCTTAGTCCTTACCACCAGGGTCTCTAGTGACTGAGATTAAATAAAAGGGGAATGGCAACAAATAAAAGCTGGGTGCCCATAAATGGAACAATCTCATACTTCCCCAACAGCACATTTATAAATGTTTTAATAGAAAGAATCTGAAAAAGCCTTTGTTTATCTACTTGCTTTTTTTTAATGTCTAAGCTTAAACGCATCCATGATGGGACTGGTGAAGGGTCAAGTGTGTGGGCCAAACAACTTAGCTTCTACCTGGGAATCTGCTGTTTAAAATTGTATCATGTAATATCTTGATTATTCACACTTTATATACCTTGGCTACCACCCCTAAAATTGCATCTACATAGAAGAATAAATGCAGAAGTATGAAAACACAGAAAGTCAAAACACTATATTTATTTCATCTAGGTTTTCTCTACCTTACCACTTGCCTGAAATTCAATGCCAGAAAATATCTTCAAATAAAAAAGTGAATACGCTTCTGCCAAATAGTATCTTTCCTCCCTCAATCCTTTATCTACTTCTCAACCTAAATACTGATTTTCATCACTTAATGAGAGTTCCTTTTTGCTTGTTTTTTGGAAGTCATTTCAATATTTCTTCCATATATGTATTTAACAAGAATAATACAAAGAAAAACGTGAAAATAAAAATCACCCTCCCTTTCTTCCATAGGTTTAAATGTCTCTGGGGTGTATAGTTGCTAAAAATGGGAAGTGATCTTCTTGGAAAATACTGATTTAGGATTCTTTTAATCACTCAACTTCCACTGAGATCCTACAGTATAAGAAGAACCAAAGCAAGCAGTCTAAGGATAGCAAAACAAAGAAGACAATAAATTCATCAGAAAGTACATAATTAAACATAAGCAAATCAATGTTACTTTTATTTTAAATAATAATGTAAAATGTATAATAATGTACAGCATAAATTTAGCTTTGGGAAAAGGAACTTGTCACTCTAAAGATTTTCTGGCCGGGGAGAAACATAAGATGGATTCCCTGGATAAAGTTGCTGCTGCAGTTTGCACGTGGATTCCCTCCAAGTCTCATAGGTAAAAGGTCTGTTCCCAGTGTGGCATGATCGAGAGATGGTAGAAATTTTAAAAGATGGGATATAGTGGGAGTCTTAGGTCATTAGTGTGCCCTTCAATAAATCACGGAACCCTGTCCTCTTCCTCATTCCTCCTCCTCATCTCTTTTGCTTCCTGGCTGCCACAGGTGAGCACATTTGCTCCATCACACGTTGCCCCCTGTGATGTGTTGTCTGGCCGCAGCCCCAGAACAGTGGGGCTAAGTAACTATGGAATGACACCTCCAAACACAGCCAAAATAAATATTTCCTCTCTTTAATTTGATTACCTTTTAATTCGATTACGTTATACAGAGATTACCTATACAGAGATTACCTCTGTATAAGTAACAGGAAGCTAACATAATAATAAAGTCATTTTGTTCAACAAATATTTTTGAGAATTAATATTCACTCATTTATTCAAAACATGTGAATTGCCCTCACATGGGTAGGTGTAAGGGATGTACCAGTACATGAGAGAACTACAGCCTCTTAACTCATAGGCCTTCAGACTTTGGGGATACACAGGAAAGTCAGCACCTAGGCATCAAATAAACGTGACAAGTGCTCTACTAGGGAGCATATTTTCCAGTCCAAGTTCAGGAAAACTTCTCTGAAAACATGATTTCCTTACTGGAGTTTCAGAACAATATTAAGGTAGTCTGATGATGAGAGAAGGAGAGTGTATTCCTAGGGGAAAGACTCACAAGTGCATGGGTTAGATAGATGAGATGCATCTAGGGTACTGAAAGCTAGGACAGCAAAAACCTTGAGCTCAAAGGAGTGAATAACAGAGCAATTTAGAAAAATGGACAAGGAGCTAATCTTATAGTGTTATCTACCATATAAAGGAATTATATTTTCCTGTTGAAATAGAAATAGAGAATTACTAAATGGTTTTAAGTAGAGTGACAAAGTCAGATTTGCATTTTAGAAATATTACTGTGTTTCAGTTACAATGCTGCAATTAGACTGAAGGGCTCAGGGGGCCATGGCAGGATCATAGGTGATAGGTGATAGCAGCTTGAACAGGTGGTTGAAAAGAATGCAGAAACCAGCAGGCATCCAAGAGAGAATGCAGAGGAATAGGGACGTGACATGACAATCAGCTGGACATGAAAAGATTAAAGATAGGGAGCACTGAAGGGTGATGCTTTGGTTGCTAACTAGGGCAGCTGGGTTAAGACTGGTGTAAGTCACTGAAATAGAATAGGAGAATAGGTTTAGAGACAGACAGATCATTTAATTAGCTTGAAGAGCCTACCTGACTTTAAAATGCTGGATGTGGAGTAAGCAACTGCACTAGGCAGAGTTCTGTGCTAGAAACATTGCTACAAGTTAACACTACTGATAATAGTAAAAGTCACGGGAGAAGATAATGTTGCTTAAGAGAAATGCAAAAATGATTCTTTAAGACTTAAATATAGGCAGATTGTGTACAATTATTGCCTTAAAAGAAAAAGAAGTGGGTTTCATGAATGCTAAGGAGAGAATTAGAAATGATGAATAGGAAATAATAGTCACTATAAGGCTGTGATAATCCTAGCAAAGAAGGTGCTAAAAACAATCTAAGGATCAAACACATTTCAGTGTCTAAGTGTTGTAACATTACCGAATCTGTAACTTTTAACATGTGGCAAGCTAAGTCACTGTTATATCCCTGTTGCTACTAAAAGCTTCTAACCAGCCTATTTGGGGGATGCTTTTTACTCACGTGCACATGTTTCCCCAATTCTTTAAATGATAGGAAAGATAAACCCAAAGATTATATTAGAAGAATTTGCTTAATGATCATCTTTGTTGGAAAACTTCTGTCTTAGTAGGTTTTTGGTCAGGTTTCATTATTGTCGTTAAGCCTCTGTTGCTATGAATTTAAAATGGGAGTGTTAACTTTTACCATTTTGTTCATTTTAAAAGTTGATCTCTTGTGGTATTTTTGCCTATCATGTACAAAGTTTATAGATAAAAATGTTGCTAGCTCTAAAGTGTTAGAAAATTGCTTAAGATCTCACATCTGTAAAGTATTAGATAAATATCCCAAACATAGGGTAATTTAATTCTTGATTTGTGCTTCACCACTAGGTTATAACAACTCCTTAATCTCATCAAAACCACTTAAAATATAAGTATGACATAACGTGGAAATTGGCATAGAATCTAGAAAAATTATAAATAAAGAGCAAAATAAAAGGTAGATAAGAGCAAATAGAAAGATCTTTCGCAAATCAGAAGGGGATCAAGAAATGGAGGGAGAAGGGAAGGAGGAGAGGCAAAGAGAATGCAAAAAGGAAAAGATGTGTTATGTACAGGTACCAGTGCCACACATGAATATAAACATTATGTACGAAAAACATGTATTAATGAATCTTTTAATTTAAAAAAATTTTAAAGATTAGTTCACACATAGTTAAACATGGAAATGTTTCAAAGTGCGGCCAAATTTTCAGTCACTGAAATTTACATAATTGGAGTATAACAAATGTTCAAGCCTAGTGCACAATCAGAATGATGTGTCTCTCATGGTTTGCCAACACTTTTCTTCTGATCGGTATGTCTGCATCTGTGATGATGCCTGTACTGGGTGAGGAATCCACTAACTGACTACTCTCTAACTAAAAAGAAATCAATCCCTTGCAGCTTTGTAACTTAGAGCAATCTAAGCTTCAAAACATGAATTGATTCTACAAAGCTAGATTATCCCTCAATGAGATGATAAAAATGTCATTTGTGTGTCTCCAGAGTCCAGGACAAAGCCATGGATTACTAGTCTCTTCTCATCAGTTCAAATGTCTCAGATCTCCTCTAAGGCCAAAAGTTCTCTCTGTGCTGACTCTTAAATGTATGAGAGTGACAGGAGGGGGAGGGACTCTAGCAGTACAGAAATGTATCTTGATAAAATCTATATTACATCTTTTAAAAACAGCTAAAATTTTCATTGTGTTTGAAGAACAGCATGTTATGTGCCAACATGTCTGATGTTAAGAATAGCACTCATTATATGCTGATATCTTACCATCCTACATCAGTGTTTTTAGTCTTCAGTGTTTCGGTAAGGTTACAGTTTAGCGCCACAACAATGGTTCCTTGCAAAAAGCATTAAGTCAGTGCCAAGAATATTTCACTAATCTTGCTGTCAGTCATTGGAAGTTAATTAAGAAACATGCAGGCCAAATCCAGTTTCTGCTTTTGTATGACAACCCGCAGGGGTTTTTTCTAAAGTGTCTCTCTTCCTCGACCACCCTGGAAAAATTACCATGGCATATAGGATCAAGGAACATGTAAAAGGCAACATAGTGAGCCCTATAACAAATGTAACTCAATTCAATGTCAGTTAAAGGCTTGCTGAAATCAGAAAAGCTTTCTCAACAGCAGGAGTAGCTTAGAAAAACAAAAATTTTGAGTGCTAGAAAAATAAATCATGGGATGGTGTGTGGGTGAAATACTGTTCTTACACATTTGTACAAAGGTGAAAGACCTACTCACCATCTTTTTTCATCTGAATACAACTATTTATATTAATGTAAGCTCCAATTAAGGAATGTCAGGCCAGTCATTATAAAGGATGGGCAAATTCAATTAAATTAACAACTTGGTTAATGTGCCCAAATCAGAACAATATTAAAAATCAAAAAAATGAGAATATTATTTTCTAACTACTGAGAAAATTAATATATCCCAGGTATTAATAGTTATTGATGGTACTAAGTATTCAGAGACAACCAAAAGATGTTAATGGGTTTTGACTCCCTGGAAGGCATTGTAGGAGTTATTAAAATAGAAATTATACCAGTTTTTCCATATGGAAAGGACACTAGACACAGATATTGATCCCTTTAAGAACAAAACTAAAACATTAAATGTCTTATTTAGAAAAATCTAATCTGAGAAACCATTCATATACAGCAAATATTTCTTGTGTACCTAGTCAGTATAACATATGGGGAAAATAAAGATACTTATGACATAGGCTAGGGCCTTGCATGACTTAAAATCTACTCAACAAGTCCAAAAATTTTTGTTAGAATCGTTTATTTTATAATCATTTAAAACAGTACAAAGGGAGATTAAGAAGGCAGAGTGTGACAATGCTAGTTATGAATCAGTATGAGTCAGGAGCGAAACAGATGAAACCTACAAAAGATAAAAATGATTTAGATGTAGAATAAGGCCAATTATTCTAAAATTACATAAGTAAAAGCATGAGGGAAAGAAGGTTTTGGAGCAATTGGCAATCCAGTTTGGCTAGCTGCCTTATTATAAGAAAGGTTGAGTGCCCAGCTCCTTGGTGGGTGTTATGGTTTATATCCAGATGTTTCCTCAAACTGCTCATATGTGGGGCTTTTGGGAAGTAACTGAATTATGGGTATGGGATACTAGATTACAGGTGTGTGATATTGGGTTTGTCTATTGATTGGTTTAACATAGTTCTGGGTGTGGATGATAGATTTACTAAAGGATGAAGACCCATCTTGAGTGTGAGTGGCACCAACTAATAGGCTGGTATCCTGGATCCAATAAGAAGGGAAAGAAGAAAGAAGGCTTGCTGTTTCCTGCCTGCCATGCCATGCACTCTTTCTCCTCTTCCATGGCCCTCTGCCATGCTGCCCTGTCTTGGAGCCAGCTAACTATGGACTGAAACATCTACAAACTTTAAGCTAAAAATAAACTTTTCCTCCTTTAATTTGTGAGGGTCAGGTATTTTGTCTCAACAATAGAAAGTAACTAAGATAGATTTTGGTGCCAGAGAATTGGAGTTGTTGATGACCATGTGGTCCAGAAGCCTTTGTAATTGGTTTTTGGAGGTTTAGAAGGTTTAAAGATACTGGCTGGAGAAGCAGCCCTAGAATGCTGTGAGCCAAGCTTAATGGGAGATTCTGGTTGGAGCGCAGAAGACTTGAGTGTTGACTCCAATGCAGCTAGAAAAAGCTCAAGAGGTTTCATTTCAGAACAAGAACTACATTAGCAGTTGGATGCCAGGCAATGCATGTTATGCTCTGGCTGAAAATTTGTCTGTATTTTGTTCATGTCTGGAGACACTGGGGGAGACTGAGATTAAGAGCAGTGTACTAATTAATCTGGCAGAAGAAATTTCAAAGCACTCTAATGTTGAGACAGTGGCATGGCTACTGTTGGGGGCTTTTGGCCAGCTCTACTTTAAAAATCAAGAGCAAAAGGCCCAGCAGAATGATTTTAAATGTTTTGAGTTTGGCCAGAAAAGAAACTCTGGTAAAGCTGCAGCCTGCAAAGGTGGAGCAAGGGAAAACTTGACTGTTGAAAAGGTTAGCATTAAAAGGTGTGAATGAGGTCTAAAATGTATCATAGATATTGTGAAATAAGAAAATGTTCAAAGGGGAAGGGAGCTAGGGAGGGGAGCAGGGGAAAGGAAAGAAGGGAAAGAAAAAAATAAGAAAAGAAGGAAATAATGGAAGCAAAATGTCTGTAAATAGGGTGGTGGAGGGGTGGGAGGGAGGGAAGGGAATGGGAAAAAAAAACAAGAACAAAATTATATCATGTATCAATACAAACTCCCTATGATGAATGTGATCATAACATGCACCTATATTGTATCAATAAACTCAATAAATTTAAAAAAGCCAAGTACTTCAGAACAGGATGATAGAAAAGATGCCCTGAAGATACCATAAGAATCAGCAGTACCCCATCCTTTGTAACCTCAAAATTGCAAAGCTGAAAGACTATGTTCCAGAATGGTGGTAGCCTAGGGAATTTGTTCGTTGGGATTGGGTTCATAGCACTCAGCAATCCAGGCACTGAGCCCCTAAAGCCAAGAGAAAAGGAAACCTGGCTACTCCTCCAGCTGGCAGCAGACCTTAGCATCATCCACATGGTGCTAGCTTTAGGTGCATTCACAATGCAAGCATTGTGGGGTCAGGAAAGCTTTCATCCAGGTTTCACAAAAAGAGCTGGGAGGCCAGGCAGTGTGCCCCTGTGAGGTGAGTGTGTGAAGCTGTGAGTGTAAAGCCAAAAGTGCCAAGGAGACTCTAGAAGATTGCAAAGCCATGAATGTGTATCATCAGGAAAGCTGCAGGGAGTGAGCAAAGCCAGCCCAAGAGAGAGACCGTGAAAGCTGCAACCACCAGCAGTAAAGTAGGTGGGGCCAACCAAGCCCTTTGGAGTTCATATCTTGTCACAGATTGCCCCAGATGCTGGACTTGAACTACGGGATTTAATGTTTACTCTGCTACATGTTGGTCTTGCTTCAGCCCCATTCCTTTGTGTCCCTCTATTTCTACCTGTTGGAATGGGAAGGTTTATCTTGTGCTATTGTATGTTGGAAGTGTTTTTATCTTCTCTTCATTTGTATAGGGACTGGCAGCTAAGAGTTTGCCTTACATTTTCAGAGGAGAATTTGGACGTGGACTTTTCAGCAGTGCTGAAACTGTTAGGACTTTGGCAACTCTTAGAGAAATAGTAAATGCTTTTTGCATAAAGGGACACACATGAGTCTTTTAGAGGCCAGGCAGAATGTTATGGCTCATGTCTAGATGTCCCCTCACAGCCTCATGCACTCATAGGTGGGGCTCTGGGGAGTGACAGACTGTGGATGTGTAATACTGGATCGTGTGTGTTTGATACTACATTAGTCCATTGATTAGTTTAGCATGTTTCTGGCTGTGGATGATGGATTTACTGAAGAGGGAAAACCCACCAACCAGTAGGCTTGTAGCTTGGATGGAATAACAAAGGGAAGAAGGAAGTCTTGCTACCTTTTGCCTGCCATGCCATGGGGTAGTTTCTCCTCTGCCATGCCCCTCTGCTATGCTGCCATGTGTTGGAGTCAGATGCCTATGGACTGAAACCTATACAAAGTGTGAATTAAAATAAACCTTTCCTCCTTTCACTTGTGGCTGTCAGGTTTTTGTCCCAGCAACAAAAAAGTAGCTAAGACAGTGAGTGTTGGGAATCTAGGTGAAGATACACTTTAGCTATGTTCTAGACAATGATTCTTTCCTGACCAAACTTTCTTTTTGATCAGTCTGCTTTTCTTCATCAGGGTACTTTCCTTATGTGAATCATGAAGAACCACCTGAATATCTTAAGTTACAGAATTTTTGTGACTACCAACTAACGTTATCTGTATGACAGTATTTCAAAAACTATTGAAACAAGAAAGCTGGACTCATTGGCAGTAGAGTCTAGAAAAACTTGGTTGAAGCTCATTGTGGATGCCTTGGATGAATGAGAAAGTCAGAATATATTAAATAGAGAGCAACTGGAAAGTTTTAAATAAGAGAATGAAATAATCAGAGCAGGGTTGGGGGCTATTATATAGATAGCAAGGTATTTTAAATAGAAAGTTAGAATAATCAATCTAAGAAAGGAAGTTGAAAAGATGAGAAAGTCTTTCACAGTACTAAGTTTGAGCTTTGTTAAGATGTTCTGGCAAAACTAGGCAGTAGGGTGCTGTTAATATTGGACTAGATAAGTGACAGTTTGTAACTTGCCCATCTAGTAGAGATAATTGAAATCTTGAGGGTAGAAGAATACTAAAAGGAAGAGGAAGACAGTGGGAAGAGTAGATAACAATCCACTAGAAATTTCTGTATATTTATAATAAATTAAGTATGCTAAGTGGAATAATAAAATTCTATTAGACTATATTTCTGCCAAATATTAATATAAGATATATTTTGCTACTAGTTGCAAAATGATAATTATCACTAGTTATACAACCCAAAATTATAGAAATGTGTAGAATTAAGTACATTATTGGAATTATCAAATAATAAGTATACCTTTTGGCCTTTTAAGTAAATTGATTTTCAACGTTACCCCTTTTAAAAATAACTAAAAACTTAAATAATGTACTGTCATTCTCTCCCTTTGTAAATCTTTTCAGTTAATTTTAAATCACTTTCTGATGATCATTTTACATCATTTCTTTTTATTGTTGCAATGATTTCAGGAGAGGGGTTGCAAAGTTATAGCATTCATTGATTTTTAACAAAAAAGAACATTTGTGAATGGAAGTGAATCGTTCACTAAATGTAAGTAGCAGAGTTCCAGAAGTGGGACTTTTCTAGATTTGGGCTTTTGAGGACCTGAGACCCCACAGGGTCCCAATTCCTAGCCCTCTCTATTTAATTCAGGACTAATTCAGAGCCTCCTGGCCAGCGGTTAAGGGAAATAATTCTACAAGGGAGAAGGGGGACAGGTTAAAACAAAGACAGAAAGCAAGGGCCACAGACTGCTGGAGTGGGGTTAATAGCATTGGGTGTGTACTTAACTCTACCTCCAGGGTCCTGCCTGCTGTGCTGCTGTGGACTCCCAGGGTCTTTCTGCAACTGCTGCTACAATGCACTGCTCACCCCAGGAGAGGTATTAAAGAGCTTTGTTCCACTGCACACATGCAAGCCTGGCAAGCAGCCACTTGAATCTCTCCTGCTTGTCTCATGAAAATATTTCACCACCATTACCAGAAAAGGCAATGACTCCAGAGATCATTATGAGAACAGCTAACCGTTTTGTGTGATTTACACTGAACAGTGACCTTCTCACCCACAAGAAAGTGAGCCTAAGGAACTGTGTCAGATTAAAACTGAACAGGTCACAGGGCCAGTTCACCCAGAAAATAAGCCCTTAAATTCAGAGTGTACATATGTAAGCATGTGGTCTGCTAGGGTCATTCAAGGTTGAGATATTGAATAGGATCCTGCTGCTCACAGTTTTAAATTAACTCGTGTCTTTATTTTTCAAGGTATCATAGATAGCATATATTTCATCTAATTATAGCTAAATGAGCACACACACCCCTGCCCGCCCGGTGTGTGCTAAGCATTTAATTTGAACTATTTCTTTTAACACACAAGCACAAACACAGATACATATTATGAGTCAAATGTGTTATGCCTTCATTTCATCATCTGGGAATGGTTAGGTAACTTGCCCGACGTGGAACAGCTGATAAACACTGAATCAGTCTGACCACAAATTCCCTGGCATTAACCCTTGTGGTCCACCTCAATTATACTGGCAGCTTGTATATTTAATATATACAGCTACCTTCTGAGTCTACACTGTAATGCTCAAAGATAGTAGGCATCCTAGTAGAGAATTTTCCAAGTTTAAAAAGCTATATATACTTTAGCATAGTACTCACCTGAATATTATCCTAGAATAATCAAAATGTTACAGATTTGAAGATAACTTATAAATGAACTATTCTGGTTCACCTTCTGCTAACTATAATTCCTCCAGGACCAGTAGGCCAGCTTATTAGTGCCATCTACTACTTTGATGGGATAAGAAACCATATTGTTTTTTCGACATCATTTAACAAACCACCTAGCAGAAGCAGCTGCCTTTCTGAAGGCATGGGCTTTGGCACTCTTGTTGGATTCGTATGGATAAATACTGTCTTGTGTTCATTTTGTCTTATTCACACTAACACTATCTGCCTGGTTCCCATTTCTTCTAAATAGTAGATTGAGTTCTGGCCATGTAATAGCGTCTTGTAAATATCAGAGAATGAATATTGCTGATTTATTATCACTAAATAAAGACCACTAAGTCTTTATAGGAACCTCAAGATCTCAGTTACTGACAAATTACATTTTAGTGCTAAAAATCATATAAAGCTGGGAAGCCGCTTCAAAATTTGTAAAATCAAAACTATTGAAAGGAATATTACCATAAAGAAGAAGAAAATTATTAAAGTTTGAATAATTTTAAAAGATGTCTTAAAATTTTTTACTAGCACCAGAAAATTCTAATTATTTTCCAGTAACAGAGGGCTGATGTATTCTTTTGTTGAAGTCATAAAACATAAAATGCTGTTAAGCTGAAAATAGCATCTTGGCTGAAAGCTGAGTGCTTCAGTCTTGCCCTGCATGTACCAGTGATGTAAAGAAAGGACAGTGTCTGTGAAAGACCACAGGGAACCTACAAGAGTGTGATAGATTATTTAGCACATCCATACCCATGGCCTGTTGTTGAAAACGTGTGCTTCGTAACATCCATTACTAAAGAGCAGCATGTCCATTCATGGTTTTAGAACGAAAGGGTTTGGAATATGTGTGCTGTTTTCTCATAGTGGTGATATACTGTACAGGTGTGGAATTTGTTTGCTTTCTTCTGATACCAGAGATGGGAGCTGGGTGTGCAGATAAGTGATAGAGCACTTGCTCACTGTTCTTGAAACCCTGCTTGATCCCTAGAACCAACTAATCAACAAATCCTTTTCTAATTAATTAGAAGTTCTTACATTATCTCAGATTCTCTGTGTACCCTTTTTTCTTTTGAAAGCTAGATGCTGCCTTCGATCAGGAACAGATAGGTCTTCATCCTGTCTGACTGAGCCAGACATTTGCTGCCCCTTTCTCTCTACCCTTATCACTAAAGTTTATACTTCTTATATATACATTTTTTTGGTAGTTGGTCTTAAGTCTTAAAATGATATAAGGAAAAAAAATGATACACGAAACCTTGCTATTGACTGAAAGATATGATTGCTCAGTATAGTATAAAGGTAATATCATTTGATAAAACTAGTGAACTACATCATGTTACAAATAATCACAATAATACTAAGTAGTGGGGAGTAATCTAAAGATGATTTAAAGTATATGGAAAGATATGTGTAGGCTACATGCAACCACTACTTACTCCATTTTATGTGTGGGACTTGAACTACTGTGGAGTTTGGTATCCACCGGGAGTCCTGGAACCAGTTCCCCACCATTACCAAGGGGTGAATGTATGTTTACGCATTTGTTCACTTAAAATATCTGCTGAACATCACTAATGTTCCAGGCACTTTGCTAATGTAACATATTTACTAGCCCCCACCTAACTGGCAGGTACTCCCAAGTCAGAAAGGAGACAGCATTGAATAGGATTAGCCAAGTCCCTAGAGAACTGTGACCAGGAAATAGATAAACAGACAAGACAACATGGCAAATGGTAAGGCCCAGCTCCATAAGAGATGGAATCTCACAGAGGTCATACAACTCAGCCCTGGGTTCCAGGTAGGCCAGTTCTCCTGCACACAAAAAATTCAGAAGACTGAGCATTTGATTTGACACCTTTAAATTACTGTGCATTGTCACATGGCCCTTAGGCTGTAACAGAGTATCCATTGTGAAGACAACTGCACTGTTTTGGGATGAGCCAAGCCATAATACATAAGGGTCACTGCCTTTAAACACATTCCTGAAAAAAGAAATAAAGTGGTTGGTAGCTCTTTAATAGTGAGCACTTTTTAAAAAGTGAGAGTATAAGCATTGTAAGAGGAAAACAGCTTCCTTTTTACACCTTCATAGGGCTGAAATAGATCCCAGTTTCAATTTCCTGAGGGAATTTCACAAACAGTCAGTTTCACAGTCCCAGGAAGCAGTCCACAAAGCTGAAGATCTAAGTCAAAATGCCAACAAAGAGTTCATTCTTTTTAAGAATCACATTTATTCAGAGTGGCAATTTTCAGGACCACACTTACTGCCAGGGAAGGCTTAAAAGAAAAAAAAAAAACTAAAAAGCCAAAGCCTTAGAATCCTCACAGTCTCAGTGCTGCAAGATGATCCTATAAATAGGAAATAAAATTAGAAACATTTGAGGTGATGACTTTATATCTGTATGTGTGGTTTCTATCTCAGTAAATGGCAAAATAGAATCCATGCTGCACAGCAGCATTGAAAGAGGTATGGAGATTTACAAATACACACTTTCCTGAGATCCCTGTCCTCCCAGGAAATCTAATGTGCATGTGCCATCCACCTGTTTTCACCGACATCAGTGCAGAGCATGTCTTTTTGTTTTGATACTGGGGAACCTGGGACCTTGAGCTTGCGAGGCAGGCGAACCACTGAGCTAAATCTCTGGCCCCCCTAGAACCATCTCTTCCTGAATGTCAGTTCATTTAAATAGTAAAGAATTCTGGATCTAGTTCAGTGTACTAAGAGGACAAATCAAACATTAGTGAACGATGTTTGATTAATTCTCCAAGACAAGCTTCACTACTTTGTTCAAAATGGTACAGGGATGATATAAGAACATCCAAATGATATAAGGGAAATATTATAACTCCCAACCTGTTAGATGTCTGATACACAGAGTGCCTGTTCTCTAAAATCAAAGAATGAATTCTAGGAACAATGGAGGTTAAGAGTAGGAAATATTGATTAAGGGAAAGATAGCTTCTAAGAGACAGAAGAGAACCTGGAAAGTGGGTTTCCCAGGAGCCCACTTCTCAAAGTTTTATAGAGCAAAATCATGAGGTGGGCATAAGGTGGGACAAAACTATGGTCAACCAAAAAGATTACAAGTGTGTAGTCACTTAGGTAATATTGATCCAATGGGGAAGCAAGTCACATAGCAAGTGTACATGGAAAGAATAAGGACCTTTCCTGGAAGGAATGAGCCAGGGACCTTAACTGGAAGGGATGGTTTAAGGTCTTGGTCCCCCACTGAGATGACTGATGCCCATTTAGAGTACCAGTCATGATTGTTTATCTCTGGAGAAGTAGGTCTAATCATTTCATCTTTGTCTTGAAGCCTGCCCTTCAACAAACATGCCTCCAGCCACAGTTGTAATGTGTTCTCATCTTCTGCACTGACTTCTTCAAGGGCCTAGCCCGGTCTGACTGCCTATAATATTTCTACCTCACTTAGCTATCTATAATAAAAACATCACATCCCTTGACATTTTTGAGGAGGGAAACTCCATCAAACCCTTGTGTTTTAATTAAGGAAGACTCAATCATTTAGTTATGTACAAAAACTGCTTCCTATCTTCTTTTTCTTTTTAAATAGTGAAAGAAAAGTAATATAGGCACACAAGTTACCAGGGCTTAGTGCCTTACATTCTGGAAGAAATCAAAGAAAATCAGGAAAGAAAAAAAACTAAATAAGGGAGAGCAGTGAGTCCTGGCTCTACCCTGGTTTTTCTCCTGAATTCCTCATTTTGTTGAAGAGTTCTGCTAGTAATAAACTCCTTCCTCTCACTCCCCACACCAAATCTTTGATTCTACCTCCTTAACTCTCTTATTATCCCTTACTATCTTAACTCTACCTCCTTAACTCTCTTATTATCCCTTACTATCTTCCCCCATCTAAACTGCCACTGTCTTATCTAAGTCAGCTTCAGATCTTGCCCGGATTCCTACAAGAATCTTGTAGTCACTCTGCTTCAAATTTTCCCACCTTTAACCCCAGAGTGTCCATCTTCCAGGCTCATAAAAGCACATTCCATCATACCCCTCACTTTCTTCAAACTGAGCACACCTCTCACCTATTAACTTCTGGCACGAGATTCCAGCTGCAAGGTCCTGCCAGGTCTGAGCATTGTGTCCCTCTTTCCTCATTTATGCCCTCTCCTCTCCATGAGCAGCACATCCCACCTTGCCAGACTGTGCAGTTCCCAAATATAGAGCTGTCTATTCCTCCTGTTTTCACCTCTGTGCTGCTTCCTCTGCTCAGAAAGCCCTCCCACTCTACCTCCTTGACCATCACCTAGCTAATTCATATTGATGTCTTAAAATCTAGTTGCTAATTATAGTACTACTAAGTATGTTATGGTCACCTTCCTATTTTTCCTTTAAAGAAAACACAGCTAATGACCTGGAAGAAATGAAAATGGTGAAAGAAGAGCCAGGAAAAAGTGGTATTGAAACAGGAGATGAAATATGAAAATATTATATCTCTCAACCTGTTAGATGTCTGATATGCAGAGTTCATGTTCTCTAAAATCAAAGAATGAATTCTAGGAACAAGGGAGGTTAAGAGGAGGAAAATATTTATTGTGGGGATACCTCCTGAGAGGCTAGAGGGGACTCAAATGAGTAACTGGGAATTCTACTTTACAGGGAAGTTTCATAGAGCAAAACCCACATAGGTACAACGTGGGTTACAGCTATGATCAACCAATAAAGTTACAAATATAATTGCTTAGGTAATAGTGATCCAATGAGGAAGCAAGTCACATAACAAGGATGCATGGAAGGAAGAAAGACTTTTTCTAGGAAATAATGGATCCAGAGGTCTTGGTCACCCACTGGATTGACTGATGTGTATCTACACTTCATTAGGCCCAGTGTTTGTCTTTTGAGGAAGTATGTAGGCCTGGTCATTTAGTCTTTATTTTGAGGCCTGATCTCCAACAGATGTGTCTCCAGCCATGGTTGTAATGTGTTTTTACCTTTGTCCTGACTATCTCAAGGGCCTAGCCCTGTCTGACTGCCCATAATATTTCTACCTAACGCAGCTGTCTATAATAGTATCACAAAAAGAAAAGGATTAGATGCAAGGGTAGTCCACAGTATTAAGTTCTGCAGAGACAAAGACAGACAAAGACTGGCAATATGCGGTTAGATTTTGCAATGAAAAGGGCAAGAGTTAACTTGGACCAAGTATTTCTGGAGCTTTTAGAGGATCAAGTCCTGTCTCAGTTTCAAAATCACTGATCTTGGAACCTGAAGATAATGGATAGAGTTAAGTTATTATTCAAGTGGAAGGAAGAAAGGAGAAACTTTTAAGGTCAAACAATGGTGATTGTGGTGGTAGACAAAGAGGTGTTAGGATTGAGGGAGATTATGATAACTTCACATGGAGAAGAAAGAGGAAAGAGATACACTTTTGTAATATAAAGTGGTAAAATTGGATAGCACAGTTTAAGTAGTTAGAATTACTTTGTGCATGGAGAGGCAGCCATATTACCTGGTGTTGAATCTCACATCTGTTTTTATAACATAAATAATCTTGGGGCAGTTGCTTAACCTTTCTGTACCCTAGTTCATATAATAGCACCTGCTTCCTAAGATTGTTATGAAGAATAATTATTCTGACATCTGCAAAAAACTTAGCACACCATTATGTTTAACTACCATTATTATGCCATGACCACTGTGCATGGATATGTCTTCTGTTTCAACTACTGGACCAGGAACTCTTCATACTCGAGGGCTTGTTTGTCTCCATTAATCTTCCTGGCATGGGGGACATACCCTGATCTATAACAAATATTTAATAAATATGAAATAAATGGAGGGGTGAATGCATGAAGATAGGCATGGTGGCAGGGTACCTTTCCTAATATTCTTGCTTTTATTTATTTTTATAATCAAATTCAGACAAAAGGTATGGAGCTTTCTTTATCTTATTTATTGTGGTTATACAACATCAGTACTTGCAAGAACCAAATATGTGGTTTACAGCTTTCTTGAATTCTTCATCCTCTGAAAATCAAATCTTTTCCTAAAGTCTGTGGCAAGGGATTGCCATTGCTCTAGAAAGTTATGTCTGCTCCAGCTTATACTCAGTAGCGAGTAGAAGTGTTAAATAGCTTTATAGTAACATTATATGTCCCTAAATCAGCTTTTGAGTTTCCTTCATAAGCCACTTAGTGAGCAGTCCAATTGCATTGCTCCACCTCCTCTTTGAGCAGCCTTTACCCATGAAGTTTGCAAGTCTTCATCATGACATCCTCAGGCCTTAACTTGGGGTTACTACCTGCACCCTAGGAAATAATGACTTTAATTATTTTATTTTTTAAATTTTTAGTTTTTACTTCCTGTAAATTAAGTGATTAATCATTAGTCAGTTATAAATTAAATAGTTTAAATAATTAAACAAGATGTTAGCGTTAGGGTTAGTACATTTTACTGAGTATATTTTATCTGGATATGAGAAATCATATGACAATCATTATGCCTACATTTTTATCATCTTGGTTTGTGGTTGCTAACCCTTAGTCATAATTTATGAGACAAGAATGGTTTTCTGATTCTCTTTTGTCCTTGAGAAGAAGCAACTTTTTCCTTTCCATTAAAGAATGCAGAAATTCAGCATTCTGACTGTATTTCACAAGTGAGAGAATTATCTGCCAACTAGTATAATGCATGTTGACACGAAGAACACATATCTCTAAGAATGGCAGACGAATATGCACAGACCTAAAGGCTTAGTAACCTAACTTCACCTGGCTCAGTGGATTATCTCAATATTTCAGACCAGAAATCCAAGATCCAAATCTTTGACTTCTCCAGTGAGGTACTTTGTAGTAACCTTAAGGGGACTAGGAGGACAATGATTTTTCTCATTGTTATCAGGGAAGAAGTACAACAAAATTGACAATTCTTGCCCTACTAAGCAACATGCACCAAGAAAGCAAAGGAAGGATTCTGACCTTAAAGGGCCACATTTGTTAAATTATAAATGGAGTCCCTTCCTCTGCCTCCTGTAGGCATGTTTCAAGTGTAGATTGTTAAGCAGTCTGTGGTCAAGATTATTTATTTTTTGAGTGTCAACCACATGCTTTCATTCCAGAGACTTCACACAGATTGTGTTTAACACCTTATTAGTCATAGTCTGTCTTCTTTCAGCTGTTGGGATTCCCAGATAAATCACACTGAACATCTAATAAAGTTCACTTTAGTGAGCAAGGATAAAAATTTACATGTATAATTTCTGATTGGTGATTACTGGAGGAGTGACAGATTTAAAGGCATGAACAATAAGCATAAAATCATAGCTCATGTTCTTTCCTTCTTCCTACGATGCTATTATCTTGTTTTTTAATTAAGAAATGTATCTTCATGGGCCGGGGATTTAGCTCAGTGGTTCCGCCTCCTGCCTCGCCAGCACAAGGTCCCGAGTTTGAGCCCCAGTACCAAAAGAAGAAAAAAATAAATGTATCTTAACATTTTAGAAATATAGATACATATAACATGTTGTTTTCTCTTACACAGAGTATAATTTCCTTTTTTTTCCCCTTTAGGCAGATTCTCATTATGTATCTTTGAAGAAAATATTCTAAAAATCTAAATATCTATAGATAGTCACTTGTATAGTTATTAAACCATTTTTAGATAAAGAACTACTTCATAAAAAATACAAATGTTATAGTATCCGTGTCTTATAGTTGAATCTTGCTTGTGCCACATACTAGCTGTGTGATTTTTGAGCAAGTTATTTAACCTCTCTGAGCCTCAATTTCATTTTGTTTGTAAACAGGTAAAAGTAATTACCTTGCAAGGCTGAATGAACATAAAAGTTAATGTAACAAAGATTCTAGAGATGACAATACAACTTGTAAATGCAGACAGTGTTGTGCCCAGATTGTGAAGTCCCAAAGACCACCAGGAAGCCATTCCCAATGCAAGCACACGAGGGTCGTTTATTCAAGCTCGAGCAGGGACTCTCATCCGACACCGACGCAGTGGGTCAGGATTGAGAGCCCCGACTCTAAAACACCAGGGGTTTTTATAGAGGTTACAGCAGGGCGCGGGGTTTCCAAAAAGGCACGGGGTTTCAAATCACACCCAAATCACACGATTGGCTAGCATTTAGCAAGTTTTGAAAGTTTAAACCTAATTGGTTGGGCCTTGCGCGCTGAACTGCAAACGGCTGCTCAAGTCATCGAAAAGAACATCTGGGATACTGGGGTATTGGGTTAACTACTGATTAGCTGTCGCAGGCCATGAGAAGGGCATCTGGGACATTGAGGCAGCTACTGATTAACTGTTGCTAGGCTAGTTGCTAGGGGACTGCTGAGCATTATCACAGGCAGGTGGCCAAAGTACATCTTGTGGTTTTTCTTGGAACTAGAATTTATGTCCAGGCCACCTTACTCTAAGATGGGGCCAAATTTTAAAATGGAGTCACTCAGGTCTCAGAACAGTAAATGTGGCTATTATATTATTGTTACTGCATTAACTATGATGATATCTCACACACATGATGAGCTTACAACCAAAATGATTGCTTTTCATTAGATCACCTGAAAGTAGTCACCAGTCTTAATTTATGTCCCCACACATTTTTGTGGTGACGTGCATACAACAGCCTTCATACTTCTCTCAGAGCTGGTAGAGAAGCAATCCATCCTCACTGCCTGTGGGGAACTCTGTGTGCTGGGAGACACAAGTGTAGGTGGGTCCTTTGCATCCAGTGTGAAAGGGCAGTGAGCAGTGGGAAAAGGACAGACACGTGCGACAGTGTCCACTGGAAGTAGGTTATACGTAAGAGTGGAAAGACAGACACAAACTTTGCAGGACCTTGGGACACCTCAGTAATAATTTTTTGAAAGTGCAATAATGGCTCAGTTCCATAGAAAGCAGACTCATCCTCCACACTCTGAAATACTGCAGCAATTTGATAATGCTGCCAGAATCTGGGAAGAGTAAAACATGTTTTAAAGACCTTATCACGAAAAGAGAGACTTTCTGCTTTATAGTGGAGGGAACAGGGAAAGGGGACGTTACTAGAACCTTTGCAGTAAGTCCTAGTCTCCTGTGAAACACAGCAGCACAAGGTGAATTAATATATAGACAGAAATGAGACTTAGGGAAGAAGCTGAGTTTTGGCCTGATCAATGCCGCTCTGGGTGGCAAAGACCCCAGACCTGGAGCTTGCCACACCTTTATTCAGAACACTGGCAGAAACAAAAGTAGCAACTGACTCAGAGGGAACAGCAATGATCCTAGAACAATGAGGAACTATGCAGATGAAGATTTGGTTCCTCCCAGGATGTCTCCCGCTGGTGTGGTCCTGCCCTGGAACATCACAGCATCAGGGGACCATTGAGGTTTTAGGTGTGACTGCAGATGAAAATGGGGTTATATCTGGACATGCTGTAGCCAGGAAAACTAGGCCCTAATCATGATATAATTATGAAATGATTTTTCCCCAAAATCATGTAGAATTGCTCCCTACACTATAGTATTTTTCTTAAATGTAGTATTTTGAGATTATGTTTAAAGAAGACAGGTTATACAGGTTGATCTTTGTTTGGTAATGATATTTTTATTGGAAGAGTATTATATGAATTCTGAGCAGGAGTATAGCACACAAATAGTGACAGTGTGGTCATCTTCCTCCCAAAGCCACATCTCTCCCTTGACCTCACTTTAGTTTCACGTGGCTCTTTCCATAAATAGCAGTCCCATGTATACATTTTTTTTTCTTTTTTTTTTAAAGAAGTTATTACTAGAATGAAGTTGTACCAAGCACATATTTAGAGACAGACTGTCTGACATTTTTTCCACTCATTACAATTGATCTTTAAATTCTGGACTTCCGTTTCCTAATCTGTAAAATGGGGGTGATGATAGCACCTATCTAAAAATAGTGTTTTCCTCTGTTAGGAAGATTGAGTATGTACAAGTACATATACATATACACATATATAAAGAGTTCAGATACTCTGAAAGTATTCAATAAAAGTTATTATTACATGATTATATGTACTACAACATACTTATTTCATATAACAATATATCATAAAAACCTTTTCATATACTTACAAACCCTGCTCATCCTTTTAATGCTGTATAATATTCCATTGTATAGTTTTAACATATTTAACAATCTCCTAATAATAAGCATTTAGGTTGTTTTTAAATCTTTCTTGAAATAACATACATGCTATAATAAATGTCCTTTTCCATACATGCAGGGCATTATTTATTTGCCTGATCTCTCTCATGCTCACTTTTAGATATAACAAAATATGTAATAAAGTTATACAATATCTGCCATGTGTAGTGAGCATAAAGAATAACAGTTACAGAGGGCCTGTGACATGCCATGCACTGCTTTAAGCCTTTTATATATATATTCTCTCCTTGAATCTTCAAAACAAGTTCATGTGGCAGGGCTTATTATCATCCCAGTTTTACACATGTGAAGCAAAAGTTGCCTTCAGTTATACTGATAGTAAGTGGTCCAGAGAGGGATGGCACTTAGGCAGTCTTCCAAAGAGAGGCTATTTAGTTGTGAAAGGCTGTGGAATTCACTGTGCCATGGCCCACAGTTCCTGGGTGTGGGCAGGAGGAGCTCCTGCCAGGCACCTGTCATACCCCTTAGTAGACAGCTTCTGATAATACTACCCTTACTCTGAATTAAGGCCCATTCACCTTAGGATAGTAAAGTAGCCCTTTTCAGGATCCCTTGTAATGAACTTCAGAAGTAAATTTATCAATCTTGTTCATTAACTCATTGATCATTATTCCTCACTTCTGGTTTTATACCAAGGGAAAATTTATTATTAATAACAGAGAAAAATACAAACATTATTACATAAAATGGCATCTGGGAAGCCAAATATCTTCTAGCATCGTACAGGAATGGAGACATTAGTAAAAAATATTAATTATTCTTTTCTATATTTTTATATTCAGTGTGTTAGTTTCACCTATTAAGTAAATATATAGTGATTTTTTATTGAACAAATTATGTCAGTGGAATCTGGAAAGTGATAGGTGCACATTGAATATATAGGTTTGGAAAGAAATTTATTTTATGTACATTAAATAACTTGGATGCTTTCCATCAGTGATTCATCCTCACTTCTCTCCAACTTTTGCCTTTGTTTTCATCTTATAAAACAGATATGTTGACTAAATACATTATTTTTCCTAGTCCTGTCAAGTAATTGTACTCACAACCTTAAATTTAATTACATGTATTATCTCTGGAAAAATCCAGAGGATGCTCTCAATTGTACTATTAACCACAAGAAAATTGAGAATTTTCATCTGCCCTACAAGAAAGATTCACCAGCATAATAGAGATTGTTAATATACTGACATTCTTCCCCAAAGAATTTGAAGAAAATTCATCGACATGAGAGTGCTAGGGGCAGGAGGTGAGACTGGAAAAGAGAGAACGAAAGTTAAGGATAAGATTGTGTAAACTGTTATATCACTAGGGAAATTAGAAAAGAGATTCCTCAAAAAACTAGAAATAGAAATTCCACTTAACCCAACTATTCCTCTGCTAGATCTCATTCAGAAAGAGTTACAGACATCATATTACAGTGGTACATGCATACCCATGTTCATAGCAGCACACCTTATAATGCTAAATCCTGGAAGAGGTGTGTATGTCCATCAGCAGATGAATAGGTGAAGAAAATGTGTTTATACACAATAAACTACTCTGCCATATAGAAGGATAAATTTGAGGCATTTGTAGGAAAATGGCTACACCTTAAGACCATAATGTTAAGTGAAATAATCAGACACACAAGCTTAACTGTGATGTGGTTTCTCTTATAGGAGAAACTTGAAGTATAAATAAATTAAAAAGCAAAAGAATAGATAGGTAATAAGGAACAGAGAGACATTTCTTTTCCAAAAGGGAAGGGGACCAAGAGATACAGAGAGAAGGAGAGGATGAAGAAAGAATTAAGGTGTAGTGTGTGCATGTACCAACTCGCTACAAGGAATTAATCATTATGTACTGCAAACATGTACTAGAAAAAAACATTTTTAAATAAGGTGTGTATAAGAGAAATTGGTTGACAAGTACCCAATGAGTAACATTATGAGTAGCATTCAGTTTAAAAGCTGCCTAGTTGACAAGCTGTATGTCACCTCACTCCATTATCCCCTTTGATATTGTCCCTCAAACATACATCATCTCAAAACACTGTCATTCTATTTCTGAACTGCTTGTCAATTTGAATTCTCAATATTCCCTCTTCCACTACCTTAGCTAAAACCTCACTAACAGAACCTGCTGGACTTCCCTTTCCTTTGAGTGATTCCCCAGTTTCTAAACCCATTTTAATTATTCCATTGTGCTCCTAAAGTTCTCTTTTACAATCCAAGTTCTGATCTCTGACTGTATATCTTCTACAGCTTAAAAATTAGTGGCAATTCCCCTTGTCTTAGATCTTAGCATGGAATTCAGGGACTTGCCCAAGCTGATTCTCATCCTGACATCCTTCCTGTCTTGTTTTTTGCTCTCTCCCAGAGTTCTCTATACTGCAGTCACATCACACCTGTCCTCTTTTTCCATCCATCTGAGATGCTCTTCCCTTTGTGGGTGTCAAACCTTACTCAGTCTCTAAGACCCAGCTCACGTTTCCTTCCCTGGTTGTTGTTGTGTGCCCTTCTCACATCTTAGAACCTCGGCACTGCAGCAGCTGACACCCGCTGCAATCACTGAGATCCTGCACCCTCCCATACTAGCTGCCACTAAGTCTCAGACTCCTATATGCATGTAATTCACCTGAAACCATTTAAGATCTTTGTCAGAAATTGAGATTTTGTTGAACTGGCACTTCAAAAATCCCTCAGGGAGTTAAAATGCAGATCTGTGGCCATCTTTGGGAAACATTGCCATAAAGAACAATGGGCGGCAGGCCTGGTGATTCATGCCTGCAATTCCAGCTACTGTGGAGGCTGAAACAGGAGTACGGCAAGTTTGAGGCCAGCTTGGGCAACTTAGCAAGACCTTCTTTCAAAATGGAATGGAATGGAATGGAATGGAATAAAATACAACATAAAACAGCACAACACAATAAAAGCACGTAGCTCAGTGCTCTCTGGGTTCAGGGAACCAAAAAAAGAAGAAAGCAAAGGAAGGAGAGGGAAAGAGAGGAGGGGAGAGGGAGCAAGAGGGAATGGGAGAGTGGAAAAAATTTAAAATTTTAAAAACCCTCTGCTAGAATCCTAGAGGGGATGGAATATGACGATAGCTTTTTAATAAAGAGCACTCACGAAGCCTCATCACATGCTGCTGAATGGTGCAACAGTTTGATGACTGACATTTAAATTTTGTTTTGAACTTACACTGAGCAGATCTGAGTTTTGGAATGAAATTGGATTGGTATTGGAATCTCTGATAACATTATCTTTTTTGTAGAAAGGTTTACTGTATACTGTCAGCTGAAATCATAGGAAGGTTCTGACATCAGTATCCTAAGCATGTATTAGCTTTTTTATCCTGAGAAAATTAAAGTTGGCAAGAAAAAATGTCAAAAGATGCCTTTTAAATGATATATGCTTTTAAGCTTTTCCATTAAATGTACATTTGAACATCAGTTTTCAACAAGAATTTTGAAAATGCTTCCTGAAGACTAGATAGGAGGTCATTCTTAAGAATGTATGTTTATATATCTAAAGTACTTCTTGAAACAAAATGGGGAAAGGCCCAAAATTATTTTAAACCATTTTTTAAAAATATGTCATTCAAAGGAAGGAGTTATCAGGGTTTTTTTCTCCTTCTTTGTTTTTTCTATTTATAAAAAAATACGTGATACCTTTAAAAAAGTTAAATATGTAATGAGTAAATCTGTGTAAGAAATACATGGCAAAGGCAATGAAATGTCCTCATAATCCTATGTATCCCTAAGAAATAACCAATTAACAGTTTATCATATATTCTTGATTTTTTCTTTCATTTTGTTAAAGCATACATTTAAAAAAATAGAATCCTTGTATGCATGCCTTTCTATAACTGAGTTGAACAAAATTTTCCTCTCAGAAAAATACAAAAGTAATAGAGCAAAATATACCTTCCATATAAAATTAAATAGTGTTACCATTTTTTATAATTGCTTCAGATTTATTTATTTATTTCTTACTTAGGTTTGAACCCACGGCCTTGTATGTGTTAAGCATGTGTTTTATCATTGAGCTAAACCCCAGCCCACTTCTGATCTTAAAAAAGGTTATCAAACATGACACCTAGTATTAAGTCCCTACTGTTTTCTTTCAACCTCCATAGTCTCCAAGAGCAGCAATAATCATGAGTTAGATTTATATCTATTTCAACTTGCCTTTTAAAAATATCAGCCTTATATTTTGAAGATCTGGTATTTTGATGCTTTTAGATAAGTTTATTTTATCTTTTCACCTGCTGATAGATATTGAATTTCCCCCCTTGCTTTATAAGTATAATTAATATAGTGTTAAACATACTCGTGTGCAGAAATTCTGTACATTATGTACCTAATGGTAGAATAACAGAGTAGCAAGGTTGTGCTGGCTATACAATTTTAATTTCACCACATATTAAAAAAATTTCTCTCAAGTGATTGAATCAGTTTATATTCTCACCAGCTATATCTTAGAATAATGTTGAACTATTTAGCTTCTGCCAATCTTTTGTAATCTCATTGGTTTTCTAATTTTTGTTTCCCTGAATAATACAAAAAAAAATACATACAAATCCAAGTTTCTTTTCTGACACTTGCATATTTACATTATTTTCTAATTCTTCCATTTGCTTTTAGGATTTTTCTTGTGGTTTTATGGGAGATTTCATTTATTTTGGCTATTAGTCTTTGTTTGGGAGACAGAAACATGTAAACACCTTAGACAGACCTTATGTTGTAACTTTCTTGTATTTTACTAAATTGTTCTGTTTTCTCTATCATTTTCTAAAGGTTGTACAATAAAAAAATCTACTATACTTGTAGATTAATCACTGTTTTCTTATAATCCTGCCAATTTTTCTTGACATATTTTAATACAAATTCAAGTTTATCATAAAATTTTGGTGGACTGTAGAATTTCTCTTTATTAAAGATTTTGATCTAAGTTACAATTGGCCTGTTTTGCTTTGTTTTGGTACCGGGGATCAAACTCAGGTCCTTGCGCTTGCACAGAAGGCACAATTGGCCTTTTAATATTGCTATATCACCTTGCTTTCATTTCTTTTAGTCTAATATATACATTTATGTCTGTGTAGTTTTTACATTTACCTTATTTTTTGTTTTATACCTATAAGCTATCTTTTATAAATGATAAGTAGTTTTGTTTTATAGTTCAACTCAATAAGCTGTTTTAAACAGGAAATCTTTATTTGGACTTATTCTAATTTTAGATATATTGAGGCTTTCTATTTGGTTTTCTCCATATGAATTTTGCTTCAGTTTCCTCGCCTTCCTACTTGTTGTGTCGAGAAAGTTTCCTTTGAGTTTTTTCCTGTTAGTTTCTTTCATTTTGATAACAATTCTTATAATTTCAACAAAAATATTAGCTGTCTAACAAAGTTTGCCCTCTTGAAAATGACAAGGACATTAAACAAATTTAGATACCAAACTCTCTTGCATTTATAACCTCTATACTATCCTCTCAATTTTTAATTTCAACATTAAACACAGCAATATCAGTTATGATTATTATTTATGCTTGTCACTATTATTTATTTAGGTGTGCTGGCACATTTTATTGGTTTTATTATTGCTCAACATAATTTCTTGCATTCACAGTCCTTTGAACTTATTTTTATGGTGCTTCTTATCATTTTCTAGTGTGCATTTTTAGGTGACTGAAACCTCCTCATCTGGGATGCCGGAAAAAAATTTGTGTTGTGCTTCCTGGAGTTATGCTTTAGTTTTGCTTCCTGTGACCCATCAAGGGTGGATTAACTACCTGTCCCCTGACTCAGTTCGGGACAACCACACATGGTTACCACAATGATGTTCCGTTCTACTTTTAATCTGCTCATTTTGAGCATAATTCTCTCTTTTATTATAGAATACATTAAAGACAAAGGAAACTATTCAAAGCTAACAAAAAGAAACAACAGATTGGCCTTAATTTTTTATCATTAATGCTAATAAAGCCCTATGAAGCATATATGATACAGCATTACAGAGCCACTTTTAGCAGCAATATCTCAACTAGGTCTCTTTTAAAAATTGGGGTGTGTGTATGTATGGTCTCTGTGTGTGTGTCTGTGTGGTCTGTATGTGTGTGTAAAATTACCTAGTAGTTCATTTTATGATGCATATACATATATATATTCATATATATAACTAGGAGTTGAACTCAGTATCTTTACACTGAGCTGAATCCCTGGCCCTTTTTTAAATGTTTTTATTTTGACCCAGGATCTCACTTAGCTGCCCAATCTGGACTTGAATTTATGATTCTCCTGCCTTAGCTTCCCAGAGTGCTGGGATTACAGGCATGCATCACTACATCCTATGAAACTATATTTTAATCAGTCCTCTTCTGATGGATTTTTTGCTTGTTTTCAATGGCACTCTAATGCAAATGAATGGAATATAATATTCTTTTATGTTTCTTTGTATGCTTATATTAGTATCTCTATTTAATATATTCTCATACACTGAATTGCTGGTAAAACTCTTGTCCATTAAAATCTTATGAAACTTATCTTTATGATGCCTTTCCTCATAGAAGTTGAGGGTATGGCTTTATCTAGATATGAAGCTTAGCTCCACCCTTTCCCTGATGTGCAGTTTGGGGGCACAGCTCCTTGATCTTTGATTTCTTCATCAAAGATTACTATAGCATATACCTCAAAGGGTGATTGTGAGGCTGACATAGTGGAACTGAATTTAAGACTAGTGTGATATCTAAGACAAAGTCAAGATTGCTAAAAACACTGAAATTAATTAAAACAATGAGCAGATTTCTGACCCCAAGTGACTTGCTTATAGAGGTTTTTAAAAACACAAGTGTTATGCATGTGCCAAGGCATAGGGCATGTGGGAAATCTGTGTCTTCTGCCCAATTTCACCATGAACCAAAAATTGCTCTACAAATAAAGTGCATTTAATAAATGTCAATACTTGGGACAGCTGTAAACTCTGAAAACTCTGATTGGATAAATTGGAGATGAAGCCTTAAACATCTGCATTTTAAATCTAGGATTACTCTAAGGCACATTCAGTTTGAGGACCATGGAAGCAAAGTATTAAAAAAAAAAAAGAGTTCCTGTCTTTGAGTTCATTGTGATTCACTTTCCCTCGTAGACTTCTAGATGCAAGGGGTAGCCCCACAAAGTAATTTTATGGCAAAGTCAATGACATGCTCCTTTCTCCTTCAGAGGCTCCTACACTGCCCCTGCCTGTTACTGAGATGCATTTATTCATTTGCTGTAACCCATAAATAATCCCATCTTACTTGATGCTAATTCATTTTATAGACATTAATTGATAACGTATCACCAAGGATTGATGGAGCTAAGATAGAAAAACACCAGTGACTAAAGGAAGCAATATTCTTCCCCTTAGGGCTCAGAGACAGTAGGGGACACAAATCCGCAGTGATACTGGAAAATAAGTGAAAGCTTTAATCAAGGAAGGTGGGTGCTTTCCTCAGAAGTAACATCTCAGGAGAAGCCTGAAGGAAGAGAGGAGTTACTCAGATAAGGAAGGTGACAGTCAGTAGGATCATCAAATACACCAAAGCCCGGGAGGTGCCTATCCAAGATATTCAAGACACTGATCACTGAGTAGAAAAGGCATTAACGTGAGATTTCAAAGACAACTGAGACCAAACATTTCTGTGTCCTGTAAACCATGTTAAGACATTCATGAACAATTCTAAGAACCAGAAAAACCTTGGCAGTTTTTCAGCAAAGGGATTAATTACCAAGATGCAATCTGCTTTGGGGGATAGCCATTTTGGTTAAGAGTCTACTGAAGTGCTTAGTGGGGGAATTCAAAAGGTAAGTGATTCTGGCTACATCTAGGTGAGTGGCAGTGAGGCAGAGAGAACCCAGAGGATTGCAGTGGACCTGACTGTTGACTCTGTTTGGAAGAAGTTTATCGTGAGATGCCCACGGAAGTGGGTTGAGTAGGTAATAAGTTATCAAAGTCCAAAGCTCAAAATAGAGATCTGAGTGGGAGACAATTTTAGGAGGCTCCTTTACATTATTTTCATTACTGAACCAAAAGACAACATAAAAGCTCTTACCCCACTCACTTCTAAGCAAACATGTTGGTTAGACCCACAAAGCTTATTTGACTGATGGTTCTTGTACACGTGAGTAAATAAAATTTGGCTCCAGGTAGCAATTACTCCTGGCGCGTCTTCCTTTCATCTCATGAGACACAATTTAAATGTAAACATCAACCCAGACACACACACACACACACACACAGCACTTTTTTACCAATGGGAAAAGAAACTTTCTCTTTGTACTTTGTTGCAGGTGTATGTCCTGTATAGGTTTCAAGCCTTTTCTTCTACATTTGCAGGAAACAAATGTGATTCTATCTGTGCTGTGTGGAGTAAAAGCATCTCCAGCTCTGAAAGACTTATTAATGTTTAATGAGCTAAAACAGACTGCTTTGCAATCAGTGCTTTTGATCTGTGCACTTGATTTAAAAGTGTAAGACCACAAAGGACGGAGAGTAGGTTTTGACATCCTGTAGGAATTTCACACTCTTTTCATAAGCCAATTGAAAACCTCCCTTGAGCTGTGCACACACAGTTTGCTATGATTTATCTTCCCTCTGCAGAGGAAATAAACATGCATTCTGGAATAGCTTCTGGCTATGGTGGGGTGAGGAAGAATGGTTGTTTTATGATGTTGTATGGGTGTGGGATGCAGGATGTTTGGCTTTACTCAATCATGTTCTCATTCCCGGTAATAGTATCAGCCTCGAGCTGTTTTCTCCACTAAATCTGTGAAAGTGAATATAGTATAAAACACAAGGTGTATTTCAGAGCTGAATTAGAGAATTAAATAGACTTTATATAATTTGCTCTAAATTGTAATGTATTTCCATGACTGATTTGCAAAGATCTTCAGTTTGCTTAATTAAAAAATTATAATAAAACAAGTTCCTGGGCCACAAAAAGGTTTACCAAAGAAAAAAGTGTGTTAAGAGTCTTATTCATAACTAATAATTATTTGCTAGCACACGCAATATTCTGGATTTTGCATAGCTATCTTTATATGTTCATTATTTTCACCCATTTATCCCTTTCTTCCTTTTGCTTGCTCAGAACCAATTAAATTGTTCCCGAAAAAACTTGCCATTTTCCTTGTAACTCATCACAGTGCTTCAAGGATCTATAATTCACTTGTATTACATATAGTTTTGAATAAAGAATTATAAACATTCAAATTTTAGAGATTTCATCTACATTTTCAGTTCTCATTCATCTACACTGAGAGGCTAAGATGATGATGAATATCTAGCCATTTCTTTTTATTAATGGCACAAGAAACTAGGCAGTTCAACTTTGGGGTTTTGTTTTTGTTTTGTTTTGTCATAGAAATTATTGAATTGTGTTTTAATCTCGTAATAGTCACCTCAAACTTCAACTACAATAATTCCAATTGTTTATTTGACCAATTTTTAGTCATCCTCAGTGGAGCACAGAGAAGCAGAGAAATCATATAAGTAATTTAAAACTACTAATAATCACTTCCTTCCTTTTAAGGAAGTAGTTAACTAACTTTCCTAATTCTATTAACTGCTGTATCAAAATTGAGGGATTTAGGATTAAAACTCAGTTTTCATTACCCTCTTTCTGCTGGAAGTAATGATCAATGCACCTACCACATTCTAAACTGTATGATAATACTGTTCGTATGGTTGTTACTCGTGATCTGCGGCATTGTTGCATGCGCCATGCTACTGCTCCTCTTTCTCTTTCTCTCATAAAGCACATGTGGTAACTATTATCATTAATCTTCATTCTGAATGACAAATTGGATATAAATTCTGAGTATTACATAGGACTCTCTTTTTTTTGTGAACTACACATTAAAGACATGGGGCCGGGGATTTAGCTCAGTGGTTTCGCCACCTGCTGCGCAAGCACAAGGATCCAAGTTCGATCCCCGGTACCAAAAAAAGAGAGAACTTACAAACACTTGTTCTGTAGTCGACAGAACGAAATCTGAAAACACACACACATGCAAAACACAATTTTGCCCTAATACATAATCTCTCTGGTGTTTCATGGTTGAACTCACTTGAATGATTTTATTCTGTGCCCATATGTTCATTCTAATGCAGATCTGTGAGGAGTAGGAAGATGGGAGGTAACACTATTCAATAGGCAATCCTTCCTTACTGAGTTTCACAGCTCTCTCCCTGTCTCAGAAACCTAACCTGGGTGATGATGCAGTTTTCCAGGAATGTAAAGAGATTTAGAGAAACCATTTGTTGCATGCAGGTGATCAGACCTCCATAATAGTTATAAAAGCCTTTGAAAAGACAGGCAAATGTCCTGGTTTGGCCATCTGGTCAGAGTAAGTATTCTCAGGGCTTCTCTGCCTTCACCTTTGCCCCCTCCTTAGAAGTGAGAAATGTATGGAATGCATTGGCCTATAGTCCAGGTCTACTTTGACTGCATTTAGTAAGATAACACCTTCATCTGTACACATTCACTCACATGCTCCAGCACTGTCCAAATGAAAAGAAGGGAGGAAGGTAAATCAATTCAAATTCATCACCAATACTGGAAAGAAATACAAAGTTCCAAAGCATATACCCTATCTTAATGACCTATGTCACATTATTTTCATACCTGAGGACAAGTTCTAACTTCTTAATGAAATCTCCATTGGTATAGAAGATCCTCAAAACTACAGGTAGCCAGCACTTAGGTATTGCTTCCTTTAAAGTTTTCAGGACTGGTAATCACATAAACTCAATTTAGTTATGCCAATAAGTTCTAAGTCTAGTGGTTAGAATAGACCTAAATATACCCAAATGTAATGATCTAAAGACAGCATAATCACACAGCAGCATCTCTGTTCTAGAATGAAAATTTGAGAGGAGATGGTAAAATGAGCACCCAAGCCAAACTTTAAAAAAATTCTCAGTCTTTTGGGTTATGTTTCATTTGATTCTATTTGTCTGTCTAAACTTGCCGGAGGTACATTTAGAAGTTATTTATAATCTCACATATGGGAAACAAACCAATTCTTAGGCCTCAAGATGAGAATGTACTTTGTTCCCAAGCAGTGATATTTTGACCTGAAAATTACAAATATACATATTAAAGAGACGTTAGCTTACTAAAGGAAAAAGTATGATGATATGAGATGAAGCTAACTCTGAAATCATGATGGAAGCATTTGATGTGAAAAAGTAAAAATAAAAAATAAAATGGTTCTGTCGTTCTCCACAGAACCCACCTTCTACTTCGGGGACGTGCAGTACTCCGTGGATGAGAGCGCGGGCCACGTGGAGGTGCGGGTGTGGAGAGTGGGTACCGACCTCTCCAGGCCTTCCAGTGTCACGGTGAGATCTCAGAAAACGGACCCTCCTTCTGCAGATGGTGAGCAGTTTCCGACCTCAGTCTTTGTGATTGTTCTAGGGCATCCAACTACCATGACACCAAATATTTACAGCCAAAATAATTAGGGCAGAAAAATAAAGAATTTATGCTCAACCCTTGTGAGGCATGCTGGATGGATTTTTTTCCCCTAAAATTATTACTCTATGATAGGTAAATCTAAGAACTCTTTTACACTGTAGGAAAAGAGACTTAAGGGCTATGAGTTAATTGTATGTTTCCATGAATTTGTTTTCCACTCAGAAAATCTAATAATATTCAATAATATTAATATTCAATAATTAATGTGACTTATGTGCAGAGTATTCATGATGACCACCTCACAGAGATCAAATGATATTTAAATGGCCTTCAAATATGCATCTTTGCTTGGCTGCCTCCCCACCTTCTAGCCAACTGTCCTTATAAGTACTCCACATCTATAAACCTTTCCCCCACACTTCTTAGACAAACTCATATATATCTTATTCTGGAACATATTACTTCATAAAGTTGATTGTAAAGTTTAAGACAAGCATAGGATTCAAATTTTCTCTTTTTTTCCTAATTGACCAACAGCATAAAAACTCTCTCTCTTATATACACATATTCATCTTTTATAATGAATGTGTGATGTGTACAAACATACTTACATCATATACACATCATTATTCAGCACATAAAGCAAGCAGGGCTCATATGGTTTTAAAAATTACCCTTAGGTTTTAACTTTTTAATGCAATAGAACTAGCAATGCTTTGTATGTAATAGGTGCCCAATAAACTTTTTTCCCAAATTAGAAATTTTTAAGGGAAAAATTCAAATCAGAGATGGAGAAAGAGAGAGAAATGAGAATAAGGGACAAGATACAGGAAAAATAAAGCACAGAAAGAACAACAAGGTGATACAGATATTTTACAACTGAATTAAAGATAGATACACTCAAATATGTGCATATTCCAAGGCAAAGCAGATCTAAAATGAGAGCCCAGAAGAGCAAAAGGCATGAAAGCAAAGAAGGAAGCAGAAGGATTGAACTACCTTCCCCTCCTCCCAGTCTTTCTGTATGTAATGGTAAAAGATTGGAAGACAGGTTTGCTTTAACTACTTGAAGTGGAAGTGTTAACAGTAGATATAGATAGATAGATAGATAGATAGATAGATAGGACATATATAAATAGATAGATTCCATTGCCTGAAAAATATTAAATGAAAGAAAGATCAAATATGTCTTTGAGAATTGAAGTATGTTCTAATTTCTCATCTCTGGGGAGGAGTATGGCTTGAGTATGTGGGACAGAAACTATAGTACCTGAAATGTGTACCAGTAACCAACAGGCAACCATACACTTAAATAGGATGTTCTATAGTAGGTCCAGAAACATAGAAATAAGAGCTATAGACATTTAACTAACATGAACAAAATTGGAAAAGTATGTATTTCATATATCATTTATGATCATCTGTGATTGACATGCTGATTGTTTTAGACCTCACTTATATTAGCTTCATTGGAAGATTCTAATAAAGATGGAGGGACTATAGCATAGAAAGCAAAAATAACTAACCCTGTGTCCAACCATTAGACATAAAGTTCAAAACCTTTGAACCATTACCTCAATAATTATGTAAACACTAATCTTTTGCCTTTTGTTAAGGTACTCTTCTATAGTATTATAGTGGTCTCTTTTAAAAAAATAAGCTATAAATGCATATATTCCTTGTTTAATGACCTACTTGTTTAATGATAAACAAGGCAAGCTGTTAGGACTTATGACCAACCTTTCAGACTTATGATTTGCGTTCAGACTTATGACGCAGGAATGTGAATAGCAGTGCAGCCTAATGATGGCTTCTTCTACAGTAGAATATTACTGTAATGTTTGCTGGTTGTACTGTACAGTACCGTATTGTAGTTTTATGTCCATTAGACATTACAGTACTACCTGTAAGAGTTATGCAGATAAAAGTAAGTCATCAAGTTGGAGTTTCCTTTAACCATTTCTTTGTTCTGAATATTGTAATGTTGATACTATATACAGTTTCCCATTTAGCAATCAATTCATTTAACAACCTAGTCACAGAAACAGAACTGTTATGAAAGGAGGAATGTCCATGTATCTATATAATTTATTTTTAGTAATTTTTAAAATTCAGTTCTCACTAAATAATTCTTTTGTGACTTCATAGCTGGAACAGACTATGTGGGAATCAGTCGTAATTTAGATTTTGCACCTGGAGTCAACATGCAGACTGTTCGTGTTACCATTCTGGATGACCTTGGACAACCAGTACTGGAAGGAATCGAGAAATTTGAACTGGTGCTTCGAATGCCTATGAATGCTGCCCTTGGTGAGCCCAGCAAAGCAACAGTGTCTATAAACGACTCTGTCTCTGATTGTGAGTATTTATAAATTTTACAATGATAAGTAAAATGGTAAGCTAGGGTTTATATAAATGACAGGAGAATGGCAAACTATGTACAGGAATGGTATACCTACATTCATTTGACAGTGTTGCCATTAAAAAGGACTACAGACATGATGGCTTAAACCAAAGGAATTTATTGTCTCACAGCTTGTGCCTAGAAGTCAAAATGAAAGTGTTGGCCAAATTGGTTCTTTCTAAGGATGGTCAGGGAATGATGCTCCAGACCTCTCTCTCTGGCCAGAAAATGGTTGTCTAGTCCCTATGTCTCTTCACATCCTTTTCCCTACATATGTCTCTGTGTCCAATTTTCCCTTTTTCATGAGATCACCAGTTAGAGTGGACTACAGCATACCCTAAGGACCTATTCCATTTGATTACAAGACACCACCCACCAGTAAGGCCACATTTTGGTACTGGGGCTCAGGACTTTGATATTTGCAGGGATGGATGGACACAGTTCAACCAATACAAATACACTATCTGACCAGGTCTTCATTTCTCCTCCTGCTCATTTTGGTAGAATTAGACAGTGCTGGAAGAAAGCATGTATTCTTCTCAAATATTAAAGACTAAAAGTGGTGGTGCCATCAGTGTCTGGATGGCATTTTAGGAATTTCCTCACCACAGATGGGTGGAGCCACGGATGGAGCTGCACAGATCCTTGAGAGTCAGTGGGCTTTTCTACTTCCACACGTTTTGCCATTTCCGTCAGCCAGCCCCTACTCAAGTATAGGTGCCAAATACACTGTTATGAGACAAGCAGCTGGCCAGACATAGGGCAGGGTTCTCTGACACATCATCACAAGGGAATTCTTTTTCTTTTTTAAAAAATATAACAAAATTTCATAACAAAATAATAGATTAACAATAGTTAATACACTGTGTATCATTATATTCAAATAGACACTCAGAAACAAAAAGATTCTCTCTTACAAAGAAGAAACTTCCTATTTATCTATCTTCTACTTTGTACTTTATTTGTATACATGTATCTATATATTTTTTGAGTTTCTCATATAAGAGAAACCATGTAATATTTAATTTTGTGTGTCTGACCTATTTCACTTACTTAACAGTATGTTTTTAAGTTGCATCTATTTGCCTAGAAATGCATCAAATTTATCTTTCTGTATGGCACAGTAGTATTCCATCATTTATATATACAACATTTTATTTATCCATTCATCTGTTGACAGATATATACACTGTTTCCAATATGGAGCTCTTATAAACTGTGCTGCTATAAACTGTATCCTTATAATATGATGTCTTCAACTCTTTTGAGAAGAGACCTAGAGGTAGGATAGCTGATCAAATGGAATTTCTAGTTTTAGTTTTTGAGGCATCTCCACACCGGTTTCCATAGTGCTTATTACCAGTTTGCATTCCCACCAACAATGTAGAGGAGTTCCTTTTGCAACAGAACTTCACCAACATTTGTTATAGATTTTTTTGATAATACCACATTCTTTCTAGAGGGGCAAGATGGTATCTCAGTGTAGTTTTAATTTGCATTTCTCTAACGCCCAGTGAGGTTGAGCATTTTTTCATGTATTTATTGTCCATTTTTACTTCTTTTGAGAAGTGTCTATTCATTTTAATTGACCATTTTTTGATTGGGTCTTTTGTTTGGGGAAGTCTAATTTTTGAGTTCTTTGTATGTTCTAGATGTTAGTCCTCTTTCCAAGGAATAGTTGGCAATTTTTTTTCTATTTTAAACCTATTTTTTTCAAGGCTTTTATAGTAGGGAAATTTTGAATGCTCTTAAACATGATAATTCTGATATTGTTTCAGAAATCTAACCTGTTGTTAATGAGAATTATATTTAATTGACCCAGCTTAAATGTCACCTAATAATTATACACACACTATCACCTTTCCCAACATGATCTGCATAAACTATGTTTATAATTATGTGCACAATATTTAGTGCTCTTCATATGAATAAATTCTGAAAAATTCATGACCAAGCAACTTATGTAGCTAGAAAGACCTGAAGATTTTTTGTTTTACTACTTTTTAGCATTTTGTTGCATATCCTTACTTCACAAAATAAGCAGAGCAAAATACAAACAATAAAGAAATCAAAATCTTAAAGTTAAGTGATTTACCCAAAGTTAAAACATTACCAAATGACTGAGTCAAGACTGTGATCCAATTCTCACTTCTTTTCTCCTGTTCCCTCCATCAAGCTGTATCTTCTAAAATGCTCTTTCCTTAAAGAACTTTCTGTTCACTTTGATCCATGAGTTTGTTCATTTGTTTGTTTGTTTGTTTTTTGCAGTGCCTAAGATGCAGTTCAAAGAGCGAGTATACACTGGTAGTGAAAATGACGGGCAGGTAACTGCAGTGATCCACAGGAGTGGGGATGTCCAGTACAGGTCTTCAGTGAGATGCTACACACGGCAAGGGTCCGCGCAGGTGATGATGGACTTTGAAGAACGCCCGAATACTGACATTTCAATCATCACATTCCTCCCTGGTAAGTTTGAGTTTGAAGTTTGTTTATGGAATTTGAGGAAGCCAGGTGTTTATTTAAAAATATATATGAGGGAAATAAAGCACCTTCATTTCAACAAGTTTAGGAGATATCTTTATGTGGACAAATAATAAGATGAAGTAGATTGCAGCAGTTTCAGTGAATGGCAGGTTGTTTTCCATATTCACTTATTGATTCCCAGTAGTGGGCTATATTGTTTATTCAAAACTTACTCAGCAGAAAAAAGCATATCAAATATACAGTTTTCACAATGCTGGGAATTAAACTTAATGTTCAAATGTAGTGAGATGAAATACATCCCATATTATTAATATGTGTCTAGTACCTGAAACTATTCAATCACTTTAATTCAATTATTATACCTGTAGGAATGTATTCTTTTAAAATTTATTATTGGCACATGTTTTTAGTACAGTATGATTACATTTCATGGGGAGTTGGTACATGTACACGACATTTCTCATTTCCTTTTTTAACCTCCTTCTCTCCCCTCCCTAGAGTTGTTTCTTCACTTTCTAACCTGTTCCACTGATCCACAAGCGTGTTTTTCCCCCAAACCATGCTGTTTTTATCACTGTAGCTTTGTAGTATAACTTGAAGTCCAGAATTTTGATGCCACTTGCCTTTCCCTTGTTTCCCAGAATTGCTTTTATAATTCTAAATCTCTTCTGGTTCCATATGAATTTTAGGGTTCTTTTCTCTAGTTCTGTGAAAAAATGCTATTGGTATTTTGATTGACATTACATTAAATCTATATAACAGTTTTGGAATTATTGCCATCTTGACTATATGTGTTCTGACTATCCAGGAATAGAGGATAACCTTCCATTGTCTGATATCCTCTTCAATCTCCTTTTTCAAAGTACTGTAGTTGTCATCACAGAGGTGTTTCACTTCCTTAGTTAGGTTCCTTCCTAGTATTTCATTTTATTTGATGCTATTGTGAAAACTGTTGTTTCCCTAATTCTCTCTCAGTGAGTTTATTATTGGTCTACAGGAACATTGTTGATTTTTGAGTGTTGGCTTTGTATCCTTTTGTGCCACTGAATTTGGCTATTGATTATAATAATCTTTTGGTGAAGCTTTTGGGGTCATCTATGTAGAAGATCATATCATCTGAAAATAATGATAATTTAACTTCTTCCTCCCCTGTATACATCCCTATCATTTTTTTCTCTTGCCTGATTGGTCTTCCTAATGTTTCAAAAACTATATTGAAAAAGAGTGGTGATAGCAAATGTCCTTATCTTGTTCCTCATTTTAGAGGGAAAGCTTGCAGCTTCTCTCTATTTAATATATAATGGCTGCGGGTTTGTCACAGATGGCTTCTATCAAATTGAGATAAAGACTTTGAATACCTATTCTTCAGGGATATTATCATGAATGGTTGTTAGATTTTGTCAAAGGCTTTTTGTCTATTGAGATGATTATATGATTTTTTTTCCTTGCTTCTGTTTATGTGGTTATTATATTTATTGACTTGCATGTGTTGAACCATCCTTGCATCCCTGGGATGAAGCCTACATGGATGGTCATTGTGTATGATCTTTTTTGATGATTTGCTGCATTATATTTGCCAAGATTTTGTTGAGGAGTTTTGCATTTATATTCATTAAAGACATTGGCCAGTAATTCTTTTTTTGGTTGACTCATTTTATGGTTTGTTTTTTTTTATTTCATTAAGTTTATTGGTACATTTTAGGTATACAATGTGATGACAGTCATCATTGGGAATTCATACTTTTACATGATATATCTTGGTTCTTATTTTTTCCCTATCCTCTGCTCTCCCTTCCATCCTTCCACCTCTCCCTATTTACAAAGATTTTTTTTCCATTTTTTCCTTTTATCATATTTATTCATTTCCCTTCCCCTACCTCTCCCACTTCCCCCTCCCTTTTGGGCCTTATCTTCCCATTTCACATTATCTATTATACATTTTGATCCTTATTTACACTTCCAGTTTCTCACACTAGAGAAACAATTTGGTATTTACACAGGTGTGCCCTATTTATTTCACTTAAGAGTATGGCCTCAATGTGCAGTCATTTAGCTATTAATGTCTCCAGTTTCTCATTCTTTACAACTGAGTAGTACTCCATTTTATAAAAAAAAAAATCTTTATGCAGTCACCACTGATGGGGCAATTGGGATGTTTCCAAGTTTTAGTTATTACAAACTGTGCCACTATAAACATGTGTATACATATATTGCTGTGGTATGATTCTTTTAATTCTTTTGGGAAGATACCCACCAGGGGAATAGCTCGTCAAATGGGACCTCTATTCCTAGTTTTTTGAAGTACTTCCACACTGATTTCCACAGTGATTGCACCAGTCTACACTCCCACCAATAGTGAAGAAGGGTTCCTTTTTCCCCACAACCCCGCCAGTATTTGTTATTGGTTGATTTCTTGATAGCATCCATTCTTTTCGGAGTGAAGTGGAATCTCAGCATTGTTTTCATTTGCATCTCTCAAATGACCAGTGATGTTGAACATTTTTTTCATATTGGGTTTCAACTTGCCAAAGATTAAAACTAGACCTGTATCTCTCACAAGCACTAAACTAAAATTGAAATGAATCGAAGATCTAAATATTAAAACAGAAACACTAAATCGGCTGGAAGAGAGGTTAGGTAGAACTGTTGAAGACATTGGCATAGGAAAATATTTTATGAACAAAGCTTCAGTCACATGTGAGCTAGCACAAAGAATCAACAACTGGGATCTCAACTTATTAAGAAGCTCTGCCCAGCAAGAGAAACCACTAACAGAGTAAAGAGACAACTCACAATGTGGGAAAAAAATTTTACTAGCTGTTCCTCAAGACAAAGGTCTACTATCTAGAATATATAAAGAACTTTAAAAAAAATCAGACCTCCCAGATTTAAAGATCCAATCCAAAAATGGGCATCCGAAATGAACAGACATTTCTCAGACAAAGAAGTGGAAACAGCAAATAAACATTTTCTGTTTTTAGAATCAGGGTAATGCTTACTTTCAGCGATGACTTTGAAAGTACTACTTCCCTTTTGGTTTTATTAAAGAGTTTTATTAAAGAGTTTAAAGAGTATTGACTTCAGATAATAAAATTCTTGTAGAATTTGGCAATGAATTTTTCAGGATCTGGGCTTTTCTTAGTTGGTCATTTTTTAATTACTTCAATTTCATTGACTGATATTAAATTATGTCTTGGTTCAGATTTAGTAACATGTATTCATATATATTCATATATTCATATATATTCATGAATATACATTCATATGTATATTCATATATATTTATATATTCATATATTCATATATATTTATATATATCTATGAATCTATCCATTTGCTCTGAATTTTTCATTTTGAGTACAGATTCACAAAGTAATTACCAATGATCTTCTGGATTTCTGCAGAAGTGTTGTTATTTTGCCTTTTTTATTTCTAATTGTGTGGATTTGGGTCTTTTCTTTCCTTGTTTTGAAAAAAACTGACTAAGATTTGTCTATTTTGTTTAATCTTTCAAAGAACCAAATCAATCCACTGATTCTTTGTACTTTTTTTTTAGTATCAATTGTATTTATTTTTACTCTAATCTTTATAATTTCCTTCTTTGTGGTAGATTTGGATTTGACTCATTCTTGTTTTTTTAGAACACTGAGGTGCATGAAAAGCTTCTTCATTTGAAATTATTCTGTTTTTCTGTTGTGGGCATTCACAGCTATAAACTTTGCTCTCAGGTCTGCTTTCCTTGTGTCCCATAGATTCTGGAATGTTGTACTGGCATAATCATTTGATCCTTGGAACTGTCTTAATTTCTTCTGGGACCCACTGATTATTCAAGAGGATATTGTTTAATTTCCATGTGTTTGCAGAATTCTTGTGGTTTCTTTTGCCATTGCTTTCTAGTTTCACTGCACTATTATCTGGTAAAATGCATAGGATAATTTCAATTCTTTTGCCTTACTTAAGCATGCTTTATGGGCTAGTATGTAGTCTACTTTGGAGAAAGTCCCATGCCCTTCTGAGAAGAATATGTAATTCTACTGTTGCTGAAGGAAACACTCTGTAGATATCTATTAAGTCCATTTGTTCAAAGATTTGGTTCAATTCTGATATTTCTTTGTAAATTCCTTGCAGTGAGGTATTGAGGATCCCCATTACAACCGTACTGACATTTATCTGATTTTTCATGTCCAGTAGTGTTTGCTTTATGAAGTTGAGTGCAGGACTGTTTGGAACACAAATGTTTATAATTGTTATATCTACTTGTTGAATTGTTCCAGTACAATATGCAGTGACCTTTTTGGCCTCTTCTGATCAGTTTTGGCTTGAAATCCACTTTTTCTAAAATTGGGATAGCTATTTCTGCTTTTCTCCATGTTCCTACTGCATGGAATATTGTTTTCCGTCCCCAGTTTTCAATCTGTGAATTCCTTTTGGAATTAAATATGTTTCTTATATATTACACATCATTGGATTTTGTTTCTTGATGCATTCTACAAGTATATGTCTTTTGAATGGGGAGTTGAGATCATTCACGTTGAGAATTATTGCTGAAAAATATTGATTTATTCCTGTCATTGCATTGTTTTCCTCCTGATGATTTCCTTATATTTTTTTTCCTATTTTTTTTAGCTACTCATCCTGCCATGTATATTCATTCTTTTAGATATTAGCATTGTTGGCTTCATTGTCTCTTTCTAGGATATCCTTGGGAATTTTTTATAAAGCTGGTTTGATGGTCATGGAAATACCTTAATTCTCTGTTAGTTTGAAGGAAAGTTTTGCCAGGTTTGTAAGTCAGGGTTGGAAATTGTTACATTTTAGGGCTTAAAATACTTCACTCCAAGCCTTCCTGGTCTTTAAGGTTTGTGCTAAACATATTCTTTAATTCTAATGGGCTTATCTTTGTATTTGACTCATCACTTTTCCTCTAAGAGCTTTTAATATTTTATCCCTGTGATGGACTTCTGTTACTTTGAGAATTATATGGCATAGAAAAGTTCTCTTTTGGTTGTGATTTGGGGTTCTATATGCTTCACCTGTCTACCTGTTTATTTCTTGCTCTATATTTGAGAAATTTTCCACCATTGTTTCTGGGAACAGGTTCCTTATGCCATTTGTCATGTCTTCTGGTTTTCAGTTATTCCTATTACTCAGATTAGTCTCCTTAGCTTCATCTAGGAGCTGCTGGACCCATTTTTTCATGTTCTCTTGTGGTCTTCAAGGTGTCTTTGAATAATTGGTCTTTGAAAGCATCATCGACTTCTAGCTTTGAAATTCTGTCCTCACATTGGTCATTTCTGCTGCCTGTACTTTCAATATAATTTTTAATCTCCTGTATCTCTAACTGAAACCTTTTAATGGGCTCCAGTTCTTTGCTACACTGGTCATTCATGTTTTGTATCATTTTGTTTAGCTCATCTAGTTTTTTATTAGTATCTTCTGAAAGGTCCTGAATCATTTTTGTTATTACATTCATTACCTGTTTAGTTATATTTTCTACATTTTAGTCATCTCACTGAGTACCTCTTTGATCTAACATCCTACATTATCTTTTTTAATAATTTGGGTGTGTGGCTTGTGCTATTCTCCCCTCAATGCCCCCTAGATTGGCTTTGGGGAAGTATTCAACAAGAATTTCATAGAGTCAACTATCTAAAGACTAATAATGCTTATGGTTATACTACTAAAGATATGGTGGATGGGAGACAGGGGAATGAAAGAAGAAAAATGTGAAACATTAAACTATAAGATATGAGAAGGAAAAAGGATGAAGCAAAGGACCCTAATGGAGTAGAGGGATGATTATCTAATTAAGTAGGGATAACAGAAAAAAATAATGAGAAATAGGTGATGAAAAGGAGAATATCATGAATAGAAATATGAGAGAAAAAGTTAAAGGAAGAGAAATTAAAAAGAAGATAGATAAAAATGAAGAAAGCAAAAAACCAAGTAAGAAAATGAGGTAGGATAAAAAAGAAGCAAGGAAAATGGATAAGGGCGAATTCCCTTACCCTTTATGAACTAGTAAAGAAAAACGGAGAGAAGGAAAAATAATACACTCATAAAACAAACAAGGAAAGGAGGAAGAAAGAAAAAGGCAAAAATATAAATTCCTCTCTTATTTTGGATGTGTGGCTTTCTTCCAGAATCTACAATTTTGGGGCAATATCCAAGTCAAGACATATCCCTCTCCCTGCTCATGCTGGTAGATAAAGAGGGCAGTCAGACCCCAGATCTATACTGGATGCAGGCACAACAGAGAGTGCCATAGTTTTTAAATCTCGTGCAACTCAGCATGAGCCTGGCCTCTGGCCCTAAGAGCTGGGTCTGTATCTTTTACCGCAAACCCATCATGGGGTCTTTTTCCAGCCTGTTATCTGATAGCCAGTTGTCTCTGGAGGATGTCCTTCACCTAGTTATTTTGGGAACATAACACTGGGAGCCACTGAATAGAGCCTTTGGGTACCAGGTTCAAACAGTCAGCCCTTCCCCAGAGTGGCTTCCCAGCAAGCACTCTCTCCAGGGGAATGGCGGACACTTGTGTTAGAGTCACTCACCAGCTGTTGCCTGTAGAAGGACACACTGGTGCCAGCTTGGTCCACTACATTGCAGCATCATGCCATGAGAAGTTTCTCATTTCAGAGGAAGTCCAGTTCACTTTTCAACATTGTGTTCTGTTTCTTCTGTACCTTTTAATACTTTTTTGGTAAGATCCTTTGTGGCTCCCAGGGAACAAAATAGTGTCTCTTTGATGCTTCTCCAAGTTATTGTTTTCCACAGTCTGGATACCAAATCTCAGAGAGATTGAGTTGTTTTCATTTACCACTGCACAATCCTTTTTCCCTTGGAATATATTCATTAAAAAATAAAAGTGTACAGGAAGATTTCCCTATGCAGATATTTATCACAAAATTATTCACAGCAATAGAAGATTGGAAACAAATGGTCAACAATTGAAGAATTATTAATGTGATCATCCATCTGATGGTATCTTATGGTCATTAAAAAAGTTTTTAAAAATTATTAAGATATGGGAATGTTCAGGATATAATATTGGTCCTACTTGTTGGAGCCAGGGACATAATTGTTCTTGGCTCAGTGATTTATTCAATAAGTCAAAAGTTAATAATACCAGAAACTAATTATACAGTCAAATTAATAATGACCAACCAGTACAAATCTACTAGATTTGCTTCCTGATCATAATGCTAAGAATTCATAAAGAAAATTGGCCATTTTCTCTTTTGCTTGCTTTTCAGATGAATGATAAAACTTCAGAACAGAAATTAGAGAAGTTCTTTATGCAAACAAGGGCCTATTCTTGCCTGTGTTTAAACATTTATTTAATTATTCAGTAAATATTTATTGAAGGCTAATTACATGCCAAACACTGTTCTTTGCACTGATACAGCAGGAGAAAAGCAACATCATTGCTCTTGTGATGCCTTTGTCCTAGTTGTTGCTGTATTCTTCTTGGTGTATGGGATATGATTGACCTGCTGGCATTATTATTTGCTCCAGGTGAGACTGAAAAGCCATGTATCCTTGAGCTGATGGATGATACACTCTATGAGGAAGTAGAGGAACTCCGCCTGGTACTTGGCACCCCACAAAGCAACTCCCCTTTTGGGGCTGCAGTTGGTGAACAAAATGAAACTCTGATAAGGATCCAAGATGATGCTGACAGTAAGAAGCCATTGCTTATGCTCACCTGTGAATTGGGAACAGAAATCTATCCGTTAAGGTTTTAGGTGGCTCAGAAATTAACAACCTCTTTCTGAAAAGGGTTCGAGAGCAATTGAAAAGATAACTAAGACATGTGGGGAACAAACTAAACTATTAAAACTGATAAAGTTGGGGTCTGGGAATGTAGGCTACTGGTAAGCACTCACCCAGCATGCATAAGGCCCTGGATTCTATTCCCAGCACAATACACATGCACACAAACAAAAACCAACTGGGCAACACATGTCTCCTTCTCCTTCCTCTCCTTCTCATTACTAACACTGAGGAAATAGAGAAGCCAGAAGTGTATCCTCCTACATGAAAGGAAGGATTAAAATGGAAGAAAAACTGTTTTCTTTGTTAAGGATTAATTTGTCTGTGTTTTTTCCACAATTTCAGAGACTGTGATCAAATTTGGAGAAACCAAATTTACCATCACAGAACCCAAAGAGCCAGGACAGTCTGTGGTTGTAAAAATTCCAGTGATGCGCCAAGGAGACACTTCTCAAGTTTCCATCGTGAGAGTCCACACAAAAGACGGCTCAGCCATCTCTGGGGAAGATTATCACCCTGTGTCAGAAGGTAGGTGGTCAGGGGCTGTCACCAAGTGGATCATGCCAACACTGTGTCCTGGGGCTGTACCCTTAAGACAAAGAGAAACATCTGCTTGAATATAAATAGACATGTTTCCTTAAATAGAAAGACAACAATTTATTTCTAGAATTTTCCTTTTTGACTCCCAGAGCTTCCTTTGTGATTCACATGTGTTAGGGCTTAGGGAAATTTTGAGTAGATATGTTAGAAGACTTTCTGTCTGGAGTGTACTTTAAACTTTCAGCTGGTTTTATTTTCATCTCTTGATTGGACATTACATAATAATTTTCCTGAAAATTTCTGTTACATTTAAAATGTGCATGATAACTGTGATGATAATCTATTTCAGTTTAGAGCAAACCTATAATCTAAACCTTTTTCATTTGTTTCCTTGCTTTTAAGATGGGAAAGCTTTTATTTTGTGAGGATAGGAGAGTAGAAAGTCATATAACTCTCAGATCTTTAATGTTCTTTAATAAAGGATGCTATGCGATTCAAATAAAACAGTGTGTAGTGTAATGATCTATATAGTTCTATTTTAAATTTATAAATGAGACTTAGTTTCAAGTTTACCTCTCAACCTCAAATACTGGGAAGGCTCAGCTGACTTTTTTTATTAGTACATATTTGCAGTACATAATGATTACATTTATCATGGGGAGTTGGTACATATACATAATTTTTTTATTTCTCCTTCCCTTCCTCTCCTGCCACCCCCCAAAGCTATAAAAATTTATGCCAATCAAGGGCAGTAAAAATGTGGTAAAGCCAGCTGTGGTGGCCCACACCTATAATACAAGCACTTCTGGACAAAAGAATTGCAAGTTAGACCCCAGTATGGGCAACTTAGAAACCCTGTCTCAAAGTAAAACAAACAAACAAAAAATAATAAAAAGGACTGGAAATATATCTCACTGTGAATGTCCCAGTTCAATCCTCAGTACTGGAAAAAATAATTGGTGAAATCCCAAGCACAGAGACCATGAGTTCTCTGAGACATATGTAGGAGCCTCTTAAGGTTGACTTTCATCTCTCTGGTCCACATTTTGGGATCATTGCATTGTCTACTTTTATGAGTAATTGGCACAAATAAATTCTCTCTCTCTCTCTCTCTCTCTCTCTCTCTCTCTCTCTCTCTCTCTCTCTCTGTCTATCTCTGTCTCTCCCTCCCTCTGTCTCTCTCCTCCCTCCTTCTACCCTCCCTCCTTTACTCTTTCTTGCAATTATTTACTGACAGAATAAACATAAACTTATATCAAAAAACAAGTTTATGAATTATTTGAACTTCTGCTTATCTACCTCTCATTTCCAGTGATCATTACTTCTTGACAACCATAATACTGCAGGCATTCATCTTGATGTTCTAACTCACCAGCGAAATTTAAAAAGTAACTGGTAGATGTTCCTGAATCAGTAATGAAGTTAGGAAATAGAAAATAATAACATCTTCTACAAAGAAAAGTTTATTTTCTTTACCTATATGGTAAAAAAATGATAAAACACTATAGCTTCAAACTTACCCTCAGATTATTCTGAGAAAATAAATCACATGTAATCCAAAAGAAGAAAAAGCAAAATGGATTAGCTGCTAAAATATAAAGTCTAAAATCTGTCCTTTTTAACATGAACAGATTTTACATGAAGGAAAACCCTGCTAAATATTGGTAGTAGGACCCTTAGCAAAAATTGTTTTTCTTAGAAATAAAATGATTCTGTTTGCTAAAACATAAACAAAATCACTGCTATGTAGTGAACTGACAAAAGAAGTCAGATAAAAGTGAAATAATGCTCCCAGGCATGGTGACATGCCAGTAATCCCAGTGGTTGGAGAAGCTGAGGTAGGGAATTGCAAGCTTGAAGCCAATCTGAGTGATTTAGAGAGCTCTTGTCTCAAAATAAAAACAAAAAGGATTGAGGGTGTAGTGCACTGGCTGAGTGCCCCTGCACTCCATCCCCAGTACTAGGGGTAAAGAAAAGTTAAATAATCTTAAATCACTGAGTGTCTTTTAAACATAATATTGGTGTCAATATTATGTTTAAATAAAAACTTACAATTTTTTTTGGTAAAACATGCTCTAGTTTTTCCTTTTATAGTCTAAATTGAGGTCATTCCTTTGCAAATAAGTAATAAAAATTGAGTATAAAAGTTGAAAATAATTGTGTTGAAAAGTAAAGTGACAGATTAAGACAAATATGATTTAAAAACTTGATTATCATCTACCAAGTATATAATCAGATAGAAATGATTTAAATGCTGAAATCATTTTTGACTCTTTAAAAGTTGGTTTGTATAATTCAAAGGGTTATAAAACTTTAATACTTGCTAAAGACAACCAACGAAAATGAGTGAAGAGGGCCAGGGATTTAGCTCAGTGGTTTCATTGCCTGCTGCGTAAGCGCAAGGACCTGAGTTCGATCCCCGGTACCAAAAAAAAAGACTAAGCATGTAGCTCAGTGGCAGAGCATTTGCCTAACATGTAGAAAACCCTCAGTTGATACCCCAGGATCAAAAAAAAAAAAAAAAGAAAGAAAGAAAGAAGGAAGAAAATGAGTGAAGAGAGGGAAACGCAAAGGGAAAATGGAGTGATTGGAATGTTATTGATCCAGAAAATTTATTCTTTGATGAGAAAAGCGTGTGCTATCATAACCTCCTATTATCATGCAGGAAGGCACAAAAGAACTCAAACATCTTATTTTCCAGTGAAATCCCCAGATTTTTAAGTGATAGAAATGAATTTTTTATTTCACATCACATAGACCAAACCAAATTATCTGTAATGTCACATTGCATACCTCAAATAGACATAATAAAAAGTAAAATTGTAAAGCATAATTCTAAAAATTCTAAAACATAATTTTAAATTATGAAATGATTTAAATAATTGTTAATAAAATTATAAAACATAATTTTTTAAAAAAGCAAGTTAAGTGAAAAATAATTAGCTAAACCATGAGTTCTCTCAGGGCTGGAGAAGTCTAGGGCTGACAAACACAAAGAGCACACTATGGCTCATGGGGAAAAAATGCTTTATCTAGACAGAATTAGTTTTAAAGATGTCTGGCTTACTAGCTCAACTTTAAAGAAAAAAGTTTTCTTTGTAATTGATAATTTAAAAATTGAAGTACAAAAAGATATGGTAGGAATGCATTTCTTTCCTGCTAAACTCAAAGACTTTATAATTGATTTTGAACCATAGTTACATTAGAAAGCAACATTTATTGTCTCCTCTGTTTGGAATGACTATATCTTATTTGTGTGTGTGTTTTCTTTTGATCCTGATTCTCAAAAGATACAGTAAAATCAACAAAGTTTATTTAAGTTTAGTAGTATGGGCAACTGCTTGTTCATAATTTCAGTCGAATCCAGTGATTTTTAACATTTTGAAATTTTAACATTTTTGAATTTAACATTTTGAAACAATTTAAACATTTTGAATGTTTAAGAAATAATTCTGATAAATGAATTCAATTTTTATGACAATGAAGCAAATCTTGTAGTGAGAAGGAACTAGGTAAGGAGGGTAACCACTAATACTTATTTATAATAACTTTTCTAAATTTCCAAGAACAACAACAGAGAGAAATGTTTTGAAGTATAATTTGATATTGCATTTAAAAACTCAATTTTATATCCAACTTTTCTACACATAAACATAAATACATTCACAATTATATTTCCAGTCCCATTCATATGACGTGGGTCCCATTGATTTAGAAATTCTGGGGAACAAGAGGTGAATTTGATTGTCCTCAGTATGAGAACTATTGATTGTTCTATAACTCAGCAGTTTTTTAAACAGTGAGGCAACAAATCAACTTAGTAACTTTTGTTTAGAATTTTCCTTTAGATAGAATAGAAAACAAAAAAGAAAAGAAAAGAAAAGATTATGGTCCAGCGTGGATAGTAAGAGCTAGTGATGTCTGTCAAACTTCTGCTTCCCTTTTGCACACACATGCATTTACACACAAAAACATACCGGGCACAAAGTAATATGCATTTTTCAATGTAGAGAAAAAGCTTGCCTCAACTTCTTGTATTCATATGCAAAACATTTAAATTTGTGACTTTTGCATTTGTAGAAATTGAGTTTAAGGAAGGAGAAACCCAGCACATTGTTGAAATTGAAGTAATCTTCGATGGACTAAGAGAGATGCGAGAGGCCTTCACAGTTCACCTCAAACCTGATGAAAATATGATAGCAGAGACACAGGTGAGGGTTGCAATGTGTTTATGAGTTAGTATTTTACTATGCAAATGCATGTAAGAAACCACATATGGTACAATAGAGCCTTGAGATTTCAGACAAGCTTTATACAAAAGGGTGTGCATAATCCCTCGTCACCACTGAAATAAATTTTCCTCTAATCATAACCGAGAAATTCTTCTCTTTCTGTGACAAGTTGTGTTTATAGCCACTCCAAGCCTTTTGTCACTGAGCCCCTGTCAGCCCCTTGCCTTGCTGTCAGTCAGTAGTGACTGAATTGAGGATTGAACTCCCGTTAGCATCTGCTTTGCACACAGAAGACATGTCAATTCAGCACCACAACTCATTAAAACGTGCTTTTTCACCCACAAAATCATTTACCAACTTTCAAAATTCTCACCTATTCCCCCTAGTTTGATTAAACTTTGATGTCCAAAGACTTATACCCAAAACGTTGTAGTCCTAAAACTTGTTTTCTATGCTCAATTAATTTGTATTGGATCAGCAACCAGTTTTTCCTCATGATACACATAATTTCCATAGAATTTTGGCCTTTATACTGAAAATATTTTTTTAAATTAATTTTTAAATTCATCTTAGGAATACATCAATTTAATATAAATACCTATGTAAATTTACTATCATTTTTATTATTTGTTTCATTATTAGAATGAGGTCAAATTAGGGAAATTTTTTTCTTAATTATTTTTGTCATTTTAATTACTTGGTGCTATTTCTGCTGACGGCCCCAACTTTTTCTCAAGTCATATTTATAATTCAGAAGAATAGGCCAAAATCTTTATTTAAAAAATGTTTCAGTTTCGATCACATCAAAATTAATCTTTTATCATTATTTTCATGGAGTAATATATGAAATTTGTGGATGAAAGGAATAAATTCATTAAACTCACTTCTAGTGATAAAAGCTTTTTTTAAAGAATGTATACATAATTCCTGATTTAGGGTGATTCAACTTAGAATTTTCAACTTTGCAAAGGTGTAAAAATGATATGCACTCAATGAAAAACATACTTTGCATTTTGACTTCTGTCCTTTCCAATGTCTGTGAGGGAGACAGCTGATACCCTGAGTCTCCTGTACAGCTGAGTGTTCACTAGGTTAGGTGGATGCATGGGGTGTCTCTCCATTGCAAGTCACAAAGCATCTGTGCATGTAAAGGTAGGTTTGCAAACTGTGATAGAAGTTATCAGGTGTCTGAAGATTATTTAGGAGCCACAGCAAATTGTTAGCAAGGTGTTTTTGCCACCTCGCCCCACCGATTGCCCTTCCATCCTCTTCTCCCTATGAGCTAATTGACTTTTTCATGTAATTTGTACATCACACCACGAACACAGATTTATCTACTATCATCACAATTGGAGAAAAAAAGTAGAACCCAAGTACCTTGTGGACCACTGGTCAACCTTTGAATTAGCTGCCCCAGGCTCAGGTGCTCTCCCCTGGAGCCACGAGATATGAGCAAGGTGCCAGCATCACATGCAACAAACCACACAAGACCTGTGACTCTGCAAGGACTCTGATTGTGACAATTTTTATCACAGATATTACATGGGCATCATGGATATTGTCCTGTACAAAAGAAACACCAAAACTCTAACATTTAACTAATTAGTATCTTTTTCTTTTAGATGGCCAAAGCCATTGTGTATATAGAAGAAATAAACAGCATGGCAGATGTCACTTTTCCTTCTGTTCCTCAAATTATGTCCTTGCTACTGTATGATGACACTTCCAAAGACAAGGAGGTTGCTGGACCTGTGTCTGGCTATCCTGTCATCTGCATCACAGTAAGTAGGAAATTAGAAAGATTGAGAGAAATTGTAAAGTAATGATTTAAAATAACTGTAAACTTTAATCATCAAGAAATATTGTCATAAAGAAATAAATGGAAAATTCTACAAGGTCTAAGGTTTAAAGTTTAAAAAGAAAAGATAACATTAATTAAATGAGCTCGCACTTTTCTTCCTTTGCCTAACAAAGATTTGTTAACTGATGTGTATGTTGATGTCTGAAAAATAAATAAGCCATGAACTGCGCACTCTAAAAATTTCAAAATAAGCAATAGAAAAACATAGGACTTTGTAGCTGAAAAACAAAAAGCAAGATGTGATCATTATTGTAAGAATGTTACAAATTAAGAACTAGAGCTGAGACACCATGTAGGAGGGAATTCTTAGAAGAATCAGGTAAAATTTTGATAGTTTAAGAATTAAGGGAAGATCATTCCAAAAACAAGTCATCACAACATAAGCAGCAGTCAAAGAATGAAGAGCAGAAGAAACAGCGTGTTATCATTATTTTTATAATTGTCTTCTCTTATTCTAAATTATAAGCTCTAATGAGCAAAAGCTATGACTTATTCTATATCATAATAGCCCTAGAGTAATGACCTACCTATAATAGTAGGCAATAAATACTTAGTGAATTAACCAGGCATAAATAATAATTTGGTGCCAAATTATGTAAATCTCTAAACACTGTATGAAGGATCTTGAGCTTTATTTGTTGGATAGCAAGGAGCTCTTACCCAGAAGGACAGCGTGATTACAGGGTTATGTTGAAGGGTTACTGGGGCAGTTATATGTCACTTGGCTGGGAAAAAAGGGACATGAATCAGTCAGGGGGGTTGTTATGAGAATGGATAGGAAGACACCAACTAAAGCAATATTGCAAAAGAAGGACAATCAAATTCACTTACCCACTGGACATGGAAAGAATGGAGGAAACCAGCTACTGATGACTAACTCTCCTACTGGCCCTGGCAGTGTGACCAGCCCCAAGGGAAAGGTGGACTGCAATGCCCTCACTAGGAATGGAGGAGGGGAGAAGAGAGAAATGAGGGAAAGAAGAATAGAGATAATTCAACAACTCTGGGGGTTCAAGACACAATGCTGTGGTCAACAATTTTGCATATATAGGGGCCAGGGATTTAGCTCAGTTGTTTCGAAGCCTGCCTTGCAAGCACGAGGACCCAAGTTTGATCCCCGGTACAAAAAAAAAGATAATTTTGCATATTGCATATTTCAAGTTTGAAATTAAAGCTTTGAGTTCATAAAAGCTGTCATGGATGCGATTTGAAATTTTGGAAGTTTCATGAAAATACTAAGAGAGAACATGAGGGGACCTATCTCCACATTGTTCTGTACAGCATTCCTAACATAGTTATTTGTTTTTCATAGGCATGCAACCCCAAATATTCAGACTATGACAAAACAGGCTCCATTTGTGCAAGTGAGAACATCAATGACACTTTGACCCGCTACCGATGGCTAATTAGTGCTCCCACAGGACCTGATGGCGTCACCAGCCCCATGAGAGAGGTGGACTTTGACACATTTTTTACATCGTCCAAGATGATCACCTTAGACTCCATATACTTTCAGCCTGGCTCCCGGGTGCAGTGCGCAGCCCGTGCTGTAAACACCAATGGCAACGAAGGCCTGGAGCTGATGAGCTCTATCGTAACCATTGGCAGAGAGGAAGGTAAAGGCATTGCTTGAGGCTCACCGAGATACCGAGGAATATGACAGATGTCTAACTTCTGGTTATTCTTTCAAATATACCATGTGCCCCATAATATACTGAAAAGTAAACTATTTTTACAGATATATTCATTAGAAAACAGTTATTCATTCTACATTTTGTTAGCACCTACAGTATGCCAGGCTCAGCACCTTATACCAGCAACATGAAAAATAAGGCCAGAACTCCATCCCCAAGGAGTCCTTAGGAAAGGTGATGACAGACACACACTTGAGTCTGGATAAGACACTGAAAGATGACAAGGGAACAATTAGTTCTGCCCTGGGTGTATCAGGAAAGCTCATCACTGAGTGATGCTTAGGTTGAATTTGGAAAACATGACCAGTGACTATTGGAAGCATGGAAGAACTCAGAATGTATTGAGAATGACAGAGACATGGGGAGCTTATGAGAGGAAGAGGAGGAAGAATCGGTAGAGAAAGGGTGGAAGGCAAGGGTCTGGTATGAACATGCAAGGAGCACAACTGGTTGTCAGATGAGCAGGAGTTTGTGGGAGCAGGAGGGGAAGGACAGTTCAGGGGGAGTGGTGTGTGCACTGCTCTTACCTTGTAACTGCAAGGGAGGCTACAGCCAAGGATGCACTGGGGGTGGGAAGTAGGATATGGCTAGACACACAATGGGAAGACAGGAAATCTACTTTATCAACTAATTCTTCACTTGTACAAGAATGGGGTGAGGGTGGGGTTCTGCATCTTGAACCTAGAAATGTGGACTCAAGAATCCCAGGCAAGTACTCTACCACTGAGCACATCCACAGCTCAAACAATTGGGCCTTTAAAAAGATTATATGTATATGTTTTTATTTCTAGCATTCCTCTTTGCAAACAGCATTCAGAAGTACATTTAGGACCTGAGATGTAGCTCAGGGCTTGAGATGTGCTATAGTACTTACCTGGCATGAACCAAGGCCCTGCATGCAATCTCCAGCACTGGAGAAAAAAACTACATTGTTCATTTTTATTAATAAGTAATTTATATTTTACAACTAATCAAATATATTATTCTAACATTAAATTACTTCATTGAACTATGCTTTTTTTCTTTTGTTTTTCAATCATTTTTTACTATATCCGTTCACATTATATATTAAAGTGATTTTGTGAAATGACCTGAAATGACCAGCACATATTAAATCATATTAAACAATAACTGTCTTTTTTCCAATTTTCTTTTTCAGTACTGGGAATTGAACCCAGGGCCTTCATAATGAGCAATATCCTCCAGGTTTTTTTTTGTTTTGTCTTACACTTTTTATTTTTCAGACAGGGTCTTGCTAAATGTTTTAATTGCACAAGGCTTGAATTTACAACCTCCTTACAGAAGTGTGCCATGACATCCATCAAACATTCTTAAATCTCTAAAATGCTAAGAGGCTTCTAGAATGTGAACTGCAATGACCCCCTGCCATGGTCTTCTGCTTCCTTATGATACACTTTCTAAACCATGCCTTAGTCCACAAGGAATTTTAAAGTATATAGGGGCTGGGGATTTAGCTTAGTGGTTCTGCAGCGTGCCTTGCAAGCGCAAGGTCCTGAATTCAATTCCCAGCACCAAAAATAAATAAATAAATAAATAAATAAAGTATATAGAACTAGAATGATTGTAGCACCAATTTTTAAATATTCTTTTGGTGTCACCTGTTACCTTCTTTTGCTTAAATGTGTCCATTTTCTTTGAGGTCTCTGTCAGCCCCGAGTGCCCGGGGTAGTGGGTGCCGAGCCATTCTCAGCTAAATTACGCTACACAGGCCCACGGGACCCAGAATACCCAAACTTCATCAAGCTCACTGTCATCATGCCACACATAGATGGTAAGTGACGGGGGTAAGCAAGTCCATAGAAAAGTTTAGGACCCTAAATTACGAAGTCTAATACATGCTCAGTTTACAACTTGAGCACCATGTCTCTCTACTTATTTCAATTCTTTCTGCCTTCTTTCTACCCACTTTTGAAAAGTCTGACCACGTAAGCATTCACAAAAACTAAGTAAGTCTAACATGTGCCCAGACTCAGTAAGACAAACTTGGTGATTGTGCTTCCCCGTAGGCATGCTTCCTGTCATCTCCACCAGGGAACTCTCCAACTTTGAGCTGACCCTCAGCCCTGATGGCACAAGGGTGGGAAACCACAAGTGCTCCAACCTTCTGGATTATACGGAAGTGAAGACCCACCATGGCTTCTTGACTGATGCTACAAAAAATCCAGAGGTCATTGGAGAAATGTATCCTTACCAGTACAGTGCACCTCTCAGAGGCTCCAGCACCTTACGCTTCTACCGGAACCTGAACCTGGAGGCCTGTCTGTGGGAGTTTGTCAGCTACTATGACATGTCAGAGCTCCTGGCTGACTGTGGGGGCACCATTGGGACGGATGGACAGGTATGAATTTTTAACTTCTCAGTTTCAGTCACTGGATAAACCAAGGGGTCTGTTCTGTAATAGGTTTTTTATTAAATCTCAACTCAAATCTTAGGTATGTAGATTATTAGTCACAAGAGGACCAGACAATTGGCATGAATGGTATAATCTATGGTAATGATCCATGTCAATTACTGGAACAATGTATCAAAATATGTGTATTTTAAATAATGGGTCAGGTAGCGTTATCTTTTATCAAAAGGATAGCACATAATCATTGCCTGAGACGCTGAACCTACTCTGACATCTAAAAATTCAAATACTGATTTATCTCCAAAGTATACATTATTATTTGTTGTTTACATGCTCAGGTACCAGTGATATTGTACCAAACCACCTAAAATGAGGATTGATTCTCTATTATAACCCCAGTGAAGTATTGTCAAAGTATATCGGGTATAATTTGAAATGGTAATGAATGAGTATTTGAACTACAAGCAATGCTCTGTCTTATTTGGACACAACAAAAAGTTATAAAAGTAGGTTTATGTATTAAAGTAGTGAATGGTATATAGATTATATCATATCTTCAAGACTTTGGTCATGGAGGGAGGCAAAATGGTAGAGCAGTGAGTGCCAGCAACAGCTTCTCCAAGACAAAATGCTCAGAGTCTGTGTCCTGAGAGGGCACACACAACCAGGAGGGAACTGACAGAGGAGAAGAAGAAAATAGGATCCATTACTACAGAAGAAATAGCTCACCAATGCAGATGGAGACCACACCATAGCGGGTAGGCAGCGAAAAGAATTTTGCAGTACACTGTGAAAGACGGGACTTGGATCAGAAATATTTTATGTAATTGGAGACAGCAGTGAGAACAGGAGACATTGCTTCCCAAATGTCAACTTCCCCAGAGTTCTCCCAGAGTCAACAACTGGTGAGTGAGGGGGAACAGAGTCCCCACACACAGAGCAAAGCGGGCAGGGATCTTCATCTTATTTCAGAAAGCACAGGGAGCTTGCACTCCAAATAGCCCCATGGCCACTTCATTGCCAATGCCCCAGCATGCAAGAGGGAAGAGCTCCCTCACAGTAAACTGCAGGCAGCTGGACAGCAGATTGAGAGAAATGCTTCTGAGAAGCTGGGACTGGGACTACCCGGATTATCCCAAGCCACTAAGGACTAGAGGCTCCAGCCCTGCTCTGTGATCAAAGGCACAGAGGGCAAGGGCTTTCACCTGCAACAGGAAGGGGACACTCCAGCCCCGCCCTGCGACAGGCAGCCCAAGTAGGCAAGCAGCCTTAGCCAGCCTCAGGACAAGGGTGCCTCTCCCCCAGACCAGTGAAAATGTCAGCAGAGTGGAATTGAGGAAGCCGTGGGGTCCCAGGGGGACTGTGCACCGACCTGGAAGCAACTTTGGGCGGGCTGCACTGGAGGGTGCCAAAGCAGCTAAGAAAACAGTGGGGAAATGGCTTCGGAGATGTGTAAGCCGCCCCAGCAAAAGTTGCTCACTGAAGAACTGCTACAGGTCCCACAGGTGGAGACCAAAATCAGCCCCATACTCATCACTTAACTGCAGTCTTGGAAGGGTTACACAGCACAATCTCAGGCTCTGTCAGGCTCTGTCGGGGACACTAAGAGAGCTGTGAATACCAGAGGAATTTTATCAATTTCCTTATTCTTTGTTTGCTTGATTTGCTTTCTGCTATCTGTCTGGTTGACTTTTTCTTTGTTTGTTTGTTTTGGTTTTTCTGTGTGCGAGTGTGTGTGTGTGTGTGTGTGTGTGTGTGTGTGTGGTTGTTTAAGTTTAAGTTTTTTTACCTTAAATTTTGTTCTATTTTCTTTGTCCTCTTCCTCTCTTTCCCCAACTATCTCTCTTGATTTTATGATATTTTCACATCTCTTGTCTTTCTGGTTCACCTCAATATTCTTTTGCTTTCTCCTTCACTCCTTTTCTTCTCTTTTCTCCAATCTCCAAAAGCTTAGGTGTTCATCCTGTGCCCTCTAGGCTTGCTTCTACTATATTTCTTTTTTACTTATCTCTCCGTTTTTTCCCTTACCCTTTTAAATTTCCCCCCAACAGGGTATAATCGCTCTACTAAGGGGAAACGCATTGCATACAAGTGCCTGGTTTATGTTGGATTTTGTTCTATAATGGTAGAGTTTGCTTGTGTGGTTAAAGGTACCAAACTAACAATTGCCACAGTTTGTTAGTTGCTAGGTTGTGCTTGATGTTATTGCTATTGCTAACTGTATTACTTTAGCCAGGATTTCATACCTGTTGCTCTCCCTTATATGACAACACTGTGATTGTCTGGGGTCACAACCATCAGCATAGTCCAGTACCAAAGGACTGGGTGCTGAGCTAGGTAGATAGCAACCTTGCATCCTTAACAAATTGGGAAGGTAGGATCTTGGGATAGACACAAAAACCAAGAAGCACTTATACTGAGAAGACATCTCTGAGAAATAGACATTTTCTAGAGAAACCTCAATATAAGTGACAAAGCTATCTACCATAAGAAATCTGCAAACAATAACTCAGAAAACAAAATAAAATAAGAAACTAGAAAATGACAAGACGCAGAAGCAAAATGAAACCTCAGACCTCCAGCGCACCAAGGATAAATCCAGAGGACAATGAGATAGAGGAAACTGGAAGCCACCTGCTGGTACTTTCTGAATTGATTGCTACAGAGACAAAAAAGCAAATAAATGAGGCTATACAGAAAATAATCTTTTAGGTAAAAAAAGAAATGACAATTAAAGTGAAGGACATGTTCAATGAAGCTAGAGTAAACACAGATAAAAACAAAAATAGAGGAGCTTAGGAAAATGATTGAAACCATGAATGCCCAACATAGGAAAAAATGGAATCCATGAAATAGATTCAAACAGATATCCAGGAGATTAAAAACTCCATAGAAAGTATTGCTAATCGTTTGAACCAAGATGAGATACAATTTCAGATCTAGAAGACAAGACTGCGGCTACTGACCATGAAAAGAAAGATTTCTTAAAAATATCAAGAAACCGTGAAAAATCAATCCAACAATTGCAGGACGATGCAAAGAAAAATAATATAAGATTGATCAGCATCAGTGAGAATGCCAGAAACAATACAAACGTCATCCAAAAGCTGTTTAAAGAAATAATGGCAGCAAACTTCCCAAACTTGAAAAAAGAATTTGATATACAAATACGTGAGGCAAATAGAACGTAAATAGCTATGATCAAAATAAATCCACACCAAGGCACATAATAATCAAGATTCCAGAAATTCAGCTCAAGAACAGAATATTAAAAGCTGTTAGTGAAAAGAAACAGATAGCCAATAAAGGAAAGCCCATCAGAATCACAGCAGACTTCTCAAACTAAACACTTAAGGCAAGGAGAGCCTGGAGTGAAGTATTTAGAGCCCTAAAAGAAAACAACCTCCAACCGAGATTAATGTATGCCACCAAACTATCTTTCAAAATCAATGGAGAAATAAAATACTTCCATTGCAAAGAACAACTGAAGAAATTCATAACCAACAAACCAGCCCTACAAAGTGTTCTGAAGGGCAGTTTACAAAGAGAAAATGAAAATCACAATTCCAAGAACACCAATAGAGGGAAGCCACCAAGCCAGGCAAGCAATTAAACAAACAGGACAGACAGGGAACTAACAGCAGGAAAACAGTATGATAAGGATAACCCAATGCATATCAGCTATAACCATTAATGTATATGGTCTCAATTCAGCAATCAAAAGAAATAGACCGGCAGAATGGATTAGGAAACAAGATCCAACAATATGCTGCATACAAGACACACAATTTAACTCAAAAAGAAATTCATAGACTGAAAGTCAAAGGATTGAAAATAATGGTCCATGGGACAGGAATCCAGAAAAAAGCAGGGGTAGCTATTTTATTTGCAGCCAATGTGAACTTCAAGCCAATACTTATCCAAAGAGACAAAGAAGGATACTGCATACTTGTTAAAGAAATACTTCAAGAAGAGTACATAACCACTATAAATATATATGCACCAAATATTGGTACACCCGATTATATAAAACAAATATTAATGGACATGAAAAATCTAATAATCACAATTATAATGGGGGACCTTAATACCCCACTATCATATATAAACAAATAGAACAATCAACAAAGAAATTTCAGAACTGAACCAAATTTGTGAACAAATGGACTTAGTAGATGGCTGCAGAATGTTCTAACCCAAAACTTTAGAATATACACATTCTTCTCAGCTGCACATGGGAGTCACCAAGATAGATCACAGATCATAGAACATGCTTAGGTAAATGCAAAGGAATTGAAATCTCCCTTGCACATTATCTTACCATAGTGCAATGATACTGGAAATCAATGGCAAAAGAAACACCAAAAACTCCATAAACACATGGAAATTAAGTAGCACCCTTCTGAATAACCAATGGGTTACACATGAAATTAAATGAGAAATTAAACAGTATCTACCATTAAATGGTAATACTGACACAATGTATTACAACATATGGGTTGCAATGAAAGCAGTCCTAAGAGGGAAATTTATAGCAGTGAATCAGGAAAACAGAACAAGCTTAAATAAATAACCTAATGTTAAACGTCAAGCTTTTAGAAAAAGAAAAACCAGTCATGTCCAAGCTCATACCAGGAGGAAACTATAAGGATCAGAGCAGAAGTTACCACAATTGAGACTAAGAAAACAATATAAATAATCCATGAATCGAAGAATTGGTTCTATGAAAAAATTGATAAACCCTTAGCCAAACATCAAGAAAAGGGAGGAAAAGGCTCCAACTTATGCAATTAGGAATGAAGAATCACAACAGATCCTGTAGAAATCCGAAAGATCATCAAAACTTTGAGAACTATTACTCTAATAAGATGGAAAACACAGAATAAATGGACAGATTCTTAGATATATATGAATTATCAAAGCTGCAACAAGAACATATTAAAATTCTAAATAACCTAATGTCAGCCATTGAAATTGAAAATGTGATTAAAAACTTTTCAACAGAGGAAAGTCCAAGTCCTAATGATTTCACTGCTGAATTCTACCAGAAATTTAGAGACTATCTAATGCCAATTCTCCTCAAACTCTTTAATGAAATAGAAAGAGAAATAATACTTTCTAAATCATTCCTGGAAGCATTACCCTGATACCAAAACCAGTGAAGGACCCAACTAAAAAAGAGAAATACAGGCCAATCTCCCTAATGAACATAAATGCAAAACTGCTCAATAAGATACTGGCAAACAATGCAGCAAATCATCAAGAGGATTATACATCATGATCAAGTAGGATTTATCCCAGGGATGCAGGGATTGTTCAACATACACAAATCAGTAAATTTAATACACCATATCAACAGAGTTAAAGACACAAATCACATGATTATCTCAATAGATGCAGAGAATATATTTGACAAAATTCAACATCCATTCATGACAAAAACCCCACAGAAATTTGGAATATTTGGCCTTTATCTCAACCTGATAAAAGCCATCTACAACAAACCAACAGCCAACAACATACTGAATGGACAAAAGCTGAAAGCTTTCACACTACAATCAGGAGCAAGACAAGAATGCCCACTGTCATCACTGTTATTCAGTATAGCTCTGGGAACATTAGCAAGAGCAATTAGACAAGAGAAAAAATAAAAGGAATAAGGATAGGAAAGGAAGATGTTAAATTATCATTTGCAGATGATATGATACTTTCCATAGAAGCCCCCAAAAACTCTACCAAAAGACTTGTAGACTTAATAACAAAAATCAATACCATAACTGGATATAAAATCAATGCTCAAAAATCAATAGTCTTCCTGTACACCAATAACAAACTCACTGAGAGAGAAAGTAAGGAAATAACAGCTTTCACAATAGTATGCAAAAAAATGAAACACCTAGGAATCAATCTAATGAAGGAAGTAAAAGACTTCTATCTACATTGAAAACTGCAGTACTCTGAAAAAGGAAATAGAGGAGGACATCAGAAAATGAAAAAATATCCCTTGTTCTTAGGTAGGAAGAACCAATATAATGAAAATGGCCATACTTCCAAAATTGTTATACAGATTTAATGCAATCATGATCAAAATTCCTACAGCAGAGCTGATGACTGGGCCGAACGGCAGGGCCAAGTGGGACCAAGCAGTTGCAGGCTGACTGGGACCTGCTTACTCCAGCTTGCTCCACCAGCTTTCCACCAGCCACCAGGACAGGGTGAGGAGGACACCCCTGGGCAGGCCCACCAGCTGAAGGCTGGGCCACGAGGGTGCCTCCAACAATACTCACCCCTCCGCCCCGGCCTCTGGCTTTTTGGCTGTGCAGCTACTTAGTTACACACTGCAGAGGCACAGGGGGAAAAAAGCCATTCTCCTGAGCTCCAGAAGTGAACAACAGAGAGAGTGCCTGTCTCAGGCTCCCCGATGAAAATAAGCCCACTGGAAAAGTGAAGGGAATCTCTGCAATAAAGGCACACCAGACCACTGTGATTGGTAAATTGGAGGGATTAT
>NW_004624920.1:1880712-2001546 GCF_000247695.1 Heterocephalus glaber
TATAAAATGGAGTACTACTCAGCCATAAAGAACAAGAAACTAGAGTCATTTATAACTAAATGGATGCATATTGAGGCCATACTCTTAAGTGAAATAAATAAGACACACATGTGTAAATACCGAATAGTTTATCTAGTTTGAGAAACTGAGAATGTAAATAAGGACTAAAAGGATTAATAACTAATAATTGATACTTTGAAATAGGAAAAAGTCCAAAGGGGCAGGGGTGGTGGGAGGGGAAGGGGAAAGGAAAGAATGGAAAGGAAAAATTATGAGAAAAGTTAAAAAATGGAAATGAAGTATGTAAATAGGGAAGAGTTTAGGGGTGAAGGATGCATAGGCAATGGGGAAAAAATTAGAACCAAGATACGTCATGTACAGGTACAAGCACCCAAAGATAAATGTAAATGTATTGTATACCTAAAATGTACCAATAAAAGAATTTAAGAAAAAAATTTTCCTACAGCATATCTCACAGAATTAGAAAAAACAATCCTAAAACTCGTTTGGAACCAGAAGAGACCTAGAATAACAAAGGCAATTCTGGGCAACAAAGCAAAGAAAGGGGCATCACAATCCCTGACTTGAAATTATACTACAGAGCTACTGTGATAAAAACATGGCACTGGCAACAAAACAGACCTGAAGATCAGTAGAATAGATTAGAAGATGCAGAAACAACCCTAAATGCATTCACCCACCTTATCTTTGACAAAGGGGCCAAACATGTTCACTGGAAGAAGGATGACCTCTGCAATACATGGTGCTGGAAAAACTGGCTTTCTCCATGCTGAAGACTAAAACTAGATCCATGTCTCTCACCATGCGCTAAATTAAAACCAAAGTGGATCAAAGATCTAAATATTAAAACAGAAACATTAAATCTACTGAAAGAGAGAATAAGTAGAACTCTTGAAGACATAGGTGTAGGCAAAGATTTTATGAACAAAACCCCAGTCATACTGGAAATATTACAAAGAAGCAACTGGGAGCTCATCTTATTAAAAAGCCTTTGCCCAACAAAAGAAACCATCCAAGTGCACCTATCTGCATGCAGAGGTGTAAGGTGTGTGGTGCTGTCTGCCACTGGTTTAATGTGATTCTCAAAGAACCAGGATGTCTTCAACTGATGTAATCTTGCTGGTGAGGCCGCAGCCTCACGGAACCATTGAGGCCTCAGCTGTGGCCAGAGGCAAAACGCAGTTATGTTTCTGCTTGCCATAGCCAGCTCAGGGACAAGATGACCTGATCCTCTGCATAGAAGACCCAAAAATCCACAAAAAGATTCCTAGAATTGATAACCAAATTCAGCAATGTAGCAGGATACAAAATCAACACAGAAAAATCAATAGAATTTCTGTGCACTGTTCATCATTGCATAATGAACCCACTGTGAAAGAAATCAGGAAAAAAATACCATTCACAATAACAGCAGGAAAAAATATAGTACTTTGGAATTAACCTAACTAAGGAAGTGAAAGGCCTCTAAAATGAAAACTACAGTACTCTGAAAAGGAAATCCAAGAGGACATCAGATAGAAGGATACCCCTGTTCCTGGATATGTAGAATGAGTAGTCAAAATGGCCATACTTCCACAATTGATATACAGATTTAATGCAATCATAATCACAGTGCCAACAGCATTCCTCAGAGAACTAGAACTTGCTAATGTTTCAAATGCTCAAATTTATAGGGAACCAGAAGAGACCCAGAATAGCAAAACCAATCCTTAGCAAAGTGAGAGGCATCCCAATCCCAGACTTGAAGTTACATTTCAAAGCTGCAGTGATAAAAACAGCATATTATTGACATAAAAACAGACATGAGGGTTGGTGGAGCAGAGTAGAGGATGCAGAAATGACTCTAACAACATTCAACTAGGGCTGGGGATTTAGCTCAGTGGTTCCACTGCCGCCTTGCAAGTGCAAGGACCTGAGTTTGATCCCCAGTACCAAAAAAATATATATTAACTATATAATCTTTGACAAAAGGGCCAAAAACATACAGCAGAGGAAAAATAGCCTTTTTAATAAATGGTGCTGGGAAAACTGGCTATCCACATGCAGAAGATTAAGTCTAGACCTATATCTCTCACCATGTACTAACCTAAAATCAAAATGGATCAAAGAATTAAATGTTAAAACATAAACACTAACCCTGATGGAAGATAAAATAGGTAAAACTCTGGAAGTCATAGGCGTAGGCAAGGACTTTCTGAGCAAGAATCCCGGTTCATAGGAAATAGTACCAAGAATCAATAAATAGGATCATATCAAATTTAAAAAGCTTCTGTGCACTGAAGGAAACCACCAAGTATTACTCATACAAAGGACTCATATTCAGAATATATAAAGAACTCAAAAAAATTAGATTCCCCCAAATAAAGTACCAATCAAGAAATGGGCAAATGAAATAAAGTTCAAAGGGTCAATAAATGCGTAAAGAAATATTCAACATCACTAGCCATTTGAGAAAAGCAAATTATTACAACACTGCCCCAGGTGTGGTGCACATGCCTGTAATCCCAGCACTGGGGAAAGTGAAACAGGAGGATCTCTGTGAGTTCAAGGCTACTGGCCTGTGCTATATAGTGAGTTCAAGACCAGCCTAAAGTACATAGCAAGACCTTGTCTCAAACCAACAACAACAAAAAGAAATCAACAACACTCAGATTCCATCTTACCCCAGAAAGAATGGTCATCATCAACAAATGTAATAATCACAAATGCTGGAGAGGCTTTGGGAGAAAAAGGAACCCTTCTACATTGTTGGTGGGAATGTAAACTAGTATAACTACTATGGAAATCAGTATGGAGATTTTTCAAAAAACTGAAAGTAGAGATTCCATTTTACTCAGGTATTTTTCTTCTAGGTATCTTCCCAAAACAGGTAAAGGTATCATATTATAGTTGTACATGCATAGCCATGTTTATAGCAGCACAATTCATAATAGCTAAATTTGGGAAGCAGCCTATATGTCCATCAAAGATAAATTGATAAAGAAAATACGGTGTTTACACACCGTGGAGTACTATTCTGCTGTAAGGAAAGATAAACTTGAGTCATTTGTAGGAACATGGATACACCTTGAGACTCTAATGTTAAGTCAAAGCAGACACACAAGTTTAAATATCATATGGCTTCTCTTATATGAGAAAACCAAGTTATAAATGAAGAGCAAAATAATAACAGGTAGATACTAGGAAGTATGGGGATAGATCTTTCTCAAATGAGAAGGGGATCAAGAGATAGGGGAGGGAAGGGGAAGGGGATGAATAAAAGAATTAAGATGTGTTATATACATGTACCAACTTTACACAAGGAATGTAAATATGTACTAATAAAAAAATGACAGCCAAAAAATTAACTCATGCCATCCCTACAGTTTTTGTTGTTAATAAAACATTATAACAAAAGAAAAAAGAAGCCATCTGAGAGTGAAGAGACAACCCACAGAGTGGGAAAAAATTGTAGCCAGTTTTTCCTCAGACAAAGGCCTGATATCGAGATCATACAAAGAATTAAAAAAACCAGATCCCCCCAAATTTAAAGACCCAATCCAAAAATGGGCATCTGAAATGAACAGACACTTCTCAGGTGAAGAAGTACAAGTGGCAAATTAATATATGAAAAGCTGTTCAGTGTCACTGGTCATTCGAGAAATGCAAATTTAAACAACACTGACAGATCATCTCACTCCATAATGGCTAATATCAAGAAATTAACCAACAACAAATGCTTGTGTGGATGTAGGGAAGAAGGAACCTTTCTCCACTGTTGGTGGGATGCAGACTGGTGCAACCACTGTGGAAATCTGTGTGGAGATTCCTCAAAACACTAGGATTAGAGGTCCTATTTGACCCAGCTATTCCTCTTATGGGTATTTTCCTGAAAGAATTAAAAGCATCATACCACAGAGATATATGTGTACCCACATTTATAGCAACACAGTTTGTAATAGCATCTGAACCTCTTCCTTTATAGGTCAAATTATCTCTAGTTCCTTTAGTGCTCCTTCACAGAGATTACTTTCAGTAAGTCATTAAATCACTTCTGTTTCTTTTCTGAGTGTTCTTTTCTCAGGAAGCTCTCAAACCACATGATCCATTGGTATAAAAAGTTAAGATACAGTAATAGGATACCATTATAATTTGGTTATTCCTTACTCATGCTACAGAGCTTCTGCACAGGCCTCATCTAGCCTGTAGTCTCTTTTCACACTAAGGAATGTTTTCTGTCTTCTGTACTTTGTCCATCTTTTATCAGTGTGACCCAGACAGTCTTCTATTTGTCCTGCCAAAGTTGTGTCTTATTCTACATGTCCAGTTCACTAGTGTGACAAGGTCATTTAGAATGCAAAGCCTGCCCTCAAAAGTGTTAAGTCCTTAGACTAAATCTGACTATAAAATGCCCTAAATAGATTCTACTTTGCTGAATTTTTAAAATTCCCATCCCTCTATTAAATTCTTTGAGTGCAGGACTGTTTTCTCTCCATGACCTCTGCTAACTAGAAAAGTCACTGTTCTGCTTCTACGGGTGAACTGCTAACAGCTCTATTCCATTAGGTGAAAGCTGGTAACTGCAGGTTTCAGTTAATAAGAGAGAGCACTGTGAGAATTAACACCACCAATTCTTAACCAGCTTGTGCTGCCTTAAGTAGATGGCAAGCTTGTTGTATGAAATCCTTCTGAAAAGATTTTTCTGCCTTCTCATTACTGAAAATAAAAGTCATACCATAACCATAAGATGAACATCAGAGATACAAACAGATTCTGAGTAATTTGTTGAGATTTCAGGACCTAGTCTGATGTAAGCCTGGAGCCTATTAGCCCTCATCTAGTAATGTTTTAAGTGATTTTGGTTATCCCCACAAACCTATGCAACCAATTTTCTATGGAAAGTCTCAAAAGAGCTGGAAGTCTACAAGGACAAAAAAATGAAAAATAAAATGTATATGATCTAAAGAAAATCTTTAATGAAGCAGCTTCAGGTATCTTAACCATTTATTAAAACAGATTAACAGGCAGATGAACAGACAAAAAATATAGAGAACATATAAACAATCACATTTAATCAGATTGCACTCTACATGTCTAGGCCATGTTGAATTATAATAACCTGTTATAGTTTTAGGTTATAACTACAAGTAGACTAGTCAGAACCTTTCCTGGGGGTGTTATAGCACTTTTTAGGTGAATCATAGTAGAGATCCCTTGTAATAAATTAACACCAGTAAGAGTCAGAAGGGAAAAGAGATAGAAACCCTTTTATACCCATGAAAGCAAGGATTTTTTTTTAAATGGTCCTAAGCTTGCTTTACTTCAATCTTTGGAATAATTGCTACCACAGTACAAGCTCCTCGGGGCCCTCTATATTAGAGTCACTATAGTAAACTGTTCCTTTGATAGCTGCATCTGTTGTATATGTAAATGTTCTCTCCAAAGGGCCAGACTGATTATTAAAGATATATTGTTGTAATTTATATGTTCTTCTTTGGCAACTACTTTTGCCATTCAGAGGCTGCTCAGACCTAGTATGGGAGTAGAAAAAGACTAGATGATGTTTCTTTGGAGCCTGGGGCTCAAAGTAGTCCTAGCTACTTTTTTAAGTATGCATGTCAAGAAGTAAGGTATCTTGAGTCCCCTTCATATCAAGCTTTCTGTTTTGAAAAAACAATAAGAGGAAAGAAGGCAGCCCTGTCCATCCCCTTTTGTTCTGTCTCTTTACCTAAGGCATATTTTAAACCTGACCTGTCCAGTGCCAGCAGCAGTGACCTGAAGGTGCTCAAGGAAGTGAGATTAGAAGATGACTATCCTATTTTACCAGTGCTTGGGCCCCCTTCATGATCCTATGACTGCTTGGCACATACTAGGCATAGGCTTTTCCTTTCTTAGCCCTCAGTTAGCATATCTCTGTGTGTAGAACTCAGTGGCTGGCCTAGTGATAAATTCTGGAGAGAAATCATGACCAGAGAGAGCCAGTGTCCCAGAGACAAGGGCCTCTGGCTGTCTGTTCTTTTAATGCCCATTCTGACTAAAGCTGCCATTAGCCTATGCAGACCTCCAAAGACTGCCTTCCGTTTTACTAATGTAATCATCTATGCTTCATTGGCCTTAAAAACTAGTCAGTCTACCCTACCCAGGCAGTGGAGAAGGGATGGATAAGTGCCTAATCCAACAGTAACTCAGAATACAAGGCACAAAAACTTCATTATTCAGCTTGTCACTATTTTCCAAACCCTTGCTACCCCAAAGGCAGAAAGTGAATTGGGATTAAAAGCCTTTTTAGGGTGGGTCTCTCTAGTCTTTAGTAAATCATGCTTCCAAATAAATGAAAGGAAAAAAAAAAACAGGAGTAGAAAAGTTGGAATTAAGAGTCCTTAGCAATGAAAGAGGTTTGTCTTTATCATGCTTCTAGTGAGTTAATAGAGTAATTAACCCAAGAGCTATCATTCTCATCTCTCTCAAAAGACCAACATCAAGAGCATCAAGAGATGAAATTGTTCCCTCAGTGGAAGAGGATCAAACCAGAAAGGAACCTGAGACAGAGCTCAGGCTCGACACCCCTTCCACAAGTGTGGAAGGAAGATCATGCCAGATTTCCCCAGTGAAACCTGTCCTTTCAGATTTTAGAGCAGCAGACACCCCCATCACTTTTAAGTGGCTGAGGAATACCTCTTTTATATATGGCATGCTGTTCCCCACATCTACGCTACCACCAGGGAAATGACAGAAAAAACATCAGGCTATAAGTTTACCCAGTAAGAAAAAAAAGCACAAACATCTATCTCATAAATGGAAACACAGTTAAACAAGAATATATTGCAAAAGAAAAAAATAATAAAACTCTCATGGGGACTTACCTACTATTAATGTCAAATCTTGGTGGAACCTCCAGTGATGTTATCACAATTTCTGTGCCAACCAAGCTCATGGTTCCGTGAACAATGAAAGATGAAGTCACAAACCAAAAGAGGAAATTATGAGAGTTTAATTAGAAATAATAAAAGAAGATTTCTGAGCAGAAATACAAATGGGAGTCCCTGTCCTGATCTGATAGGCATAAGCAGAGACCAGGAAGGAGCTTGAGTTCAAAGGAGTTCAAAGAGAAAACTGGTCATCTTGTATTTGTAAGGTTTTCTTGAGGCCAAGGGTACAGAGGAGATGTTAAGGCTCTTAACTAACTTAGTACATCCTGGATGATAGTCTTCTTGGAGGGAAGAGTCCTTATGTCTCAACCTTTGATTCTTTTTCTTGTGTTTATCTTTGCATCTCTAAGCTTGGCTTAGCTGCTTAAATTAGCTATTCATCTGGGTGGACTAGTTTCTTTTCTTTTATCTGACCTTATTGTTATCTGACTACCTTCTCATAATAACTACACTACTAGGGTGGTACATGAATACCCATGTTTATTGTAGCACAATTCACAATAGCTAAGATATGGAAATAGCCTAGATCCCCTACAATAGATGAATGGACCAAAAACTGGATATATACACAACTGAATATTATTCATCCATAGAGAAGAGCAAAATCATGTCATCTGCAGGAAAATGAATGAAACTGGAGACCATCATGATAAGCAAAATAAGCCAGACTCAGAAAGTTAAATACTGCATGTTTTTCTTTTATATGAACAAACTAAAAAATAAGCAAATAAGGGACAGATGACATTGTCCCCAGACAGTGTCTGAGGAGGTTCGTGAAGCTGAAATAAGGAACCTAGCTCACCCTACCCATAAAATACGTTCACAGGCTCACTGACTTCTGTTGCAGGAAAAGAATTTTCCAGTTTGTGTCAATTGAGAGGCTCAGGAAGGTTTATTAGGCAGAAATTTCAGTATACATCCAAAGAATGAGAGTGCAGGCCCTTGAGAGAGAGGGAGAGGGCAAGAGCTAGGAACAGGTAGAGGAAGAGACACTACAGTTTGGAACTAGGAATAGTTATGTGTTTTTGGTGGCAGAAATCTGTGGACTTTGTCAGTCTATAATCTGGGTCTTGGTTTGGTGGATGAAGGAGGATGGTACACCCACAGAAAGACAGTCATCCATTCAAAGAGGAAACCCCACTTTACAGGTGAAAAAATGATCTATTCACAGATGAAAAATGACATTGCAAGTTGAAAGGGAATGGCTGAACCCATTTGCAGGTGAAAGGGATTTCCTAGGTATTTATATGTGTTCTGGGAGAAAAGAAAGAAAAAAATTTAAACTGGACTTGTATCCTGATGCTGCAGTTTTCATTTTTTCTTCTTATTCTGCATTACTAATGTGAACTAATAAAAAATGTCAGTGAACATTATTCTGCACCAGGGAAAATATCAGGTAATGGTACGGATACCAGACAAAGCTTACATGCCAATAAAATACACTTGCATCAGTCAGATGGTCACTTTTTTAAAGTTAAGAATTTTACTTGCCAAGAAAAAGAAATTTGGAAATTTGCTAATGACATTTAACTCTAAAGTCAATTTAATTAATTTCTAAAATATAAAAGCTGATAAATAGCAGGAAAACAAAATATAAATTCTGTAAATAATTCTACTTCGCCTTTACATGTGTCCTGCTTTATTTAAAAACATTAACATTTCTGCAATGAAAAACACTTTTGATGCAAGATGGTTATTATAGTTAACAATTTTTTTAAATATTGAGTTTTTAGTGTTTTTCTCAAAAACAAATTTTTTAAAAATTCATTTCCCTTTTTATTGTTTGTATGTGAGATAAGAATTGTAACTCTCTCATTTATTAGGTAAACAGGAACTGAAAACATTGTTCATGTGAATGAATAAGCCACAGAAATACAACCTCAATTATGGGTTGCATTTAAAACATGAAATTGTCATGTACTTGTAAGAAGATGTATGATTTGGGAAAAGTAAAAGTTTTTTAGCTACTTTGAGGAGTAATTTTGCCTCCTTTGTACTAGTTTATTTGATTTACCAACATGAATTCTGAGGTTAGAATATCTTAGAAGTCACTTTTTTCATACCATTTATTTTACACTTAGTAAGTTTCTGTTATATGTAAACCACTATTAATGATTTCACAAGAAATAGCAAGAGGAATCCAAAATGTATAACTTTCATATAGTATATTGCTTCCTATTTTGTCAAGATTACCAATTATTTTTAATAATGGGGCTTTTTAAATGAAAATGATATTGTAGACATCTGGGGAACCAAAAAAGTATTTCTTAAAAAAGAAAATAAAATTTTCTATTATCCCACTATCCTTGTACACAGGCATATTTTCTAATCTCTTTTCAATATACACATACTTTTTTAGAGTAGTGGCATAATGCAATTTATAATATTCTGCTTACTGCCTTTTTACTTAACATGTGAGCATTTTGCGTGACAAGGAAAATTTTTCAGATTCATGATTTTGATGACTACATGATTTCACCTTATAAGTGTGCCATCATAGTTAACTTTTCCACTCTTGGTCACTTAGATTATTTATAAGCCTGTCACTATAAATATCCCATAGAGTCATTCTTAATTCTAAGGAGTTTTTGAACCAATATTGACCCTCATCCCAGAGTCTACTCTTGCCTCTCTGATACCTATATCTTCAAACTTGCTTGTAATTAAGCAAAAGCCACCATCACTTTCTCACAAGTATTCCTGGACATGTGCTATTCAAAGGACTTATTAAAAACAGTGATCTCTACTAAGTAGCCAAGTGTATTCTTTATTGAAATTTGAAGCTATTAAGATAGATGACCCTTCACTACACATTCACAGACACCACTATCTTGATGGAGTACACATTTCTGGCAAAAAAAAAAAGCAGCAACAGAAAAACATTTCAACCAGTGGAAAATACCCAGAGGCCTTTGCCCAAAGATAAAATTCTAACAGCTCTGCCTTCATTTTTAATCTGTAAAGTAAACAAAAACCACATATTCTACATAAAGGTGAGACACACATGTTGACAAAATGTTTTAATGATTCTTATTTTTAATGTGCATGTTCTAGTTGAAGGATATTGAGTATAGGAGTTCAGCTGTGTGCTGCTGTCCAATCTGATTGCCACCAGCCATTTATGTTTGTTGAGCCCTAAGAAGTGAGGCTGGTAGAATGCAGAGGTGTTGGCATGTAAATACATACCAGATGTCAAACACTTAATACAAAAAAGACTGTACAATATTTTCTATTGATTATATACTAAGACAGAATATGTTTGATATATTTGGCTAAGAAGACTGTATTATTACCTTGATCTCACTTTTTTTGTTTATGTTTTTACATGTGATTATGAGAAAATCTAAAATTGCATATGCAGTTCACATTATATTACTGTTGAATGGCACTGGTATAGAAATTTAAATGTTAGTCTTGATACATACACTATCTTATTTCTATATGAATTTGAAAACATCAGTACAATATAGGGCAAGGGATATAGGCCACTTGCTTAACATGTGTGAAGCCCTGGATTCTATCCCCATCATTGCAAAGATAAAGAGGAGGGGGAAAGAGGGAAGAGAAGAAAGATAGAGGACAATATGTATGTTGGGTAGCTGCAACTATATGACCAAATTGAGTGAAGAATTAAGTCTACTGCAATTTTTCTCAACATGAGTTCCCACTGTATAAAATATTATAAGCGTAATTTTCATTACAATACATAATCTTTCTTTCTACTCCCCCCCTTCCCTATCTACCTCACATACCCATTAGCAGCCTTTCTTATGTACCTTGAGTAGACAGTATCATCCCCAAATACATACTTGCTACTAAGTCATATAAATTTGACAATGTTATTACCTTTTCCAGGGCATTTGCCTTTTATACTTTCCCTTTAAATATAGTATTTAAAGTATTTTTTGTGATTATTGAAGAAATTTAAAGCATCAATAAGAACTGGTGAAGTCATTCATTATGTCTCAGTTTAAGATCTGCCATATATTTATTTTACTATCAACAAATACCTTTAAATGTCCTGTGTACGGACTGAAAGAACATTGTGTACTCTTTAAGGTGACAGCTAGAAGTTAGACTGATTGCTTTGCATTCTGTAGTTTTGAAGAAATAAATAGGTAGGTGACCTGAATGATCACAGCAGTTCTATTTAGGCTGCAGTTCCTTTATGCAGAGATCCTAAGTAGTCAGAAAGAAGACCTGGCCCAGGATTATAAGAAAATGCAATAAGATGCTGACTTCATGTCCTAAAATGATCAAATTCTATTTTAGTACAAGAATCAAAGGAAATCAAAGAATTAGTCATGGAGCTGTACTCCAATTAACTTATTCATAGGAAGTGAATTTTAGTAATCCCCTGTGAAATAGTACACTCAGTAATATTTGATGGATAAAGTACAGCATTGGCAAAAATCCAAAGTTTAGTCAGAAATCCATGCCATTAAGTATTAAGTGTTAATCTTTTTTGTAAAAAAAAAAATAGTGGCTTCTCACAGGATGAAATATGAATCTTAATTACTAGGGACAGGGTGGATTGACTTAGTCACTGTCCGTTACACTGCCAGAGCATTAACATTGCATTTCAGGATCAATTACTCTGTGATAGCAATAACAGCACTCTTAGGAAACACTGTCTCAAAGGACTTGCACTGAAGGGAACCTTTCCTGCTGTCCAGGTCAAGCAGGTGATGGCAAGTGATAGCTACTGTACATAGCTGGGACTCAAATAATTGATTTGATGGTTCCCCTTTTATATATTTTCATTGGCAATTCAGGTCATCATTTTTATGACTTGAGGAGTTTACTTTTAACTCCATGATAGTGTGATATGCAAGAGTAGAGTTCTCATGACATAAATTATTCACTAACTCATGTATCTATTCTTGTCTGCTCAGTGCAGAGGGAGCCCTGGTCAGACAGCCTGGCTAGGACTTCTAAGGAGTGTGATCTGAGCTACACCCATCTCCTCTTGTGTGTAAGAGACTGGTTGTATCTGTTCTACTATTCTTTGGAGAGATATTTTGACAATTAATTAATGATCATTTTTGTTAGATGACCTTAGCACTGCCCTCAGCTTTGTTTGAAATGCAATGAGATATGTTAGAGGAGAAAACATATGGACTATAAACAGGGTTCTAATTTTGGTGGGGCCATGCATTTACATTAAAGATTTCTGTGGGAAATTTGTTTGAGATGTAATTTGCCTATGCCTTTCTCTTTCTGTCCATTCACCCATTCAAAAAATTTTAGCCGGAAGTGGTAACACACATCTATAATCCTAGCACACAGCACTCGGAGGCTGAGAAGGAAGGATTACCTTGAGTTCCAGGCCAGCCCAGGCTACATTGTGAGTTCAAGGCCAACCTGAACTGTATAGGGAGATCTTGTCTCAAAAACATTTTTTTATTACAGTAAAAGACACATTCCCATTAATCCCCTCAAGGTACTCCCCCTCACCTCAAACACACTTATCCTAGCATTCTTGTCACTTCCTGAAGCAATCCTGGAAGTCTTCTTTCATGAGTATCTTTATGAGGTGTGAGTAAAAAAAAAAATTGGTGAATGCTTCTGCTGAGTGCCATCCCATGAAAATGTGGGCTTGTAAAAACATGGTATGTCCTCATCCTCCTTATTCACTGGATCTGACATTGTATGTCTTCTTGCTCTTTCCAAAAGTCAAAATGACCATGAAAGGTAAATGCTTTGAATCAATTTCAGATTTTGAGGCAGCCATGACTGAATAATTAAAGACACTTATAAATATAATTATAAGTGAAAATATTAAATAGTTTTTATTGGAAATCTAGTACATTGTCTGGAATGTAGTTAGTGCTCGATAAGTGAATATTAGTTTAATCCCCAACCCATCTTCTCTGTACCTGGAGGGGGAAAGTATAAAATTCAAAGCAAGACACTTCAGTTACTTATTCTTGAAACATTTTAAATATGATATGTCATTACTAAGTATAGTTGATTCCAGATTTTTACTGCTTGTCTAGTCTCCCTTTATATAATAACAGAATTTTTCATAATAGTCCCAAACAAGCAACAGACTAAATAGTCCAGAAGAAGCAAATACATAAAGACATTTAGTAGACTAGTTGCTTCCAGGGACTATGGGGAGCAGGGATAGTGGGTGAATGCTAGAGTATATGGCATTCCATTTGGAGGTGATAAAAATGTTCTAAAAAATGATGGTAGTGATGGTTGCACAATTCTTTGAATATGCTAAAACTCATTGAATTGCCCACTTTAAATAGGTGAATTATATGATACATGACTATAGCTTAATAAAATTGTCATAAAGTAAATACTATTTAAATGTAGTACACTTAAAATAATGTTTATCTTAAGGATTGCTGGTGCATACCCTTTGTTGCAAACGAAGGTAGCTAGTAACAATAATTTAATTGATCCAAAATTAAGTGAGGGAAAGCAGTGTTGTAAAAATACTATCATTTCCATTTCCTCATTGATTACTCAAAATCTTCAGTTAAGTGAGAGGAGAAAATAGATTGTACAAATTCAGGCTCATTGAGTTAACAACAAATAGTGTTGATAGATTTAATTTTATTGTTTTAGGTCCTAAACTTAGTGCAGTCCTACGTGACCCTGCGAGTTCCTCTGTATGTTTCCTATGTGTTCCATTCCCCAGTTGGGGTAGGAGGCTGGCAGCATTTCGATTTGAAGTCAGAGCTTCGTCTGACTTTTGTGTATGACACTGCCATCTTGTGGAATGATGGGATTGGCAGCCCACCAGAAGCTGAACTCCAAGGTGGGTTGAAAAGACTTTTCTTACCTATTTGAATGACATAAGAGAATTTGTTTTAACTGTAGCAAAAAATAATAGAAGCAACTTACAATATATTTTCTTATTCTATTCATTAATCAAATAATTTCACTTTTGTTGTGGAAAAATTCTTGTTAAATGCAATTATATCAATGCCTCAAAATTTGTATAGTACATGATTGCTAAATATAACTTTATACATTTCATGAATATTTTTGTCTAGCAGTTCACCTTAGATGATTAATCATGTAGGTATCACACAACACAATCTACGATCTACATGGGTTCTAGAAAATGGATAGAGGAAATTTCAACTGAAAATAAGGGATGAATGCAAGGGTAAAAGTTATGCAATTTTCTTTCTTAAAATGAAAGATGCATGGTAAAATCTACTATAAACTATGTCCTATATAGTAGTTTTGACTCTCCAACTATCTAGCTGTGTGATCTCAAGCATATTGCTTAAACTACCTGGTACTTACTTTCTTTTGAATGATAGACAAACCTCCAGTATCTCTTTCCAATTTAAAATTCTGTTATTCTGTGATACTTTAGTCAAATGTCTTTGTAACTGGTCATTGAATTCAACTAACTGTGGAGTCCAAAGGCTCTGCAAAATTTTGTTTCAATCTCCATATCAGAGTCATAATTCAGAGTCCACAAGTTTAAAGCTAATTAATCCATTTGTACAATTAGTGCGTTCTCTTTTTAGCCTTATACAATATTACTATTCTGTTTCCATGAATATCTAAAGCATCATCCCAGCTGTACATTTATTAAATAGAAATAATATATATTGATAGCACATCTCATATATGAATCTACTAGGGTTTAAAGTACCTTAGAGTTATGTGACAAGTAATATGATCACCCTATACAATCATTCCAGATTATGTCAAGTATTTTAACTCTACATTTCACCTTAGAAAATAGTTTGGGTTTTTTTTGTGTTTTTTTTTTTGGTACCAGGGATCGCACTTGAGTCCTTCCGCTTGCAAGGCAGGCAGCGGAACCACTGAGCTAAATCCCTGGCCCAGAAAATGTATTTTTAAATGAATCTTAATGAGGACTTTTCTGTGATCCTCAACATTTGCATTAAGGATCTGTTGTTTGCTTCTTATATCCAGAGCTAAATTTTGTCTAACTGTTAACATTTCTTGGAGAAGTTTTAGTTTTCTGTAAGCCTGTAAAATTTGCAATCATTCTGAAAAATGCAGGCCCAGTTCCACTTACATGTCCAGGTCTCTACAATTTTGACTACTTCATCATGTCTCTCAATTTATAGCTTCATATTTGTAAACTAAAGCTTAAAAAAAGAGCCTATGGTAATTAATCTGTGTATTTGACAGTAACCTAATTCATATTGCCTTCCTTATAGACATCTTTTATCCTTAGAAAAAGAAAACGAAGAAACTTCTGCCACTTTTATTATTCACATTTCTTCTAACAATACCATTGGCCTAGAATACTTCAAGATGAAACAGATCTGAATTAAGTTTTGGAAAGAATCTGTACATTAGCAGTCTATAGTCACCTGTATTTCCACCCTTTGTAGGTTCTCTCTATCCGACCAGCATGCGCATCGGTGAAGAGGGGCGCCTGGCCGTGAACTTTAAGACAGAGGCTCAGTTCCATGGCTTATTTGTGCTGTCACATCCCGGTAAGCCCCTTTGTCCACTAATCAGCACTCCCAACACAACAAGCGTATAGTGTTTCCATTCTCACACGTTTCAACATGCTTCCTGGTTAGCTTTGAAGCCCTTCATGTCAAATGAATCTTATATGTGCAATTATCTCCTTGAGGGCTTGATAATTATTTACCCGTGTCTCATCATCCACAAAATTACTGTTATGTGGACTTTTAGAGAAAATGCAAAATCACCGAGGACATGTAAAAGGAAACCCTCTTGAGTTCGTATAGAGAGAATGTAGTAATAACAATTCCTTTCTCTGTTTTGCTTCGATTGTACCAAAAAAATGAATATCAAGTGATTAATTCAGCAAACACTTCTCTGTTCACAGCTCTTTTTTAGGTTTTGTGAGAATAGACTCAGAAGTGGCACTTGACTTTCATACTGAAGTTTCAGTCTTGTAAACTAGCTGTGTTTAATAAGGACTGGCTAGGCAGTTTTACTCACTGTGATGCACTGTGTCTAGAATATTTTTAAAAGACAGTAATCAATAAAGTCCCGTGCTTGTTTATTTTATTCAAGACATTTTATTACAATTTTTTTTTTTTTTTTTTTTTTGTACCAGGGATTGAACTCGGGACCTTGCGCTTGCAAGGCAGGCGCCAGAACCACTGAGCTAAATCCCCAGCCCTTATCACAATTTTTTAATTTGACTTTGCTTTTTTTTGGTACTGGGGATCAAACTCGGATCCTTCCGCTCCCAAGGCAGGAGGCGGAACCACTGAGCTAAATCCCCGGCCCCTTGACTTTCTATCTTGCTAAACTGGTTTGCATTTTTACTGGAGTGCCAACTGTCAGATTCAAAAGGGACAATAATTTATTTGCCATCTCCATATCCATGAGCTCTAAGAAAGGAGATAGAAGGGCTGAATAATTAAGAAAAGCAAAAGAATCCATTGTATTTTATGAGATTGAGCTAAAAGAAATATAGGCCCAAAAAGAATCATTTTACTTTATTGTAATTGACAATTCTGGGAAATGAGGATTTTCTGGTCTTTACAGTCCCTCCTGCATGTTCACCTTTCTAATAAACTGAATCTTTGTTAAACTTCAATTGCAGGAAATCTAATTAAAATGAGATTCTGTTCATAAATTGGGTTGGCCCAGCTATGCGGATGCTAATAGACTATTTTAAGTTCAATTCATAGCTTTGATGCACAATAAATGCATTCACTTCTGCTGCTGTCGCCTGGAAAGTGGCCCTGAGCAAATCAAGCATTTCTGACCAATTACCTTTGAAAGAATTACAGAACAGAAAAGGCACTGAGTTACTGTGTGATCTTGGGAGAGCTACATATTGACTCTCCACCCAGTTTCTGCATCTGGGGAGAGTAATTATACCAACCATGTTAATTTTGCAAGTATATAAGGGTAAAAGCAAATGACCTGTGATAAGGTACTTTGAAAACTCTAAATGGTTGTGTGTTCTTTCAGTTTAACCACCACACTGTCATGATTGTTGCCACTTTTCTAGCCTCCTTCACAAGCTCCATGATCATATCAGCTGATCACCCAGGCCTGACTTTTTCCCTCCACCTCATAAGGAGTGAACCAACCTATAACCAGCCTATACAGCAATGGAGCTTTGTCTCTGACTTTGCAGTAAGTGACAAAACTTACTCCATTTTCCGTTTCTGCTGACTTCTGATTGCGCCTCGGATTTTAAAGTGAAAACTGTAAATGTCTTCTCTTCTCCTCGAAGATACGTGACTACTCAGGGACTTACACTGTAAAGCTGGTGCCATGCACCACACCTTCCAATCAGGAGTACCGCCTGCCAGTCACCTGCAACCCCAGAGAGCCTGTCACCTTTGACCTTGACATTCGATTCCAACAGGTGTGTCTCATAGAATTATTGTCCATTACTTATGGAATCCCACTTTGTTAAAGTTATGGTTTACTTTGATCAATGAATTTTTTTTCCACAAATGAAGGACTTCAGTTCTTGCATCCTGAGCATAAAAGGAAGTCAGATAAACAGTAAGGGAAGGAGGAAAGGATTGTCTTTTATCTGTAATAGTTCAGGGTACAAAACCCATAGTTTAAGTTCATGCAAGGAATATTTTTCTCTTATCTGATTCCATCTTGTTGCTTCCTGCAGTTTGCTACTTCAGAGATGTGAGAGTTTTCCCCAGAGTTCTCTTGCACTTCTTTATCTTGTCCTTAATCTTCAAGGGTAATTAAAAATCCTATAGTTCAAACCACCTTTAATTATGTATTAAAAGAAATATTGTTTCTTTTTCAAAGAACCCACACTAAATGTCAACTTCCACGACCGTGATATTTACAAGTCCTTAGTATGCCACAAAAACTAGCAGAAATGAACTCAAGAAATGCTCTTTAGTCCCATTCAAAAAAATTAACTCCATCAATTTTGCCTTCTCAAGGACACGGTCAACCTTAGAGTTTCCTCAGTTGCCTTGGTCGGACATGAAACTTGCTGTGCCATGATCTTAGTAATCTCTGTGTTAGTGTGCAGTGAACATGTGTGTCTGTGAACAGTTTGGTGTGTGCTTGTGTACCCTCAGAACCATCAACCACACATAAAAAGGCTTTACTCTTGGTTTTAGGTCAGTGATCCAGTGGCAGCTGAGTTTAGCTTGAATACCCAGATGTACCTACTCTCCAAGAAGAGTCTCTGGTTGTCAGATGGATCCATGGGATTCGGGCAAGAGAGTGATGTTGCTTTTGCAGAAGGTATTACTTTACAGATGAGTGGGTTGCTCATTTTGTCCTGTATATCCGTGGTGCTTTGCTTTTTGTGTGTTTGTATATGAGGGAGAAATTTATAGTCTCTTCTGTGGTTCTGTCACTTTAGAATCCAATGAGGAGTCACTGAAATTAGGTGTATGTTATTGGATGTGTTTTTATTTTGTTCCCTTATTTTGTTATTCTGAGAAGCTGACCTCTATCTCTTTTACCCAAGTGACTTTTGGAACCCATCTGAGATTTTTTCCTTGAATTTTTTGGCTCACTTTTCAATTTTCATGGACTAAAATATCACAGCTACATGAGATTGTAAATGCCTCATAGGCAAAGAGCATGCCTATTTTTCACTTCGTGTATACTCAGCACCCAGCACCTAGATATTTTACCTAGCACACCCAAAGAGTTTGGTAATAGCAGTGAAATACTTGTTCCAGTGCCCGGAGGATTTATTAAAACCCTCTTTCAAAAGTAAATAGAACAATTAGGATTTGTTTTGTTTTGTTTTGTTTTGTTGAGACAGGGTCTCACTTTGTAGTCCAGGCTGGCCTTGAACTTGCTGCAATTTCCTCCTACCTCAGCCTCCTAGGTACTGGAATTACAGGCATGTGTACCACACCTGGCCGCTAATTAAGCTTTTTACTGATATTTTCTAAGTGTTACTCTACATTGTATTAGTTTATATCTCACCAACTAATTAATGTACACAGGGCTTTAACCACAAGGGATATTATGATTGCCAAATTATAGGCTAGACCTTGAGGTTATTCCCACTAGTATCTGACCATTTGAGACTCCACAAGTCTTCAGTCTTGCAGCCAGTCTGCAAAGTGATTTTATCTATGGCCTGAGGGGTGGACCAATTCCTGCAGTTAACACACAAAAAGGCTTTCCACGTTTGATGATAGATTAGAGACCAAAGCAAAGAATCTTTGTCATCATTGTCAAAACTGTTTACAACTGTTTACAACTGAGACACTCCATCATGTAACAAAAACAATATTTCCACATCTGTTTCAGGTGATATAATTTATGGTCGTGTCATGGTAGATCCCGTCCAGAATCTGGGTGACTCCTTCTACTGTAGCATTGAGAAGGTGTTCCTTTGCACTGGAGCTGATGGCTATGTTCCCAAATACAATCCGACAAATGCAGAGTATGGATGCCTAGCTGATTCTCCTTCACTTTTGTATAGATTTAAAATTGTGGTAAGTGCTTTGACCTAAACAGTAACTGCATATATTTTTTCATGGTTAATTCTTTTTCTTATGTTTTAAAACTGTATCATCATTTTAAATTAAAGCATTATGTAATTAAATTTTGTGATAATTTTTATTTGCACGAAACTAACAGCAAAACATTCTGCCCTTGCAAAAGCTGGCGTTATCTATAGTAATCATCATTTTCCTTATTGCTTAAAGGACAAAGCTCAGCCAGAGACACAAGCTACCAGTTTTGGAAATGTCCTGTTCAATGCTAAACTAGCAGTGGATGACCCTGAAGCCATTCTCCTAGTGAATCAGCCTGGATCTGATGGATTTAAAGTTGACTCAACACCACTCTTTCAGGTAGGTCCCAAACAAGCTCTCTTATAATAATATGGAGCCACATGCAAGTTACCTAACATTTCTGTCTCATATGTAAATGGAGTTATAGTAATATTTCATATGGAAAATGGGAACATTTAATAAGATAATGCATTCCATAAATTTTAGCTATCATTTTTTGTTAATGTGCTGATATTATTTTAAGATCATGTAAAATGAAGGCTATTATTCAGCCCAGAACATAAATATGATATAGATGAGTAATTTGTTTTTCTTATTCAAAATTTCTTTCCTGACCATCCTGACTCTCCATGACCATCTTTCAGTGTGATTTGTATAAACTGATGTATACAAAAAAGCAATTATGCACAGCAAACAAAATCTTCACTCCCTAAGACTTCATAAATCCAGGTAGAAAATCCTGAACCAGAGCTAGGCAGTGAAGAGGCATGCAGGGTGTTCTACTGAACAGGAAAATTCAACACATTAAGACATGTGCTTAGGCTGTGAATCCTTCTGGGAGCAAGTTCACCCTTTAGGGATATTTACTGAAAATCATACAGATAGGATTTTCATACAGGCAGGAAAAGTGTAGTTCATATTCAACCTAAGGAAGGAATCTTAAGAAAGCAGACTTGTTATTCTACATCTTCTCAACCAAGAAGTCTAAATGGTTTTTTTCATTTTTACTATTAATTTTTAAAGATCTGACCTCTCAAAATCCTGAAGGGTTCAGAGTCATCAGAAAAATCTATCTTTTTCTCTCAGACCCTGAAAAATCTTGAAAACACAGCCCCTCTGCCATGATCTTACATGTGAATAAGCAAAAACACATAGGGAAAAAGAATCCTGAGGTTCAGAAGGTTTGAGCTATAATCCTGCCTCTGCCTCTAAGGAGTTGAGTGAGCTTGAACAAGGCACTGAACTGTTGTATTCTTATTTACTCATTTTTAGGTGAATAAGCTAGACTGTGTCATATCAAAAGTTTTTTACAGCACTCACATCCTGTGACTGCAAATACCAAATGCTCACCAGTACACACTCCCTTAAGAATTATACAAGATAGGGGCTGGGGATTTAGCTTAGTGGTTTCGCCGCCTGCTATGCAAGCACAAGGACCCAAGTTCCATCCCCGGTACCAAAAAAAAAAAGAATTATACAAGATATAGTGCAGGGTACTTTACATGAAGCCTTGCACATACTACACACTGAAAAGTACTGAGTAAATTAATTCTGCAGACTAAATTATCACTTCCATTATCTCTGCCATTATTTTCTCTTGCACATAGTCCTGAATTAGGTTAGTATGGAACCTAATTTTCTAACAAATAGGATTATGTTTTCCAGGTTGCTTTGGGCCGGGAATGGTACATACACACCATTTATACGGTAAGATCAAAAAACACCAATCGAGGCATTGGCAAAAGAAGTGTGGAGTACCAGTACCACACTCTGGTGCAGCAGGAGAAGCCTCAGGAGACTGCGGAGAGCAGGAAGAAGAGGGAGATCAGGAGCATGCCCCCTCTGGCATGGGAAATCGGTGCTGAAAACAACAGAGGAACAAACATCCAGCACATTGCCCTGGAGCGCACCAGCAAGAGGCAGATCCCTCAAGGGAGAGTTCCTCCTGATGGTGTCCTGCCACAGGAGTTCAACAGTCCCAGCTCTGAGCTCAGCCTGGTCACTGTTGTGGGAGGTATCGCAGTGGGATTGCTCACCATCTGCCTCACTGTCATTGCAGCAATGATGTGCAAGAGCAAGAAGAGTGCCAATGGGAAGGACACTCCGAAGGGCTCAGGCAGCAGCAAGCCCATGATGTCCCCACAGAGCCACCACAATGACAGCTCAGAGGTGTGATGACCACAGGTCAGATTCAGCCTTCTTCTCAAGTGCCGTGGAAAAGTCTGAAACAGGACCCCAAATGCTTCTGATAAACTGCAGAAAACTGGGGACTTCTGTAATGAAGCTGCTCGGAGAAGCTGACTGTACTAATATACTTTGATTTGAATTCTGTCTACTCTTTGCATCCAAGGACAAATTCAGACCACAGCTTTCCTCTTCCCCATGGGGCATCAACGATGTACTCACTCCTACACAGGCAGAGCCATGGATGGATGGAAATGTACTTATTTTATGCATGTTATCTACACAACAGAGATGAACCTGCTTAACGGTGCTAACAGACTCTCTCTGGAGCTTGAGAGGAGTCTGCTTTTACTGTGTTAGTGTGAACCTTGAAGGTGCAATTATCACACTTTTTATTCATTATATAATCAGTGATCACTAGAAAGGTTTTAGTTGGTAGTCTGGAAGAACAATAAACACACACTGTTTACTATGACAAGTTTTCTAGGTGAGAACAGCATAGAATTATGACCAGGGCTAACTGAACCCACAAATCACCTTTTCTACTATTTGGCACAGAGTGGAAAGAAAGATAGAAATGAATTCACTTGCATGAATTTGAATTGCTTTTCATCTTCCTCAAATCCTCTTTGTTTCATTTGCTATTTAATTTTAAATTAAACCAAAGAATATGTTAATTCTAGGAAAGATTTTTATGAGTAGAGCTCTTACATGGCAATATATCTTATTGGTGCTCAACACTTGTGGGAAATGAGAGGGTGAGTGACATTTTTATGACAAAGAAACACCATAGAGTCAGATTCACTACAAGACAGTGTTCTATAAGAATTGAGCCTTGTTATTTGCAGTATTGAACCCACAAATGATAATGAGAAACATCTTTACAGATGGTGAAGGGAGAAAGTGGTATTTATTAATATGTATAACCAGAGTGACTTTTATACATACTTTGTAGAATAAAAGAACATTTTGACAGGTGGCATATGAGGTTATCCCTCAGAGTGGCACAGCCAGACAAAAACATGCAGAACTTAAAAGCAGCTGTAGGATATTTTATTAGATTTCTAATCATATCTGATTAAAACAATAGAAATCTCTGCAATAGTAATTCCAGAAGTAGTCTTCCAGGGGGCCAGCCTGTTGATCATATTCTTCTTTCATCTAGCAAGAAAGCATCATTCTCTGGCATCCTCAGATCACTGAGTTGGGGCCATGAGGTCCCTCTTATGCCCTGAATATAATTTGTTAGCACTGCTGATCATTCACCCTACAAAACCAAGGAATTTGAGTGACTTCATTAGCAAGCCTCCTATGGCCTTTCTGCAGAATTCTTTTTTTAAAATCAAATGGCAGAATTGTAGTCAGGAAGTGAAAATTTCAATAGTTTCATGACTAATCTTCCAAAAGCTACTAAATATATTTCAAACAAAAATGAGGCTGGGAGAAACAGAGTGATGTCTAAAGTACTCAAAGGACTGACATCAAGGTACTGCCTGGAATTCCTTCCAAGTCCCAGCCAGTCTCTTGCCAACTGGACATCCTGGTGGAAGGGAGGTTTTGGGAACGAAATGTCTCCTCAGGTAATACAAGCACATTACATTTGGCATCTGTAAGCACCAGCCTGCTTTTGATTGAGAAAAGGACCCGGCTGGTGCTGGTACAGGAAGAGAAGTGAAATGTGTCTAATACTTGCCTCCCTTCATTTAGGCAGCTCTGCACTTCACATTCAAAGTCTTGTAATGAATAAAGTAGACTGCAGTATCTTCTATTGGACAGTCTCCAAGTATCATCTGCATCTCAAGGATTTCCCCCAAGAACCTATATAAACAAAAAGTACTGTACAGCCCAGGAGTTCACTATCAAAACTAGTAATGATACTTTCTTAATTATCCCCCTTTCTTTTGCTTTATCTTCTTGCAGATACTTAGCTACATTTTTGGCTACCTCATAATTTGCATGAGAATTAACATGAATTAAGCAGTTCCAAATTGTGCATGGGATTATTACTATTTAACACTAGGCTCAATTTATGAAAACTTAGAACTAGAATTCTCAATCAACTTCCTGACACTTTTGCAGTGAAACTCTTCGTAACCTGACTATCTCCACATCTCTATCAGTGAATACAGTAATCAGGAAAGCATCATTATGACAGATCTGTTTTAAGCCTTTCAACCAGGCTAGCTTTACACCAAATTTCACTCTGCAAGTTGTTGTTCTAATGAAGTTATCATGTATAAATTGGAGAGCTTATTAATTATAGAACAAATCTATCCCTTTCTAACAAAAAGAAATTTCTCCTCCATCTCTTCTCATCTCTTCTCTCCATCTGTTCTTCTTTTTCTCTGTCTGCTCTTCTCATCCCTTCTCTCTTTTCTTTTTTCCCTTCATCCCCTTGGAAAAAGAGAGAATCTATGGGAAATAGGCAGATATAGCTTCTGTAAGTAAAAATTACTTGGATTTTTGCCTCATTTAAAAATATATATATTTACTAAATACATGACATACTATACATTAAAACTCCTTTCTGTAGAAAAAATAAGGTAATATGTTTTTTGTTAAATAAAACAGACCCTTATTTTCAAGACTTTGTTTTTAAAGAACTGTTCTGGTATTATCAGAGCAATTACATAAAATATCTTTTCCTAGAGAACAGGATGTAGTCAGTAATAGCTCCTTAGTTACTTAGTACCCCTTGACCCCCATCAGGATCTTGTTGATATTAAATAGTAAAACCACAAAATGAAAATAAATATTACCATTCATATTTATGTAGCCTAAGCATATGAACCATGAAGTATTAAAATGCACAAATGAAGTGTAATGATTGTCTCATTTGTTACTGTTCATTCCCTTAGTTGACATTTACTGAAGGCTCACCTCAGATTGATTAGTCATTCTGAGAAGTTAAGTAGAAACCCAGCTACTTCCCCTGTCCTCCGGGAGGTTATAATCACCTGAGGCTCTTTCCTGGGACTAACATGTCAGAACTTGCATCAAGTTCTCCTCTGGACCAAGAACACATCATACGTATCTGTGAAACACAATTTAAAAATCTCTCCACAACACCAATAGTACAATACACTCTCTTCCTCTACAAAATCCCTGTCTGTTATAAATCATTCTGATCACAGATCAAATACAAAATACTTCCACCCATTAATTTGATGGAATTGATGATGAACCCGCACAGAGGAAATATGTTGTAATACATAGGTAACCCCTGCATTTTCCTTTCCTCTTGGTGGATGATAGGCCCACTTTATTCCAAGAGAGGGATGCAGCACGTGAGCTCGTCTACCTTTACCACCACCAGCATCTCCTGAAGCCCACCCTCTCCCCAGCATCTTCAGTAGTTGGACAATAGAGTTAAGATCAGTTAGAGAGCTGCTGCCAAGACCCTGCATAGCATCTGTGACCGGAAGGACCGGTAGCAAGCTCCAAGGACTTGTAGGACTCTATAAGGAACAACGGAGCACTACCAAGTCATCTTCCCTTTAATTCTTTTCCAGGGTACCAACTCTAAGGACAACATTAAAAATGGAAATAGATGTAGCCAGACAAAAATTACAGAAAACCTTTCTCCATACATTTCAGTGCTAGAAGTTAAGGTATTTCCAAGTTGAACAATGTGAAAGTAGCAATATCAGAATTAATGTAATGACAGTTACATTTTAAAAGTGTCAAATTTTCTTTTGAAAACACCTATTTAATATTAACATGGAAACCAGTTCCATCCTTCAATAGGAAAAAGAAAGACTATTATTAAAGATGCAAATATTTTACAAATTGGAAACTTTCATACTTGTATTATTTTGAGAACTATTTTTTTGAAACTTTTAAATTTTCTTGCCATGATAGCAATAATAAGAGTATGAAAACAACTGTCTTTACCAACTGTATGGCAAGTGAATATTTCTCAAATGTTCAATTAGTCTGACATACCAAGGCTGAGAAATGTGTAATTTGGAAGGAAGCTATAAATACTAGTATTTGCACACATATTCACAAATACACACATATGCATGCACACATAAAAATAAACATACCTCTGAAGGCATAGTACCAACTGAAATAAATTATATGATGATTTTCAAGTCAACAGAGAGGTCATTTATGAAATTTACTATCCTAAGAGTTTCTTTGGCCTTAGTTCAAAATTTAATATGTTTTCTTCAGAAATTTTCCTAGAATTGATCCTAGTATTGTAAAGTAATGACAGAAATTCTCGGGAAATATTGCCTGTAGGTTAAGGATCGCCACTGTCTATTTTTTCTCTTGTCTATATCCTTCCATTTTAAGGAACAAAGGACTTCGGGATTTCAGTAGCTGTTTTATTCTGATAGAAACTTTAAAATAGAGTATAATATTTTCCTTCACTTTCCACCAGAAAGACTATGTAGAATTATGTTTTAATTTTTTGAGAGTCTTGATATGTAGTTCAGGTTGGCCTTGAACTTACTGTGTATCCCAGCCTGGCCTCTAACTTGGTGACCCTCTTGCCTAAGTCTCCCAAGTGCTGTGCTTATAGGCATGCACCACCCAGCCCAACCAGAGATTTTTTGAATAAGAAAAAAAAAGCCAGCTGTCTCTCGTAAACAAAAATTGATGAAACAAAATATACTAAACCGAGTCTCTTTTGACTTAACTTTATTGGGAGAAAGTGAGAATATTAAATTTGCAAGCCTCAATCCATTTTTCTTTCTTTCCTATCTTTGCATTTAATTTTTCTCCTGATGTTTGTTTCTGTGCATTTTTCTAATATTCTGTTTTACTAAAGAACAATAAAAACAAACAAAAAACTATTCTAGCAACAACATCTACTTTACTTCTCCTTTCTCTCTCTTTCTCCATCTCTCTCTTCTTCTTCCTCTCTCTCTCTCTCTCTCTCATTGTTTCTTTTACTTAGTGAACTAGGTTTTTCTTTTTGGACTATTTGTTTTTCATTCTTTTAGTAATACTTCCCATTACCACTTTCCCTACGTAGTTAGCATTCCCGTTCCTCTGAAAGCTGGGCTGTCCACACAACATTTATGTATAAATCCCTTTTGTATAAAATGTTAAAGCTTTGGGGTGAAAGAAAAAAATTCCTGCCAAAAATCAAAAGCATCATATTGAATAATAATCTGCACCTTGATTTTCTCTCAGCAGAAGTTCAACCTTGACATTTAAGATTTTAAAATCCCTTTAAGGATTTCAGGCCGTATGAATCTCTTTAGGATGATTGAATACTTTACAATGAAACCAGCAGCCAAAAAAATTGCTATCATCTCAACAGCATTGACATTTTAAAATTATAATTATTAAATGCACAATGCTCCTCTACTCTCAGCCAGATGTGCTCTCACCGATTACATAATCACTTAAACACTGAAGGTCAATTTCTGTGGATTTTTGTTTTTTCCAGTGTTTCAATAAACCTCTCCCATAAGAACTGTCAGTCTTGTGCCATAAAAAGAGAGAAATTTTTGAAAACTAAAAATAAAGAGAATTATAATAAAAGTAATTGAAATATAGAAAAGTAGTTACTGGTAAGAACAAAAGACCATTTCTGTAAGGGCCAAAATAATGCACATTACAAAAAATAGTACAAAGCAGTCTTTTTCTGTGACTTGAGGAATTCAAGTTTTTGGCAAGATATTTTCCAAGCCCATTTGTGTATTATATAAAACTATCCTGGGCATGGAGCTGTGCATTTTATAATTGCATTAAGTGCTTCCTTCTTTCCAAGTGCTTCCCATGATACTTAGTAACTTTTTATATTTGTCTAGCCATTGAGTAACACATCTGTGTAGTGGAATTACTTGGAGAATTTAATAGCTTGTGCTAATTTCTCATAGAAATTCTTCAAAAACAAACAGGGTCTAGTTTATTTCATGTGTTTGCTAAGTTACTGCACATTTTCTGGGTATTCACATTTATTCCTGGAAATCTAATTAATGCAAATAAATTGGAGTCATTCAGCCTAATTCCATGTTTAAAAGAACTGTTGCTACCATTTGTGTTTCATACCTACACTGTTTTTCTTCAAAGTGTATTACATGCTTAATATAAATAAAGCCCATATAAATGTATGTTCAAATGGTCCAGTTATTGCGGTGTTTTCTGTAACTTATCTACACTAAAATCATAGAATTCCTGTATTCTGTAGTGTATGTCAGTTTTTTTCATTCTGGTTCTGGAGCTATGAGATGTGTGCGCCCTCCCAACTACCATCCTGCCTCTGGTAGTAAATGTTTGCTCATCCTCAGCAAGACATGCTCAAAAGGTCCTGGTGCCTGCCCTACCAAGTGTCTGGCCGACAGAAATGCAAGACAGTTTGTTGACTTCATAAGATTCATAAAGGGTGCTGAGGAAGCTGACTCCTGCTGAGAGCAATGTGTATTTAAGGAAAACAGCATGTCTGGGTGACTAATCCTTTGTCCTGAGGAGCAGATGACTAGACCCTACTGTAGTTAGGAAACCTGCTGAGCTTCACTTGTGATAATGAATCAACCCTCTGATCTCTGCTGCCAACTGGACTGAACAACTTTGGAAACTGTGCCCATCTCAGTGATCATCTGAGATGTATCTTACAAATATGGAAGGGTAATGCAAAGAAAAGGGAAAAACACAAAAAAGAAGGCAAAATGGAAGAAAAAACCTTTCACGTCAATAGCTCTTCATAGTTTTCAAGGCTAAGAAAGAGATATTCATGTGGTAGCAGAAAGATTCTGGTCAGCAACAGAAATGTGCAGAAAAGCAACTGCCCTTTTTGGCAGGGATTTCTAGGCACGAGAGAGAAAGGCTGGCTTGTGTACCAAAGTTACAATCCAGGAGAAGCAAGGAGGAGCATTTTAGGGAAAATCTGGAATGAATGAATTTTTTAGACAAAGCACAATGAAGACTCCTTTTTCCTTGCCAAATTCTAATTAATTATAAATTCTTACGATAAGAAGGCAAAGAATAAAAAGTACAAATGTCCAAAAGACCATTAGAAAATATTTTCCATAATTTCACATTCTACCTAAAACAACATTGAGAAGTAATTATATTTACTGCAATTAACCTTTTTCTCCACAATCTGCTAGTGAATTAGTTTTCTTTAATTTTGAGGACCCCCTAACTGCTAACCCTTCTCCTGTTCCCACCACGATGTGGAAGGACAGGCAAATAGATGCACACACAGTCGAGTTTACTGAACATAATTTGGCCTCTGCTTCTCACTTTTTTTCTTCGAGACAGGGTCTCACTATGTAGTTCAGGCTGGCCTTGAACTCACTACATAGCCCATGCTGACTTCCAACTCATAGCAGTCCTCCTGCCTCACCCTCCTAAGTGCTCAGATTACAGGCATGCACCACCCTGGACTTCTCACCTTTAAAATGCCTGTCTTCCTTTAATGCTAAATTGATTGTTAAAGATGTCATCTTTTTTTTTTAGAGCACAGAAGGATCTGGATTTTTGTTTTGTTTTGGGTTTTGTTCTTTTATAACACAGCTGTTATAAAGTTCCAAACAAGCGTAAAGTTACATTGGTTAAAAAAAAAAAAAAATTCTCACGCTGGCAGTTAAAACAAGGGAAAACTTAGGGAAAAGTTTTACACTTGTGTTCTTTTTCCTGTACTAGAATTGTCTAAACCAAGACTTTCAAGGGAAGCAAGTCTGCATTCTCAGAGGTAAAGGCTGAGATGGGGCAGCCCTGTAAAGGGGAGGCCTGCAGGAAACTCATGCTCTCCCATAATACAGGGAAACAAAGCACCCGGAGTTTTATCTTCCAGATTCCTATTTTCCCAGGGTCAGTCACATAGACCCAACATTTTATTGTAAGGAAGATCTATCTGGCGATATTCCTTGAATAACTTAATAAAAAACAAAGGGTGGTTCAACTATTTTGGAAGGGGGTTACACAAAGAAAGGTGTTATTTTCTTAGGTATCTCATACAAATAGGGAAGGGGAAATAGTGACGTTGTAAGGGTGTTCGGTTACAGAAATAGATCCCTTTTGACCGCGTCTCAGGGGGTGTGGAGAAGAATGAGTGATTCTGGCCCACAGGAATGCAGGCCAATTTGTTGACTTCATAAGATCCAGGGTGATAGCTCTGCAGTAGTCAGAGCCTTGAGTTAGGCCAAATTCAAAGAAATGAATTATCACAAAAATTTTCCATATGAAGCAGTACATTGTCAGGTCAGATGTAAGCTATATTTCTTCCTGTTACTACAACCTGCACGTCTCACTTAAATGAAATGCCACATGGTGGCTTCTGCCGTTCGCTTTCTAGGGACCTACTGTTTTTCTCACCTTTCGTAGTGTTTAACAGCACTACTAGACTGCACATGGTGGGAACTGATCACACTGGTTCAGGAGTGAATTTAGAAGATCCATTGTACTTAAGCTTTACATATCAAGGGCATAAAACAAGCTTTCCAGCATAGGCAATAAAACACTATAAACAAGTGCAGTAGAGTCATTCTAAAGCTGTTAATCTCCACAAGTTGCATATTTGAGCGTCACATGGGGAGTACTTGGTTCACACTTCATATTAATTAAATAAGAAACTGTCAGAATCAGTATTCCTTAAACCTCCTCATCTTATTTTAAAGGTATCCAGGTTTCAAAACTTTGAAGGAGGCAATTACATTTCTTCACCAGCATTGAGAACATGCTGCCAGATCATGGGCCTACACTCACTAAACATGGGGTTTAGTAGTTTTCTGAGGCTACCATAATAAAGAACCACAAACTAGGTAACTTAACCAGTGGTTTATTTATTTCTCACAGTTCTAAAGGCTAGAAGTTTAAGATCAAGATGTCCTCAGGACTGATTTTTCTGCAGTCTCTCTCCCTCTCTCTCCCCCTCTCTCTCTCTCCCTGTCTCTCTCCTCTCTCTCTCCTCTCTCTCTCCCTCTCTCTCTGTCTCTCTCTCCCTCTCTCTCTGTCTCTCTCTCCCTCTCTCTCCTCTCTCTCTCCCTCTCTCTCCCTCTCTCTCCATCTCTCTCCGTCTCTCTCTCTCTCTCTCGCTCTCTCTCTCATAGCCATTCTCCATTTCTCCACTCAGGATGGTGCAACTTAAAAGAATAAGCTGTTCTGAAGGAAGGTATGAAAGGTGGGAAATTTATGTCTGGAGTTTAAAAGAAATAGGAAGTCAAGGAAGGATGGAGGGAGGGAGAGAGAAAGAAAAGGAGTGGTATGAAGAAAGGGAGAAGAAAAGGAAATGGAGACAGAGGGAAGGGATGGATTGGACTGCAGCATTAAGTACGCAACTCTGTCATAAGAAAAATAGAGTAGAGCAAAAGGGGCATCTTGCTACTTGCCCTCTCATTTCCAATTTAGGATTCTGGAAAGTAATTATTTGTCAAGGGATCCCTGCTTCAAAGTGTGACACAGCCAGATATACTTAGTGACCAATCGGTGTGATATGATGCCAACTAGAAACTAGAGTGACACAAGATTCAACATATGGTAAGAAAAACTGGCCTTCCTTGATACTTTATTACTGTCGGTTTGAGACACAGGGTGCATAATTTCATTTCTGTGACTTTGGGGAGTCACCTCACTTCTCTGGGTCTTTATCTCCCAATATGTCACAAGAATATTTCAAGGCTTTAAAAGAAAGGATTACAAACTCACTGAGCTAAATGACCTGCACGTCTTCTCTAGCTTTCATCACCAACACTGCTTCTGATCTAGAGTTCTCTTCAGCAGCCTCCCCTTTGCCAGGCCCTCTCAGTGCCCTTCCATCAGCTTCTGGCAGCTCAGAGCCCCTTGGAATGAGTATTACCTCAATCGGCACTCAAACAGGAAGCGTCTACCATGGGCATCCGTGTCAGTGTTCCCCAGAATTCATATCCTGGAATCTTAACCTTCAAGGTGATAGTATTAGGAGGTGGAGCCTTGGGAAGGTGATTGGATCGTGAGGGCAGAGACTTCATTATTGAGACTAGTATCCTTATAAAAGAGGCCCAGACAGGCCTCTCACTCTTTCTGCCCTGCGAACCAGAAAGTGCGGTGTCGCAAAACATCAAGTCTGCTAGTGCATTGCTCTTCGACTGCTCAGTCTCCAGAACTATGAGAAATAAGTTTGTTGTTTTTAGGCCACCTGTTTTTTATTTTGTTATAGCATCCCAAGCAAACTAAGATAGCAATGGTATTACTCCAAGGGAAAACGTCTGAGACAAGTCTGAACTTCAAATCCTGTTTCAGCACTGTGATCAGGGCCAAGCCATCCTTGTTCTTAAAAGGGGAAGATCACCGGCCCTGGCTTACATGTTAATGGGATGACTGTGGGCCCTGGGGCTGCGCTGTGAGGAGAATAAATCCTTCTGTCTCTCTCTCCAAAAGAGTTGTCTGCGATTCCCTCTCGTGGCCTTGCTCTCCTTTCCACTCTTCTCCCCAATGAGAAAACAACTTTAGCCTTACTCTAGGAGTAGGTGACTGGATTTTGAATATTATACTTGGCATTCATATTCCAGAAGTGCTGTGACCTTTCCTGGCTCTTCTACAGCTCCTTTGTCCCCAAATATCCTCACCTTCTGAGGAACCTTCTTTAGTCAGCCTTAGTAATTAATGTAACCAGTGACCCACTGTAATAGGTACTAAAGAATTAATACAGGTTATGCTGAAAGGGATGGAATAACTTGAAGTTATATCTCCCATAGCCCTAAAGATTCTGACAGCTCTTTCACCCAAATTGCAATCCACACAGAATGCAAATATTTGTGCATTCGTTCCTTGCTTTTTGTGTGTTCTTTTGGTTTTTGTTTGTTTCATTTTCTTTGGGGGAGTTCATTGTATATTTTGAGAAAGAAGTTCCAGTGAGTAAGATAATGTTTATCTCTAGTAAGAACCACTGATTTAGGAGTTTGCTATAAATTGTTAGCTGAAGGCAAAAAAGGAAGAACAGTAGATTTCCTGAAAAGGCTAAGAAGAGATTTTTACAAAGGCAAAATACTCTCCTCCCGACATGGGTCCCAGTGACAGAGACGGCCTAGCCTGTGTAAAGTCCGTGTCATTGTTCTTAAAATGTAGGGTCACAGGTTAAAGGTCTGAATGGTATGACTTTGTGGACTTATTTTCTGACTCATGTAGATAATCCACCTGAGGTTTCTAGTTTGCAACTAAGTTCTCAATTCCTATGGGTTAAGTAGGAACACTGGAATCATAGCCATAGAGTTAGTAAAATCTACCATGAGATTCATAAGCTGTGGACTGTCTAAAAATCATATAATGATTTCATGGGGAAAAATAGGCTGAAAAACCAAAGGTAGAGTGAGATCCCCATTATGCATTCACATGTAGCTAATGCCTACGTGCTAGCAAAAGGCATGTGAGGAGGGGCCAGGGAAATGATGTGAGCAGAGATGGACTGGGGGCTGTGAGGGTGGTAAGGTTTTGTGGGGGGGTGGGGTGTGCAAAGGAGTACAAAGCATGTGAGGAGTGTGCATTTACATGCATGTGTAGTCCTGAGTACTACAGTGGGGGCTTGACATCCAGAAACTAAGTTTGGTACTCCAATACTGGAGCCATCGGTTCCCCTACCCTACCATCCTCCACATCCCCAAGTAAAACTCAATAATGTGTAAGAATAGACTTTGAAGTCAGGCCGACTTCATAAAAACCCTAACCAACACCCGCTGGCTGAGAGAAACTGGGCAAGTTATTGGATCTCTTGACATCACTTTCTCATCTGTAAGAAAAGGGCTGTTTCTTGGTATCCATGAAAGACTGAGCACAGAGTAACACAAAACAGTTAATAAACAGTAACTTTAAAAAGTCTAGCCCATCTCTCAGAACAGATCAAAAGAAAATTCCACCCTGGCAACAAAATAACCTGTTAAAGCACATTCACTTTCTATGGCTTCTTTATTTGCATCAGGTTATTTAGGAGAGGGAACAGACTACAAACAACTCTTGATTACTTGCAGCTCTTGGGACTACTAGAGTGAAAACACGAAATCCTCAGGATGATGCTCCCCAGTGGTTTCAACCAATAAAACCTTTCACAAGGATTCCTACTAGTGAGCAAATAAATTGACTGGAATTTTCTGCCTTCCAGTGCCTTGTCCTACCCTCTGACAAATGTGCCTGGAGTCTGAGAATTGGCCAGCAGTCCCAACAGGACGTGCTGTACACCAAGACAGCTGCAGTTCCGAGCTGAGTGCAGGATGCCCTGTGGGGCTGGTACCGTGTTTGTGGCTAATATCCTGTCTTTAACATCAAAATCAGATATTACTTGCAGCATTGAGGGGGTTTATTGCAACTACTGGAGATATAACAAGTAATTACTTTGGAATTGTAAAGCAATTATGTTGTATAAATATGAGGCCTATGGTACTTTACAAATGATCTAGGGTACTTATTTTTGAAAACAAGAAATAATTCTGAAATCCATCATAGTCACCCAGTGATTTCCTCCTCTACTGCAAGAAAGTGCCTGCTACTAAGACAGGATAATCACTAATTGATTATACAAGAGTACTGCAAGGTTGATTATGTCTTAAAAATAAAACTAGTACACAGCCCTCAGTTTTGCTTTATTTTTCTTTTTGTTGTGTCTGCAGATTTTCCCTACTAGTGCTACTCCAGCTGTGAAGTTCCTATGCCTTGTTCGTTGCTAGAATTCTCATTGCCTCTAACAGCTGACTTCTCCACAGCACAGGTCAGGCACTAAGCAATGGACTGGCTACCTCAGGCTCTATCATTAACCTTCTTGTGGTTATCATAGCTGGTACCACCAATGCCCTCTAGTATGTTCATGGGAAGAGGAAACACAATTGTGGAATTTTTCTCCGTGGCTACTGTGGTTAAGGTCTGTAGGTAGCGTAGCTGGAGGGCTATGGGGGACTCGGTCAGAACCATGGAGGCTGACTTCAGGGCTTTAGATGCATTCATTTCTCCTTCTGCTGCAAGGACCTAAAATGAAAGGAATAAAATGTGTAACTGTGACTAAGGCTTTCCTTTTTGGGTCACTGTTGATGCCTCCTACAGCCCTAATTCTGTGTTTCTTCTGCTTACTTCTTAGGCCAGGATAAGAGTTTCATATCCTATTGTGATTGGAGAAATTCAAGGAGGCTGCACAAAGCGCAGAGAGATATTTTACAAATTAGAAGTCTCTAGATTTCATTCTCAAACACAAACAAAAGCACTGTATTTGACCCAAACACACACTTGTCCATCCATCCTGGGAAGGTTCCAGAACATTTTGGGGTCTCCCTAACTGCTGCAATCATTTTTAGAAATATCTGAAATTCAAGGGCTCTGACTGGCTGTTTTGTTGTTTTTACTTATCATGTGAGATATTTTTACTTCATTCTGATGACAATTTAGTCTCATTCATATAATGCTAGAATTGTTTCTAGTTCTTGCCACCCTCGATTACAAGGAGTAGCCTGATAACCTCATGGGGACTCTCTTCATCACTCTGTGCTCTTTCTGGTTCCCAGAATGCCCAGGAACAACTTGGCCAGGGCTCACTGTTCATATGCAAAAGTGATGGTTCTTTCATCCTCTTCAAATCCCTACTTAGGGGCTGCTTTAATTCAGCAGGTAAACCAAATATGAATAAGGAATGAGAGCACAGAAAACATTCATCTGCTCACAAGGAAGATTCCAAAGAGAATACACAAAAGCTCCTGCTCTCTGTGTCTGCTATTTCGGGAAATCTATCTACATAGACATGAAAGTTACCGATCAATATTTTAAGAGCCCTTGGGGCCAGGCTAGGTTTCAATTTTGTGATTCTAATCTGCATTGCATGTAATTACTTCCTTTTCATCCAGTGAGCTGGTTTACATCTAGAATGTCTCCCAGTTCAGAGGTGGGACTTTTGGAAGGTGACTGGATCCTGGGGATGCTATGGCTGACCTGCTGTTAGGAAGTGAGGACTGGTTGGAAGAGGATGGTCACTGGGGGCGTGGTCTGGAAGGGTCTCTCCTCCCCAGCACCTCCCTTCTCTCTCTGCTTTCTGGTTGCCATGACATTAGCAGTTTTCCTCCAGCAGAGGGACACTTCCACCATGCTGTGTCTGCCTCAAAGCCAGCTGAATATAGGCTGAATCTTCCAAAAACTGAGCCAAAATAAACCTCTCCCCCTTTAAACTGTGGGTCTGGGACAAAAATATTTTGTCTCAGCACTGAGGAAACTGACTGAGACATCCAGTAATACTTAACACATCTAAACCAATGATGCTCAAAATACAAGCACCAAGTGAGGTGTTTCCAAAACACAAGTTTTATAAAGATGTTGGTACCTGGGCCCACAACAGGTACCAACTTCATCTGGGTACTTGTTTTGTTTTGTTAAATTCTCTAGGACTTTGATGCACAAATAGTGCTGGGCCTCACAATGTTAACTGCAACGAGTTGCCAAGCATCCCACTGACCTCTTACCCAGCTTCCAAAAGGTACATTATGCTGTTGATCACCTTTTAATTCAAGGGAAAATCTGCAAGCAAGAAATTCTTTTCTTACAACCATAACCAAGAGACCCTACTCTTCCATTCAGGCTCTGTCCTGTCTGCCCCAGAAGGAGGCAGCTCTCCCTCCTGTACAGAGTGGTCCTTACCCTAGCTCTGGCTTCCCGCGTGGCCTCAGCCTCAGCGGCCATGGATCTCTGCAACTGCACAGGAATCCGCACATCTTTGATTTCCACTCGGGCCACCTGGATCCCCCACAGCTCAGTGGCATCATCAAGCAAAGTCTATTTGGAGAAATTTTTATAAAAAGTAAATATTAATCAGAGAACTAAATGGGCCAGTTATGTAGCTCAATGGCACTGTGCACGCCTGGCAAGTGCAAGGTCCTGAGTTCAATCCTTGGTACCCTGGTACCAAAAAAGAAGGAAGGAAGGAAAGGAAAGGAAAGGAAAGGAAAGGAAAGGAAAGGAAAGGAAAGGAAAGGAAAGGAAAGGAAAAGAAGAGGAGAGAGGGAGGGAGGGAGGGAGGGAAAGGGAGGGAGGAAGGAAGGAAGGAAGGACAGATGATGAGCTATAAGTTTCTACTGTTTTGGAAAGGTAATTCTCCCCAAACTCATGGCTCACTTTTTGGAATTGAAGTGAATCCCACAAAGGTTTCATGAACAAATTCTGACAAATCTTTTAATAGGTGGTCCACTGGAACAATCCACTCTACAACCATCTTTCAGGAAATGTGTAATATCCATCTGGATTGAGCAAAGGCTCTGGATTTACTTGTCACTGATAGCAAGCAGAGAGCAATGCATGGACTTCTCAGAGGGACACGGATTTTATCCTGGCTCTGCCATTTGCAACTGTAAATCACAAGTTTCTTAACCCCTCTGATTCTTAGATGTTTCACCTATGACAGGTTTCCCATCAGGATTTTCATGAGGTTTAGGGAAAGACATATAACACATCTACCATGCTTAGAAATGATTCAGTGAATATTATTAGTGGGTACTTACTTTCTTTACCCTCTGTTTCATGACCAGTGTTAAATAAGTAGAGAGACATATTTTTTTAAACAAGGCATCTTTTTTAGTGCATAATTTTTAGGGAATATTTTTTTTAAAGTAGCCTAAAGTCAAGGGTATATTTGCTCCTTTTTAAAAGTTTAAAAGCAGGGAAGACATCTTGCTGTCTATCCTGGAGAGAGATGTCAAGAATGGTTGGGAAACAATGTGCTCACAAACAATGAGCCCAAAGGAGAGGGCAGAAATATTGACCACCCAAAGCAAGTTATTCCTTACCTGTCTGATTTCTGCAGGATCTTGGAGTTGGTAAGACTTCATAAGAAGCCAGTGACCTGGTTTTGGATGGGAAGCATCTGAGTTGTAAAACTCATGGGGTTCTTACAAATGATATGGGAGACTTGCATTCAGAACTATAAAACCTTGGGGCCTTTGCACTACCTAAAGAAAGAGACCACATGACAGAACAAGAGCTACTCAAGTCCTAACTTACCAAAAGGGGGCTCAGGAAGAAAATGTAATTGATTTAAGACAATACAGAAATGCAATTTACAAACTAAAATGTGCAAGAGATGAGGTCATACACACTACAAGTTCAATGATAATAATTATTACTGTTAATGTATTTTTTATATTTTTAACATTTCCGGACATGGGGTATCTTTGCTGTCCTAAAAAAATCTTCTTCTAACTCACATTCCACTGCAATTTAGTAATACAAGTATTACTTGTGAAATGCTGCACTTCTGGAGTAAAACTGAAAACAAATCCGGTCTCTGACATCCTCATAAAAGGGTAAAATGTTCAATGCTAGGTCATAATTTTGAATTCCAAAGAAAAAGGGTAAAGGATACAGTTCCTGCAGTTCCCTTCTCCCATCCAGACATTGAAGTACATGTATACCTTGTGGTAACAGACAAACAAAATCACAAACAAAAACTGCTTCTGCTCTCACAGAGCAGGCATCTGTGTGTGTATGTGAGTGTGCAAACACACATGTAAGGGAGTGTTCTGAACTGCTGATAGTCACAGACCCTTACAATGAGCGAATTAAAGATGGAGGCTATTAGTTCTTGGTATCTTTACCTGAATGCTGTGGGCAATCTCTTCTCTTCCAGCTAAGATTTGGGACAAGGTCTGTGTGCCTAAGACATTTCTCAGAGTGGTCTGAGCCAGCAGAAATGTGGCTTGGTGGACATCATTGACATTAGCCACTGCTGAGACAGCACTATAGATTCTATAATAGACAACACCATCCACCTGCGTAGTCACAGAGTCTCTGGTGAGGATCTGCAGGGTGAGGGAGGGCAAAATCACATACATGTTACTTTCACAGCAGTTGACAAAATGACAGCCATAAGAGCTCTCTTCCCTAGGAAACCATTAATGACAATTTATGCTAGCCATCATCAAAAACATGTCCTGACTTGAATATAATGTGATCCTACCTGATGAAAATATTTCTGCACAGATTTGGTCTCTAATCAACACCTGTAACTTTATCTTGGAGAAGTCTTACATCCCATAGACAGCAGCCCTTGATTTACGAAGGCAAGAATAAGCATTGCCATTTTGAAATGTAATAGTAGCGCCTTTCTGAAGCTCTAGCATCTTCCACTTAACAGACAAAGAACACTCGCTTCCCTGACAATACCTGTGATCTTGGTTTTCACTTTTTAATCTTACTTGGTGATGCAGTTTTTCTTAGAAAACATAGATGGCACCAGAGACCACATTCTATATTCAAGTATAGCAAAATCAAGCTTCATAGAGAGGCTCAGCATCAACCAGTTTGATAATGAGAGATTTCTGGGCAGACGATGGGAACAGAGGCTAGAACTATCCGTTCTACAGCAGAGAAGCCCTAGTTAGGTCATTAAGCCTTCCAAGGGCTCCATGAATGAGTCTAACATTAAGTTCCCTGTCATTCCTGACAGTGATGGGGAGACATCATTGTCGTTTCTTGACTGAGTTTCCTAACTTCTCATCACTTTGCCCTTCCCAACCCTAGGTCCTACCCAATTTTTTTCTCTTTTTAGTTCACTTTGATTATGAGAGGGTAACCCGATTATCAATAAGTTCTATCCTCTTCCTACTCCACAATTATTGTTGTTGGTCAGTTGCTCATAGCATTTCAAGAATTATTATTTGAAATCCAAATGTAGGTGAGCCCTGTACGACCTTTGCTCTGTCCCCACACCCACTCGGCTTCACTGTATCAAATATACACAAAAAATTAAAGTCAAAACCAAAGGTGAATCATGTAGATACTTCCAAAAAATCTTCTGGAAGATGACAGACAGTTTAATATAACCAGTCACTGTCCCGAGTCCAGTGACCTCCCTGTCTCTCCTAAACCTCTGCTCTGTCATCTGCATCCTAGCTTCCCTGCCAAATGCATCTCTCCTCTCAGGCTTTCTCCCACCCAGCCATTCCAAGTTTTCTAGCATTTGGCCTTGACTTCCTTCATTCTCAGTTGCCAAACAAAGCCTGGTATATTCCAAAGCAACGAGGGCAACCCAAGCAGATCCCGGGTGGCTTCAGTTCATCTGTCACCATATAATTTTAAAATGTACACAAAATTTCAGCTGTCCATGGAACAGGAAAGATATAGGTTTTATTTCCAGTAACTCATCTGTAATTTCTTACCTCTTGTGGAGGAATGTTGCAAGTAACTGTTCGAAGATCAACTTTGACAAATATATCTATACAGGGCAGGATCAGGATCAAACCTATAAAGAAGAAAACTGATTTAATGTCTTACCCTATTGAAAATACTTGTAATAAAAAGTCTCTGGCTAAATAGTACAGCATTTTCATGAAGTTATCTGTGTTCCTCAGATAAATTTTGATTGGAGCATATCTAACTTTGGAGAAAATGAGTTCTCCCTATCAGTCAGTGACTGAAGAAAAATAGTTGCTTAGAAATTAAAATCTTTTACTTTCATTCAAGTCTTCTTTTGACATTAATTTAAAAGAATATGGATATTCATTTCTACACAATAAAAAACGATATAAAAATATCAAGCGATAGATTTTGCCCTTGAATATTGATGACTATCTATATTCTCAGAATCTTCAACTGTACTGCAAAACTACTGAACTAAAATATTCACAGGGCTTCAGATTCCCTGAATGGTACATTGCTGAATCAACAGTTTCTCCATAGCTGTGTTCTGGTCCAAGTACAACAGTGTCCCCCTACTGTAAGCGTCTTTACTCCTCTCTGAGTCATGAAGTGTTGGGGTTAGGGTTTGTCAAGGAAGGATGGACATAAGAAAATTCATTTGACACCTTAGCATTACCCTAAAAATTGTTCTTTCTTTACTGTAGGAGTTATAAGAATTAGAATTACAATGCTTGTCAACAAGATGGGAACACTAATCTATTTTCATTTTCAGGAAGGTTATATTACTATTATTGTCTTCAAAGCAAAAACAAGTTTTTAGTTTGAGTACCATGGGAAGAGCCCATAGCATGACAGAGAACACTACCAGGTGCTTTCTTTCTTTTGGTCTCCAAACCTTTCTGAGACATGGCAAGAATTACTGATTACTTTTCTTTCATCTTTGGCGGCAGGTCATCATAGTTAAGGTTCATAGCCCTGAGAAATAGGAAGTGTTAGTGCGTTTGCAGTAGGAATCAGTCCACTAGCTTTTCTGAATTTCACTTTCCTAATACATACACAAAGCTAGTGAAAAGAAAGCATGAACCAACATGCTAATGAAATAAAGCCCCAAACACAGTGACCAAAAAGTGGTAGCTCTTATCATTAATACTTTTATTATCACAGAATAATAAGCAATTTGTAAAAGGGTTTTCCATTAATAATTTGGCTTGTTTCCCTCTGGTCCTTATGACATTCTGAGGTAAGTCATTAGCCCCAGGGACATGTATGACGAGAGTTGTTATCCTGGGACATTTAGTAGTGAAATCTTCAGGGAAAATTAATTTCAAAGAGATACATTTGTACCTAGAGTTCTCCAAGTCATGGCTGTTCTGCCTCTCTTAGCTCTATTTTTTTTTTTTTTGAGGTACAGGGAATACAACTCAGGACCTTGCACTTGCGAGGCAGGCACTGTGCCACTAAGCTAAAGTCCTGGCCCTCTTAGCTCTATTTTGATTTTAATTTATAATCTGAGCCCCATCACATAGAGTATGACTGGGAGACATAACTTTCTCTTTTAATCCTCTGTTGGATGATGCTTATACTTCTGTCTTGATAATCTCGTAAGAACATCTTTGATAAGCAATTCTTGCCCTCATTTCCTTAGATTCTTAGACAACTAAGGTCACACTACTTGAAATAGCTAAGCCTCATTTACAGACTTTGCCTTTGGAAGTTGCTTGTATCTTTTTCACAAAACAGGTATCTGAACACCATAAATGGGGACAGAAAACAAGTCTTGTCAGAGAAATATAATTCATAGCCATTGTTTTTCATGAACTTTCTAAAACAATTTTTGATAGATCTTCTCAAAAATATTAGAGTTAATCATCATTCTTATAAGTCAAAACAAACATGAATAATTTTGTAGGGTCCGACTAAACATACACTAAGAGAAGTTATAGTAAATCAAAATCTTATTTCTGGGGAGTTTCAGTAACTGACACCCATCCTCACCCTGTTCCCCCCAAATCCTTTTGTTTTTGGTACCGGAGATCGAACTCAGATCCTTGCGCTTGCAAGGCAGGCGGCAGAACCACTGAGCTAAATCCCCTGCCCCCAAAATCCTTTTATAATATGGACAATTTGAAATATTTTTTCCAAAGATTGTAAAGATGGAAATAAATGCCGCATTTGGTGTTATAAAGCCTAAACATTCATCTTTACCTCCAACTGTAAGGATAATGATCAGTAAATCATTACATCTATGTTGACCTCAAGTTCTTTATTTTAAGAACCAGAGGACTTGACAAAAGGAGTTGTACGTTGGTTTCCAGTTCTGTCTATTAATCAATTTACAATAAGAAGAAATTATCTTTTGTTTTCCCAGTAGTCCTTTTTAAAGAGGCAGAATAAAAATCTAGCTCTTTGAACACTCTTTCTGAGTAACTCAATGGTCTATATGGACCATTTACTGTCTCTTCATTCTCCCAATATGCTCTTAGTAGCCCCGGAATAAATAACAAGTAGCAGTGAAACTGCCATTCATTGTTCATTCACCAGACTTCTCACAGGAAGTGTTAGGAAACAGGTTCAGGTTTCTAAACTGTCACACTGCTGGCCATTCCCACTAACTTGCAAAACATGACAACGTCCTTCCACTGTACAGAGAGGCGGGGGCTCGAGCTCTGATGATCTTTCTTTGACTCTCCATAGGCGCTGCCAGGAAGAGTATTGGTGATTGAAGCAGTAGTAAGAGGTACCCATGATCTGTGACAGGGGCAGCCACAGTGTCATACCTGGTCCCTTGGCTTTATCAGCTTGGATGCGTCCCAGTCGGAATACAACAGCACGTTCATACTCCTTAATGATCTGAGAGATTAAGTGACAGCATTTAGTCTTAATGGCTCCTCAGCTTATTTGGAGAGCCCCATATACTTCCCAGGGTGTTACCTTCAAGCACATCCATATGGAGATGGGAAAGGTAATAATCATCAACAGGAAAGAAAGAGAAAACAGAATCCAGCCACATACACCAAGCCGGTTTTTGTTGATGCCTAAGAAGTGAGAAAGAAGTAAGCCTGTAAATGATGTGATTCCTAGAAAAGCCATGGTGCTGAATATGTGAGGAATTTGTCCAGACAGCTGGTCAAACTTGATGCTACAGAGAAGGAAACCTAAATTCACTCAAACTCACAAATGCAGTTAAACACACGTGCACACACACACAAATGGTATTTCCTGTTTTTAGAAATTAAAATTGATCTATCCCTTTCAAGATATTTCAGAGTAACAAACAGCAATTCTTTCCACTATATTTCTATTGGGCTGACATGTATATTATTCTCAAAACACGTAAAACAATGTTTCTCAGAATGTAATCTAGGGACCATCTGTACTAGAGCAATCACATTCATGGGCCCCATAAATTCTCCAGGTGAAATTCAAAATGACCCCCAAAGTAGATCGGTAGGCACTATTATCCTGAGAAGGAGACAATGTAGCACGTGGAAAAACATTTTGAAGAGCCTTTAGGTATGAGTTTCTGTGTCAGTACCTTCATTTATCAACTGTTTGACCTTAACAGTCTCTCTAGGTCTCCCTTTCTTCATTTCTAGAATGGGAATCCAAAAGTTACCTACCTTGGAAGCTTTGATGAGGACTAAAAAGAAATTAATTTTATATTCCTTCTGACCCATGCATTGACATCTGCATTAGTAAACACACATTATTACTATTACCCTGCTTTATATTTGGATAGGAATTCCAGGGATTTGTCAGATCTTGATATTTGACATTAATGACTTTTCATGGAACTCAGTAGTGTTGGTTCATCACATTAGATGTCTTTTTGTTGATAATACATTATGATAGTAGGAGGATTTGGCTTAATAAATACTGCCATGCAGTAAGACAGAATTGAGTTCAAGTCCTGCCTCAACCACCTAAAAATTTTAGTCGTATCAATACATAATTTCTCAAGTCTCAGGATTTTTGTTGGTAAAACATGCATGTCAAGCTGCCTAGTTTTAGAATTCTTCATATTTACCATTTTACCTCTTTTTTAATCCTCATTCTATATTCCCTTCTCATTGCTTTTACAAACAAGGCTGTGTTAACCGGGCTTGTATGTGCCTTACTGATAAATATATATTTTCCTAAAATCTTGATACAAGTGCCCCCCACCCTGTTCTCCCTACATGTCTCCCAATTAAGTCACATTCCCCACATGAACACCAGAACTACTAGGTAACACTATACTTCTAGATATCGCCACCTAAGGAATCCTACAAATACCATATGGTGCCTATATCTCAAGTATTCCTTGAACATTCATCTGATTGCCCAGGCTGGAGACTTGGGTCATGATGGTCTTTTCCTTGCCCAACTGTCAGCATCACTAACACCAAATGATACCACTTCAAATCCATCACCACCAATCCATTTCACTGGGACCTAATTTCCTTTCATAAGTATGTGTTTGCAAATCATGCTGTTGACAATCATCTAGGGGAGTAGGTACATATACATCATACATCTGGATTCTTTTTTTATAATCCCCTTTCCTCCTGCTCTAAATCCCCTTTCATCATTTTCACTCTCGTTGATATTATTAATCCTATTTCAGGTTTATGACATATAATCTTTAAAGTTATTGAGATTATTAGGTTCTTGTACATGGCATAGCTTTATTCTACTTATTTTCCCTCCTTCCCTTCCCCCTCTTCTCTCACCCTTGGTCTCCAGGACCCTTTCCCTCTTCCCATTTGTCTTGTTCTATCCATCCTTTATTGTGCTCTTTGTTTGTACTTTTGAATATTTAGGCAAGTTCTAAGCTTTTGCTCTTGGACAAACATTGTTATAATGAATGTTTCTAAATGTCTGTTTTTATGTACTTACTTATGTAGGATAAATTCCTGGCAGTGGATATGTTAAGCAGAAGGGATTAATATTTGTCATTCTGATAGATGGTAAATGTCCTTCAAGGAGTTGATACCAACCTGCACCCTCACCCACAGGACACATATGCCTTTTTCCACAAGTCATATCCTCCTGAAATTATGTTAGACTTCTTGATTGTTATATTCTGAGAGGTGAAAAGTACGTTTAGATGCATGATTTAGTATTAAAAATTTTTTTTTTTGGTACTGGAGATCAAACTCGGGTCTTGCGCTTGCGAAGCAGGCAGCAAAACCACTGAGCTAAATCCCCGGCCCTAAAATCTTTTTTAAAGTACTCAGAAGGCAACCTGATTTTGCCACCTTGGTGTGTTTCTGCCTGCTGACACTGCCATATTTGATATTCAGACACCTTGGGGGATTCTGGGACCTGATGTTTTCAGTACAGCATGCACAAGCAACTGGAATTCCAAGGAAGATACAATCTACACTTTTGCCCTGTGCCATGCCCTACACATTTTCAAACTAGTCTCAGGCTTAACACCAAGCCATATGAAGAATTTTTGTCACAAACTTCCCTGACGAGCAGGAGCTCCTCTCCGACCTCACCTTTGCATCATTACATGTGGGCAGCAGACTGGGGTCTGTTGTACTAAGCATGCTGAGAAAGAAAAGAGAGATGAAAACCATCCAAGATTTACACTCGATTAGAGTCACCAAGTCCACCAGCTTCACTGAGAACTGATGGGTGTCATTAGCTGCTGTTTACAGTGGGACAGTGAGTACAACTGTCAGCCTCCTTGAAGGATCTGTAGCTCAGTGTCCCGAGCTCTTTCAGCCCTCAGGACTGAGACCACAAAATGCTGCTTTGCAAGCTTTCCCTCTGGTGTCCATCCTATACTTAAGACCAGGATGCTGTGCTGAGACCTGCATTTGAGGATTACAGTTCTGGCTCAGAGGAATTTTTTTTTTTTTTTTGCAGTGCTGGGGATCGAACTCAGGACCCTGAGCTTGCTTGTGAGGCCTGCACAGTGCCACCAAGCTAAATCCCCGGCCCAAGAAATGGGGTTTTTTTTTCAGTTACAAAAGACCTTCAGAAATTTCCCATACTGCCTTCCTGTCAATTTGTACAAGGCTCCTGCCAGACTCTTTTCTTGAGGCTGATGGGAAGAAAAACCTAAGCCCTGACCACATCTAATCATCTGGTGTAGCCAAATCCACAAATAGGTATTTTCTGTGGACAACTGTCACTTAAATTATAAAGCCATTCTATATGCTTACTCCTGCTAGAGAACTGGCTTTTGCTGCCTTCCAGAAATTGCCCCTAATTTCTCAGTAATTCGTTTAACAAATACGCTACCAACTACATGCCAGACACTGCTAGCTCTAAAGCTAGCTCTAAGGAGAATAAGATGTGGGACTTGCCATCAAGACTTCAAGTCCAGGAGGGAAAAGAGACAATAGGGATAAATATCACTGATCAGTACTTTGTTATGCTTACTTCTAGGAGGTCTACAGCTCAGGAAGTAAGTAGAGACTTCCTTGTGTTCATGGCTATGAAAAAGAACAGAAGAATGCTTAGCCAACACCTTCCTTTAAAAATGAAAGGGAAACTTAGAGCCATGACATAGGAACCTGAGGCCCAGAGCCACTGACAAAGGAGAAAGACCCAGAAGCTTGAGAGACTTTGAGATGACTAAGGCCAACCCTTCATTTGCAATCAGAACTTCTTGATTGTTGTTTTCATCACCATCTTATTCTCCCTCTAAGGCAACCACAAGTTCTACAGACTAATTGTCTGCCTTTCCTGACTTCAGAAGGAAGGCATAACCAAGCTTCACTTGGCAAGGCGTGCCCCTGAGCACTGTTACTCGCACTGAGGTACCACACTTTGTGCTTCAGAGTCTCAAATACCCTTCAGGCCCTGGAATAAACACTCAAGGAAGCATTTGGTTCTTTCACAAGGATGAAAGTGGGAAGAATATTCCAAATCTCTAGCCTCCCCTGGATAATATTAGAACTAGAAATGAATCATAGTAAATAAAAGAGGCTAAGTGACTTGGTTGTTTATTTTCCAACTTTGGCTTGATCTACGGCATTTAAATGTTAGGTAACACTCATAAAATATTTGATCACAGGCATGTATATAGTACTAGTTAGAAGAAAAATAGTATTATTATAGTATTATTATAGTACTATTCACTAGAAAAAGTAATTTAGGTATTATAACATTTTTAAACACCAGAATAGAATCATGCAAATTACACATTAGGGAAATGAAAGTGAAAACCACAACTGAGATACTGATACACAGTTCCCAGAAAGCAAACATTACAGACTAACAATACCATGTTTTACCAAGATTATAGCGTGCTCACATATGCTACTGGGAAGACACATTGGTAGGATCAGCCAAAAACCTATTCAGAAGTATCTACTAAAGCTAGACACATACCTACTGTTTGAATCAGTATGATTCAACTGGTAAATGGTACCTGAGAGAAATGAGCTGACGGTAAAAAACATGTCCAAAAACATTCATTGCCATCTTATTCATAAAAGGCAAGAAATGAAAAATCAACCAAATCTCTCCACAGTCAGATGAATAAAAAAAGTTGTGATATATTCATACCAAGGAGTATTACTCAGCAAGCAAAAGGATAAAACTACTGCCATCTGCAAAATGTGGATGAATCTCATGGATGTGACATCAGGTGAAACAAGCCACATCCAAGAGTACCTACTTTCTCATTCCATGTATAAGATTTGGCTTAGAGTGTGTGATTTATTAAATGACAACAAGCTACTATGACTGAAGTCATAGGAGTAGCTATCTCTGGATAGTGGGGTTGTTGGTAGTTGAAGTATTAACTGGGGAGGGACATAAGAGAGACTTTGGGGATGCTGGACCTGTCTGTGTTGATTACATACACTTCTACACATTGAGGAAATAAGTAAGGCCAATCAAATGTGAAAAGCAAAAGCTATTTATTCAGAACTTGCTAAAGCAATGAGTAAGCCAGCATCACTTGTTTTCGAGCAGGCACAGGAGTGGTGAAATGATATAGTGGAAAGTAGGGAAGGCTCAAGAGTGTCCTACGGGGGTGGCTGGTATGGAAAAGCTGCAAGCAGGCTAACCAGGAGTGGGGCGTTCTGTGGGGACTAGTTAGGGGCTGTATTTGGTTTTCTCTGGTTGGTTCTAAGTTGGAAACAGGGATAAAAGTTAGGGAAGCTGTAAGTCATTAATTGAGTCCTGGCCATTTGGGGCTGATTCTTACAAAAGTTGTTGTCTAGCTTCCTGGATTGTTGCTAGAGACAGCAATCTACCTCCTGCAAGTCTGACATGTTGGAGGCTGTCTTCTGGGGTTGTTGATCCAATCCAACGGGATTGGTTTCTTGGGCAAGTTGCTGCAGGTTGTTGTTCAGAGCACTGTTTTCATACACAGTCTGGTCACTGTCCATTTGCACAGTCAGTCTCCCAAGCCAAGCGCTTAGAACTTGTGCCCTTTACTGTGTGTATGTCATATAACTCACATAAAAGCCAGAGTACATTAGCCAGTTCTGAGGATGAAAAATTTACAGCTTGTGCTACATTCTCAGAAAGAAGAGAGTAAAAAGCCTATGGCAGAGCCAGCCTGTGGGCAGACTGGAGTCAGGCAATGCAGGCCTAGAGTCAGTGGATCTCACCTTCTGAGCCAGACAACTCCACTTTGAAGCCACATGTCATCTCATAAGTCACTTAACTTGCTTACATCTTGGTTTCCTCCTCTGTAGGATGGCAACAATAGCTAACTTGAGAATTAAGAGGAAATAATACATGTAAGGAATCATGAGTCATACGATGAGGCCTTCTCATCATCCTTCAATGGCCTAGCATTCTTCAGAGGTGAGCTTTGACCAAGATGGCCTTAGAGCCCTCAGCTTGACTCGACCTTTGACAGGCTTCTTTTTTTTTTGCTCTAGGCCCTTGACTATCGTTTTCTTGGAGAATATTCTTTAGAAAATTTGTCACTGTGAATTTTTTTTTTTTTTTGAGACAGGGTCTCCCTCCGTAGTTCAGGCTGGCCTTGAACTCACTATGTAGCCCAGACTGCCCTCAAACTCTGAGCAATCCTCTTGCCTCAGCCTTCTGAGTGCTGAGATTACAGGTGTGCACTATCACGCCTGGCTTGTGAATTCTTTCTATGTCCCTTTGACATTAGAATCTTTTAAAAATTCTCTTCCCAGTTCTATAACCTGAGACTATCTTTCTCAAGGACTTAGAAGCTATCCTTTGGAACACAAGCATCAAGGAAGATAGGCCTGTATCTCCCAGTTTCTGTGGGAAATAGAAGCCTAACTTGGATGGGCACCTTTCTCCAAGTTGTAAAGCTACCTCCTGCCATGAAGACAGGAGAAATACATTAGTAAACACACATGGTAGATGGCCTCCCACCAAGTTCCTCCAGGCATTTTCTCCTGGCTCACCTCAGCCTTTAAAATCCCCACCATCCTTTGTCTCTGGCAAGTTGATTCAGCCTCTGTTACAACAGATGTAAATAAACTCTTCCTTGCTTGTTTATTGAGCTATAATTCATGTACAATAAAAGTAACTAAAGTTGTGTGATTCTGAGGTTTTGAGTACATTCACAATGTTGAACAACCATCACCACTGTCTCATTCCAGACCAGTTCCCATGCCATCAGCAGCCTTTCCCCACTCTCCCATCCCCTCAGCCCTTGGCAACCACTGACCTACTCTCTTTCTCTCCATAGGGTAATGACTCTTCTGTATGTGCAAGAAATGCATTTTCAATAATATACAGTGAAACATTTAGACCCCTGAGGATTTTTACCTGCTAAAGTAATCTGGCAAATGACATTATAAACTCTTTGAGATAGCATTTGAAACCTTAAAAAAAGAAAATAGAGATACCTTTGCAGAACTACTAAATCAGAACTGGGTGGTGATGTTATTATTCATGATAAACCTTCAAGTACAATATTCCCCTGTCCTGAGAGCCTTCTAGACCATCGGATTTACATTTCAACTCCAGAACAATGATCGGTGCCTACTTACATGAACTTTACAACATATTTTATACTGAGTTCCTTTTTACCATTTGCTCTTTTCTTAAAGATTTACTTAAGATATATTTTGAGATAGAACATTCAAAAGGTTGGAAAAGGAATAGATTTGATACCTACATCCACCATTCAGCTTAAGAATTTTAGTGTTGCCAACACAATTCAAGCCCCGTGTGTCTTAATTCATGACAACGCCCAACACCACCACCAGAGTCTTGCCCAGCAGCTTTCTCAAGAGGATTCTCATTTCCAGCAGCTGAACTCAGCAGCAACTCCCAAGCCTGCCACTCAGACCAGACACATGTCTCTCAGCACATGGGGCCTTCAGATTTTTAGGTGCCAAAGCTTTCGATGGTCTCCATTTAAGGGCAAAGTGACTCCAACAAGAGAGCCAAGACACCCATGAATAATGCAGAAAACCATTCATGTCTTCACACATCTTTTGCGCAGCCCTCTGTATTCTCTGGTCCCTCCTTCTCCCTGTCATCCAGCCTCTTGGCTCAGCTCAGACATCTTCCTCCTCTAGGAAGTTGTTTCTCTGTAACTCTCACCCCTACTCTTGGCTGCTCTTCTTTTGACTTTCTATACACCCACTATCATCACCTTTCATAGTTCTTTGTCATTCTGAGCTAATTTCTTTGTGTTCCCTATAAATTATTAGTGCTTTGAAAGCAGGTATCTTATTTATGTTGCCACCTCATGAACCACAGTGGATGCCAAATGAATAGTGAAGGGTACACTTTTTCCCACTTTGAAGTATCAGAATGAGGCTCAGCAACATAGATATTTGGATCTGTTTGAATATTCTTGTGTGGAAATAATGATCCATCAGATGAGACACTGTTTTCTCTCAAGAGAGTCAATTAACCTGAGAACCATATGCCCTTGCATGTTCTCCTTCATACTTTGTGCCTTACTGTACCCTCACCCCCACATCATTATGAGAAGAAAATAAAGAGAAAATGTTTTTCTTGCATCATTCTCCTCTGTCCCCATGCTCCACTCACTTTCAATTCTTTGTTTGAAATGACAGCATTGCTAGCCACAAGCACAAATACTTTGCCCTTAAGATTTATGCCCAGGGGCTGGGGACACAGCTCAGTGCTACAGCATTTGCCTGACATGTGTGAAGATGCCCTGGTATCCACCCCCAGCGGCACCAAAAAAGATTTATACTCAAACATTCTCATGATAGTTATCATGTGGTAAATAAAAAACATGCTGAAGTATAACAATGGAAAAATAATTAAGTGAACCATGCATGATCCATCCACACAATATCATATTATTAATATTTTTTTTTTTTTGCAGTACCAGGGATCGAACTCAGGACCTTGCGCTTGCAAGGCAGGCGTGGTGCCACTGAGCCAAATCCCCGGCCCCTATTAATAATTTTTTAAAGTTTATGGAAGCATAGGAAAATCATCAGTTAAGAGAAAAAATAGAAGGATATAAAATTATATAGCAAGTAGGATCCCAATTAGAAATAGATACATAAAAAGAAACTTGGTAAAAAATTAGTGAACAGTGGTTTATTCAAGCTACAAATAGTGGTTATTTGTTTGTTTGGGTTTTTTTGGCAACAGGGTCTATGTAGCCAGGCTGGCCTTTAACTCATGCCAATCCTCCTGCCTCAGCCTCCCAAGTGCTGGTTTTACAAGTGTGTGCCACCATGCCTGCATATACAGTGGTTATTTCTGAGTGGTGGAAATATAGTGGTTCTGAGATTTCTTAATTTTTTATGTTTATGATTCTGAACTTTCTTAATTTTGATACATTTATAATTTTTAAAGTAAATTTTAAAAATATGTCGAGTAAAAATGTTCCTTGTGTTTCCAGAACAAGAAAAAACAAATCCTTCCCAGGAAGAAAATAAAGGGTGTGGAGTGAGGGCAATCACCTTCCCCGGGTTTGGGGACTAAGTGGTAACAATGCTCTCTATCCTCTTCCAATCCTGTCAGCACACTTTAGCAACTCCTTGGTTCTTTCTATAGAGAATCAAGGACTATGTGGATCAAACAAAGTCTAAAGTCGAGTCCTAGGGGTAAACACTATCTCTTCATCATCTCTAGTTCATTTTCCCCTAGTCTTTTTCTCTGAAATAAGCACACAGTTTACTTCAAAGAACAGTTTTCAGGAAAGTGCAGAATTGCTGAAAAGAAATACAGCACTACTTAAAGTGTGATCTCAGTCTGACAACTTCACCAACTCTTAGGAGCTGGTTTGGAAGCAAAAATCTCAAGCCCAGCCAGACCTAGAATACTAGAATTTCTTTGGGGAGGGACCAGGAGTCCTCATTTTAACAAGTTTCCTAAGAGGATTCTTTTGCATACTAATGTTGACAAGAACATCTATAATTTAGGCAATGTAGATTCTAATTACCTTCACTTTACCTGTTTAGGAAGAAGAAAGCAGGAGAGAATGACAGAAGCTAGTAAGTAGTGATGTGCTAGCAAATGTTTAACAATTGTGGGGAAAGGGAGCCCTGATTCATAGCATTTCCTCCTCGTAAATAGGCCTCCAGGACCAAATGATTTTAATTTACACATGTGATGTCATGAATTTAGAGTTAGGGGTGCACTTAAGAGGATTTCAATAGCTGGTGCTTGCCAGCTGCACACTTACCACATAAGACGCCTGCTGGAGGTGGTACAAAGACTCAGCTATTCATATAATTCTCTCACTGTTTGGGAATGGAAATCTCTGAGCCGCTTAAAGAACAAATAACATTGTCTTGTTAATGTATCCAAGTTGGAGAAGAGTCAGGGCAAATTTATTCCCTAAATCCCAGAGAATGGTCGATATTCCATTTCTCACAAAGTTCTCAAATCACTGGAAATCAAATTGTGAAATACAAGCCTGGTTCTGTTTGCTTTGTTCTGCGACAGTGCACGATTTTCAATATATTAAAAATTCAAAACCAAGAAAAGTTATGAGGCTTTGCAAAAACCTCACTGATAATTGCAGTTTAAACCATGCTATCTGCCAAGTGCTATCTTAATCTTTTAAAAGAGAAACTAAAATGTCTCATGAAACTTCTTATTTAAAAAGATGATAAAGGATACCCTCGAAAAGACCTCACACTTGCATTTTCAAATGAGATTTATTACCTCCTGCATGTCAATACTGCTATGCCTACTCCAATAGAAACAAATTCTCTTCCAATTCAGGTAAATGTCTTGACATGTTTAATATTTCTTTTATAAATGAATTAAATCAAACATGTTCTCAATTTTCAATGTGTACTATGACTTTTAGCAACTTGAAGTATACAGCACAAATTAGATCACACTCACACTATCACCATCACTTTCTGCACCTTCAGCAAGTTTTTAGTCTCTGTAAGACTGCTTAAAATGAAGTTATTGGAGGATCTACATCAGAATTATTGTAAGATTTAAAAACGTAATGCAAGTAAAATGCTTTCTAGTACGTAACAGTCATTCGTATTGAGGGCAGTAGTTGGTACTTCTGAGCCAAGTTTTATTTTTCTCAACTTTTCTCCATTTATCAAACATGAAGTTCAAGCCAACATTTTTCTTAATTATAGTGTCATCTGATATACTTCAAGGCGGAGAAAAATCAACTTGTTCAACATATATTTGCTATGGAATGTGAAAAAAGATATACAAGAAACAATTCCATCTCAAAACGAAGAAAAATAGCAAGTAGACTGCTGTGTAAGAAGCAAATAAGCAGTAAATAAAAAATACTGGATGCTAAATGAAATGGAATCCAATTTCAGTGAGTATAGTATGTGCTTACTCTATAACTCTCTCTAATGCTTCAACACTCACTTTGTTTAGTATGTATATAAAACGGAAGACAAAGGAACTTACCCACTAAATTCTCTTTATCTTGCTTCTCAGGTGAAGCCACTCCAGAATCCATCTCATTCTCAAGAAGTTTTTATACTTGGTAGATTTTCATGGGTTTCCAGCCAAGCCTGGGCTGCCCACAGCAATCCGGATGGGCTTGGGAGAGGGGAAGATAGGAAGGCTTGATGGAGGGAGGGAAGTTCCTTCTGCTCAGTGAACACCCGGAGGAGTAGTCACCTTGGTGAAGGAAGTCTGGCAGTGTAAACAAAAGCATTTCTTTCAAGAGTTCACACTGTCTTTGGTCACAGAGAAAATTCAAAAGACCTCATGGAATTGCTTCTTATAAAATATCACAATGTAATTTTCTGTACCATTTATATATTTTAAATCACTTCTATGTATCTCGTATAATTTGTTCACCACAATGAAGTGTCTGCTACACAAAGCAAATATATCCATTCCTATCTTCTATAAAAGGAAATTTAATCTAACTGATTCAGTGTACACCAGTGAAAGAACTTTTAAATCTCCAATCTAGTCATGTCATTATCCTGCTTAAAATAATCCACGCTGATCAATTGTTAATGTGGTACACAAAACTTTTTATTGTTCTATGGGACCCTACAAGTCTGTTCCTCCTTCCTTTCCAAGCCTCATTTACATGACTCTCCTCTTACTTGCTCTATCAGTCCCTCTAACTCTTTACGTGTCTGCTTGCCACAGGGCCTTTGCACATGTTATCATATATATAAATATTTGGCTTACATCTGTTTCTTCCTTTAGGTCAGCACTTGACAAACTAGAGCTTACCAGCCAAATTTGTTCTACCACATGTTTTTGTTTGTTTGTTTGTTTTAAAGTACACTGCTATAGGACAAAGCCATGTCCCATTTGTTTCTCTAGCCACTTTTGCACTATACCCACAGAGTTGAATAGTTGTGACAGAGACCATATGGAGTATAGAACATTGAATATTGATTGTCCCTGCCTTAAGCTATAAATTTCAGTGAGGGGAGAAAGTCTGGCTGTTACTGTCTACCATTACACCCACAGCATTTAGAGCAATGCAGGCACATAGCTAATATTTAACAAACGAATGAAGGGATAATTTGGACCATTTTGAGCAAATTCCAATACTTAAACAGCAGTTGCCTAATTTTCTGATTTTTATCTCCCTTATGTCAACATCCAAACAAATACTTTGTTTTCTTATGTGTGAAAGTGAAACAATACAAAACAAAGTCTGATTTTTCTCTGGTCATCTTGTCTTTTCTGTTTTTTACCAACCATCTTGTTATTTTCTTCCTAGCAACATCATCTTAAAAATTTTCCGGATTTTGGGTTACTTTTGCCAAATATTTAATAATGTTAGCTGCCTTCTACACAAACTCAAATTGCAGTAATAACCATGGCTGCCGCTTCAGTCTATAATTATAAAAATTAATAGGGAATTTCGGAACTTTAGGGGAAGAGGGCTGGGTACCAGAAACACAGGCTTAAAGCAAACGCACACACATAATCAATGTCTGTCTGCTTTTGCTCTCCTGGACTTTTCTCTCCATTTCTCGTGTGTGTGTGTGTGTGTGTGTGTGTGTGTGTGTGTGTAGTATTGGAGATTGAACACCAAGGCCTTCTTGCCCTGAGCTTTACTTGTGCTCCCCCCTCCCCCACTTTTCTGGTATTTGTTTTGTTTTTGAGACAGGGTCTCAATAAATCACTTAGGTGCACAGATGAACTTCAACTTGCCCCCTCTAGCTTCAGCCTCCCAGAGTTCTGAAATGACAGGCATGTGCTGCCACCCTGGCACTGCATTTTCCTTTTACATTCTCGTTATAGTCCAATGTGGAAATGATACCTGACTCCACAGCAGGCTTTGCTCACACTGCCTGGATAGAAAGAAACCCTAGCTCTACCATGACTTAGCTGTGTAACCTTAGGTAAATTATGTAACCCCTTTGTATTTCATTTTTCTCAACTGAACAATGGGGATACAGTACTAGTATAGACCAGAGTTGTCTGTGTGAAAATCATGATTTATTACATGTAAAACACTCAGAATAATGACTGACATAGAAAAATGGTAACTATCAGTACCATGAGTGGGAGCTGAACTGCATACACGTATCTCAGTGAAAGGGGAATTTTGCCTCCGTAGTTCAAGCAGGACTTACTACGGGAAATTCCCTACTTAAAATTTTCTTCGTTCAAAATGTCCGGGCCTGTTACACCTCACATGCCTGGACATGCCAGAGCAAACTTCCGCATCTCAGGAATGTCTTTGTCTCTAATGTAGTTCTGTCTTTCTGCCCAGATACAAATGAGGCATTAACCCCATATTTTGAATTACCCAATAAACCTGCTGCCAGTATTACATGTGAGCCAATGCCATGTTTGATTCTGCCTGTTAATGCATAATCGAATTCTGTAAGCAGTGAATGTACACCGAGAGTACCTCACCTGTGACGCCCCCTCCCGAAGTGTGTATCTAACTCTGTTCAAGCGTTGTCTCCAAGGCTCCTGGTGTCCCTCCCACCCTCTAGGACTAGCGGTAATGCGCTTTATCAACGAAATGGAAAGCTTGAGGTTTCATCAGGACTCAGCCTCTCTCTAAAATGGAAATACTTGGTTAGTTTTCACAATGCCTCCCTTTTACCCTGATTTCTAGTGGATGTACAGTTGATTGTTGATTGACTGGGTATGTCAATACTTTCATCACCTCTCTTTGCACCTCTGTCTAGTTCTACACCAGTCTGCTACAACTCTGAAAACTTGAGCCCCACTCCTTTTTCTGTATTGTCAAACACAGACTCCATCCTGTTTCTTCCTGGCCTCTACCACCATGTCATCATCTTTGTGACTAACAGGAAATTTCCTGTTTCCATCATTTCTCATGTCTAGGGCATATTCAGTCCTCCTGGAATACAAAGACCCTTTCCCTTTGAATTCGATGCCCCTTCCCCCACCCCCACCCCATACATGCAGCAAAGGCTGGAGTTTAGCTAATTTTTAAACATAGTTCCACTTAATATTGGCCAAATTCCATTTATGCTATCACTGCCCCTCACTGAGGTGCAAGACTCAAAACAACAAAAACAGTAATTGTTCCCCAGAGGCGGCTGGATAGAGTCTCAGGGGAACTTGCTATATACATCCACTTGGGATATGACTAAGCAACTGTTTTTGTTCTTCCTGCAAAATGTTCCAAACGTCTCCGCCTAGAAAGCTAGAGTGGTTTCAACAAATAATGAGCACTTACAACTAGCTGAGTTCCTACAGCTGGTTATGGGAAATAAAACGAGCCCATTTTCAAGTTTCCTCCTCCTTTGTCTGTTCAATGTCAATGATCATGCCTCAGATGATGAACCGTTAGTGGACTCTTTCCACTTCATCATGGGGGATGCTGGGAGGTGCACCCAATGATATCTCCACTTTCCTTCTGTCAGTTCCTGCCCTAAAGTCCTAAAACAGGTCAGCTCTTTTTAGATGTTCTAATCATAGTCTCACTCTTGACCTACAGGACATTCCTCTTTCAGTGTGTTTTCTCTGAATGATCAGCTTAGAGCAAAATCCTTGCTTAAAACAATCTATTCTAGTCCTGAACCTTTCTCCTGTTCTAAACTGTTTAAGGAACATTCTTCAGCCAGGTGTAATCCAACATCATTTCTCCCTAAAATGCATGCCTATGTTCTAGGGCATTTGCTACCCAAAACGCCTCCCTCCCTGCTTCTCTCCTTTCCTTCTGTCTTCCTTTCTTTTGCATGTTTCATTCTTTTTAAAAAACTGGTTATTCTGATTACTGAGTTTCATTAAGGCAGCATCATACATACACGTAGCTTTGATCATTTGCATCTCCCCATCAAGCCTTTCCCTACCCTCCCCTTTTCACATAGGAAGTTCAGTGTACATATTGTTCATGTCCATCCTCCCTTATATCCTCTCCCCCTCCCTCTTAATCCTTTCCTCTTGTCTAATAATAGTCTTCCTTCTACTTTCTTGCCATCTGTTAAAAGATCTAAAAGATCCCATATATTAGGGAGGATAGGCAATATTTGTCTAAATCTGGCTTTTTTCACCTAGCATGATGATCTCCAGATCCATCCATTTTCTTGCAAATTATGTCATTTCATTCTTTCTCGTGGCTGTATAATATTCTAGTGTGTGTATACATATATATATATCACAATTTTAATTATTCATTCTTCTGTTGATGAGCATCTAGACTGGTTCCATATATTGGCCATAGTGAATTGTCCTGCAGTAAAAATAGGTATGCATGTACCACTATTGTGTGTTTTCTAATTCCAAGTATATACTGGACCAAGTAGTATAGCTGAATCAAATGGTAGCTCAATTTTTAATTTCTTGAGGAACTTCCATGTTGATTTCCATAGTGACTGTACTAATTTACATTCCTGCCAGCAGTGTAGAAGTGTTCTTTTTCCCCAAATCCTTGCCAGTATTTATTTATTTACATTCTAAAGGACAGCCCTACTGACCAGGGTGAGATAGAATCTGTGTGGTTTTTGATACGCATTTTCTTAATAGATAAAAATGCTGGACGTTTTTCATATACTTATTGGCCATTTGTATGTTTTGAGAAGAATATGTTCAGTTCATTTGCCCATTTATTTATTTATTGGTACCAGGGATCAAACTCAGGTCCTTGCGCTTGCGCAGCAGGCGGTGAAACCACTGAGCTAAATTCCCGGCCCCAATTTGCCTATTTATTAATTGGGCTGTTTGACTTTTTGTGCTTAGTTTTTTGGGTTCTTTATATATTTTAGATATTAATCCTCTGAAGAGTAGTTGGTAAAGATTTTCCCCCTTCTGTAGATTGTTTCTTCATTCTGTTAGTTGTTTCTCATGCTGTGCAGAAACTTTTAAATTTGATGTTTTCTCATTTCTTGATTCTTCCTAATATTCTGTGTGCTATTCAAGAAGTCTTAGCCTGTGCCCGTGGCTTCAAATGATTCCCCTATGTTTTCTTTTAGCATTTTCAAAGTTTCAGGCCTTCCTAGATTTTTTTCATCCATTTTGAATTGATTATTGTACAGGATGAGACAGGGATCTAGTTTCAATATTTTACAAATAGCCAGCTTTCCCAGTACTATTAATTAAAAACTTTCCCCAGTGTATATTTTTGCCTCCTCTCAGATGGCTGTAGTTGTGTGGTTTTCTGTGTCCTTCATTCTGTTCCACTACCATGGTATTTTTGTCACTATAACTTTGTAGTATAATTTGAAATCAGATATTATGATGCTTCCACCCTTGATCTTTTTGTTTAGGATTACCTTGACTATTCTGTTTGTGTGTGTGTGTGTGTGTGTGTTTAGGATTTTTTAGGATTGTTTCTTCTAGTTTTGTGAATACCATTGATATTTTGATGGGGATTGCATTTGATTATATGGTCATTTTGACAGCAGTAATTCTGCCAACCCATGAATGTAGGTCTTTCCAATTTCTATCACTTTCTTTCTTCAGTATTCTGAAATGTTCATTTCTGAAATTTTCTTTTACCTGCTTGGTTAGATTGTAGTAAGGCTATTGATTTTTAAATTCGATTTTATATCCTGCAACACTGCTGCATTCATTTATCAGCTCTAAAAGGTTTTTGGGAGAGTCTTTGGGGTCTTTTAAGTATAAGATCATACTGGCATCATCTGTAAACAAGGACAATTTGACTTCTTTTTCTATTTGTTTCCTTTATATTTTTCCTCTTGCCTCAATGCTTTAGCTAAAATTTCAAGAACAATATTGAACAGGAGTGGTGAGAGTGGACACCTTTGCTTCTTTCCTGTCTTGAGAGAAAATGCTTTCAATTTTTTTTCCATTCAAAACGATCTTTGCAGGTGGGTGGGAGGTTGAGAGAGTCTCACTGTGTAATTTAGGCTGGCTTTGAATTCACTATGTAGCACAGGCTGGTTTTGAAGTCCTGGAAATCCCCCTGCCTCAGCTTCCTGAGTGCCAGGATTACAGGTGTGCAGCACCACAGCTCAAAATGATCATCACTGCGGGTTTGTTATATATGAGCTTTCCTACACTGAGGAATGACCTTTCAACATCTACTTTCTATAGGGGTTTTTATCATGTATATGTATGCATTATTTAGCTTTATTTGCTTTGGACACCGTATTGTTTCTAAAGTTCATTTACATTCTTTAGTGCTACTGAATATGTAATAGTATCCTTAGGCCAGAGTTCACTTAGTTGGAATACTTCAGGTTTTTGTTATTACAAGCAATGCCACTATGAATTTTTTTTTTTTCTGGTACCGGGTATCTAACTCAGGACCTTGTAGCTTGCAAGGCAGGCGGGGTGCCACTGAGCTAAATCCCCAGCCCAGTGACTATTTTGTACATTTCCATCCTTACCAAATTGTAAAAGTAATAAACACCACTGTTTCTCCAGGTCATAAAAATCAAGGTGTAAACATCCAAATTGATACATTTTGTTTAACTTTATAAGACTGTTGCAAAATTGCTTTCCAAAGTGTTTGTTGGCGTTAATCTAACCTTACTGGCAGAGTACCAGTATTTCCTTTGTTTCATCACTTATGACACTTTGTAGAGCTTTTAATATTTGATAATAAAATGGCTAGTTACAATTCATGTTTTCTTCTCAATGAATTGTACTTGTATACACATTTCTTGCTTTTATAGGGGAGGGCTTTTTCTTACTAATACATAGTTTTAAATATATATACATGTATTGACACACATTTATGCATTATGTATCAATACTTGACAGTTTGTGTGACAAATATATTCTCCTAGTTTTGTCTGATGTCCTCCCTTTTCAGTGATATCAAATATATGAGGTTTCAATATATTTAATTCTTGGTGTACTTTAAAAATCCTCTCCTTCCGAAGGTGTTAATCTTAAAAATTGAAATATCAAGGTGTTTTTTTTTTTTTTGGATATTCACTATGTGTTGGGAGCAATGTCTTGTAGATTATTATGGTCTAACTTGTCTCTTTTTGTGGAGGGCATAGTAGAACAAGGCCTGGCTGAGAAGAGGACTATCTTTTTATCTTTGTCAAAAAAAACATTAAACATTATCCTCTTACAGACGCTACTCATTTTTTTTTAATTAGACATCTCTTTTTAGTTTTTTTAAGGCCAGATGGAAACTCTTTGTCCAGATGAGACAAAAAGTTTGGCTTTTATCTTTAGCACCTTTATTTATAGTGTAGATAAGGAAACTGAAAGGGGATGTCTTATTGGAACAGGGAGAATGGGTAGGGTCTGTAGGAGATAATGTTTGATGTTTTTGTCGAATAGGTGGGAAGGAAGATAGTCCACTTCTAGGCCAGGCCTTGCTCCACCAAGCCTTCCATGGGAGGAGGTGAGTTAGGCCATAGTGATATACAGCGCATCGCTCCCAGCATCTCCCCATTCTGTTTTGTAGTTGTAGCTTGTGATGATGTCTTGAGGCAAGTTTAGTGAGTTGTCTTAGGAAGACTCTGTAGAGGATTAGTAAACATTATTAGTAGCAACAGCAAAATCAGAATTTTCATGATCATAGCAATGTTACGTTGGCCAGGTTGAAAGGATTGAATCTATTTAATGAATTAAGAACAGATATTGTCATGTCTTTAAGAGTGAGGACACTAACATGAGATGCTTTGTTAAATAATTGACAAACTGTATATTTTGTGTTAAGGCCACGGATGTAACCAACCACAGAGGCAAGCAGAGTAAGCAGAGTAACTAGAGACCTGATGGCAAGCAGAGTAACTAGAGACCTGATTTTTAGGACAATAAGTCTTATGATTTGATGGGGGCGAGTGAGTTGTCTGTGTATTTTTTAGAACTTGTAGTCTATGGTCATGATATCAAGGGCCAGAAATATTAGGGGGTATCATGACAAAAGACGGCCTATATAATATTAGCACATCTTTATCCTTATTAAAAGTAGTAAGAGGGCCGGGATTTAGCTCAGTGGTTCCACAGCCTGCCTCGAAAGAGCAATGACCTGAGTTCAATCCCTGGTACAAAAAAAAAAAGTAGTAAGGCAGGCAGTGAGATTACAATTTATGCAACTGACATTAAGAGAGTCCTTTTTTGGAGTAATATTGACCTGTACAATTAGGAGCACAGAAGGGCTTTGCACACAAGCGCTTGCCCAGATCTTATTGGCCCCTGTGTGATTCCTATCCTTTAAGCTATGACCAGAGAGAGTGATCACTTGTAAACTGGCAACCAATCGCCAAAGATCTCTTTGGAAGTATTTTGATTGTATTATGTAGTACTGATGTCGGAAGGTGGCCAGTAACATTTGTACTTTGTATGAGACCAATCCTGGAAAATTATATTTTGTATAACTGTTTTATTTATTCCATGGGTGTAACAGTCTTCCCAAGGAGCATATTTTTTTTTTGGTACCGGGAATCAAACTCATGACTTTGTGCTTGCCAGGCAGGCAGCAGCTCCACTGAGCTAAATCCCCGGTCCACAAAGAGCATATTTTGAGAGAGGAAGTCTGTTAATCTCTCACCATTCCTCACTCCCCTTCAGCAACACGGGCTGTGACAACTTACAGTTCAGGCTGGCCTTGAACCCTTGGCAAGATGTGTACCAAGATGCCTAGCTGGAATATCGTTTTGATATTGGTAAATCAGTTCCTTCATCTGTCTTTAGAAGTATTTTGTTTTTCCTCATCCTTTGGCCATCCACATAATTTAAAAATAAGCATATACTACTTCTTGAAAACTGTGGAAATTTTGATTGGAATCATGTTGAATTCCAAGACAATTTGAATTTGCTATTTTACAGACAGCCAGTATTGGTATCCAGGATCACTGTGTGTCTACCACTTAAGTGAGTTTGCTTCAATAAATCTCATAAAGTTAAAAATTTTTTCTATAAGGTTATACATCTTTGGTAAGATTTATTCCCCAGTAACAAGCCACTGTTCTTTTTTTAAATAGCTTCCTGCTATTGCTGTGTGAAAATGCAAACTGATCACTGGGTATAATTCATCTGTAAATCTCACTACACTTTATTAGTTCTAATGAGTATGCCACATATGATTATTACCAGGTTTAAATCTTCATCTCTATTCCTGTTTTTTACTTTTGTACTAGAATGTCAAGTACAATGCTGGACTGCACTTTCCTTGATTGATTTAACTTTATGAGATACTTGTAACACTTCATAATAATGTATGCTACAAATTCCCTTTCTAGTTTACCTTGAAAAAAAAAAACCCCAAAACTATTACAGTGGTTGAATTTTATTAAGTGCTTTTCGCGCCTATTCTGAGAAAATGGTGTTTCATTTATTAATGTGGTGAGTAGCGCTTTTAGATTTTGTTATTTTAATCTTGCCCTCCTAAATTCAACTTCATTATGGTGTATCATACGCTTTGTGTTGCAAATAATTTATAATTTTCTAATACTTTCTTGAGTAAGATTGACTTCTATTATTTCTCATATTACTCTTGAATTTTGGCATTATGGCTAGGCTGGTCTTTACCAATGAGTAAGTGTTTTCTATTCTGTTGGGTTTGTATACCTTTGAAATGATCCATTCCTCAATATTCAAGAGGACAGCAGGAAAACTTTCTGAGCTTGCTTTCTTTCCACTTACAAGGGTTGTGATTACTAATATAGAGGAAGTACAATTAAGATCTTTGTGCTATTCCTTTCACTTTCTTTACAATCCTCTTTTGCCTTTTTCTGGGTAATTTAATTTCTTCCTTACCAATTAAGAGTAACAGACACCACTGACTTTTACTTCTTACCAAGAATTTTATTAGAGGTTATGTAAGTTAAAAAAAAAAGTTGGTACCACAATGTCTCATCTGAATACAAGGACCTTGAGGATAATAATTTTGATCCTTCTTATAAACTTACTTGCTAATGTTCAACTTTTTAATCTTTTAAATGACAAAATTAGATAGTCTTTTATTTCTTTTTTTTGGTACCGGGGATCGAACTCAGGACCTTGCACTTGCGAGGCAGGTGGCGGAACCACTGAGCTAAATCCCCGGCCCCAGATATTGTTTACTAATATGTTTTGCCACCTTTAAAAACCATCTCATTAAACTGGATTTCAAGTCTTTTCTAAAATTATAACACCAACTATACTTTATAGGCTAAACTTATCTGGCCATCAAGTAGTGAGGCTTAACATTAAGTTTAATCAATTATATGAATTAACAGCTTCTGCAAATTACATATGGACTATAGGCCTTCACATAAAAAGAACAGATAAGAACATTCTTATTCCCTTTTTGTTGTTTTTTGTTTTGGTACCGGAGATCAAACTCGGGACCTTGCACTTCTGAGGCAGGCGCCAGAACCACTGAGCTAAATTCCCAGCCCTCTTATTCCCTTTTCATTATGGCAGTCTTACAATCTTCATTGTTGGATTTCTACAATAACCATTCAGTCTACTACACTAATATAAGCTCAATGCTGCAACCTAAGTGATTTTACTAAAGTGCTTTCTAAGAAATTTCCAAACTTTTGACTACAGAACAAATTCCCAACTCCTTAAAGTTGTTTATGAAGGGATGTCTCTTTTGTTTTTTAGCTTCAAGTTAAATACTGTGCTCTATCCAGTTATGACTATATTACCATTCTGTCGTTTTGTGCCAAAATTGCTCTTAGTCATCCTTTAGGACATTAATGTCACTGAGAAACTTTTCTGGACCACCTCAGGTAGTAAGGCTCACCTCCTCCAGCCAACTGGCCTCCCATTAGTGTTTTTGTAGCACTTTGTAGTACAAATAGCCTATTATTCTTTCAAATCTACAACTTAATTGTGTGTTACATCTTGGCTTCTTTAGCAAAGCTATCAGTACTTATCATACAAGGTTGTGGAATAGAGACATAAAAGTAATACCTAGTCATTAGTGCAAACATTCAAAAAATGTTTTCTTCACTTTTATATAAACCTTTGAAAGCCCTATATGTGCAAGATTGGAGAAATACATCTAAGAGATGAAAGGGATTTATGTCCGCTGCTCAAGGGCCTCTTAGGATAGCAGAAATATAGCTTATACTAGCATCACACTATATAAAGATTACCCAATCTATTTTCCGAATGAATGGTCACAGTATATAAGTAGTACAATACATCTTAAAATTTTATGAATATAGACTTAAAAAGAACAAATAATTTCTAGCAACTAGTATAATAGTAACTGTAGGTCATATTCTGGGATAAAAATAATTATAGATAGCAAAAGAATTGAAATATCCCATGCACATTATCAGACTATAACTTAATGGCAAAAAACCCCACAGAAATTCTGTACATGCATGGAAATTAAACAACACACTCTTGAATAATCAGTAGGTCACAAAAGAAATCAAGGAAGAAATATGAGAGTTCCTAGAATTAAATGATAATGCTAGTACAACACACCAGAACTTATAGGACACAATGAAAGCAGTCCTAAAAGAGAAGTTTATAGCTATGAATGCTTACATCAGAACAGAGTGAGCACAAATAACCTACTGATGCACCTCAAGGTCCTAGAAAAATGAGAACAATCCAAATCCAAAGACAGTACAAGGAAGGAAATTATAAAGACCAGAGCAGAAATCAATGGAGACCAAAAACCCCCCCAAAAAACCAAAACCAAAAATCAAAGCACCAATGTATCGAAGAGCTGATTTTTGAAATAAAATAGACAAATTCTTAGAGAATCTTATCCCAAAAAGAAAAACATAAATCAATGCAATTAGAAATAAAAAAGGTAAAATCACAATAGACTCTCTCGAAATCCAGATGATTATTAGCAAGTATTTCACAAACCTGTATGCCAATAAATTGGAGAACTCAGAAGAAATGGATGGATTTCTAAATACAAATGAATTACCAAAACTGAACCAAGATTTGGAAACTCTCAACACTCCAGTAACAGACAATGAAATAATAAATAAAATACTAATAAAAAGCCTATCAATTAAGAAAAGTCCATGTCCTACTGGATTTACTGTTCAATTCTATAAGAACTTCAGGAAAGACCGAATGACAATACTCTTCAAACTCATTAATGAAACCTAAAGGGAAGGAGTACCCCATACTCTCAATCACTCTTGAAAGGTAGCATTACTCTGATTACTCTGATTCCAAAACCAGAGAAGGAGCCAACCAAAAAAGAGAACTACAGGCCAATCTCCTTAATGAACATAGATGCAAAAAACCTCAACAAGATACTGAGAAACAATGAAACAAATCATCAAAAATATCATACATCATGACCAAGTAGACTTTATCCCAGAGATACAGGGATGGTTTAACATATACAAATTAATAAATGTAATCTATCACCTAAACAGAAGGATAAAAATCACATGATTATCTCAATAGATGCAGAAAAAGCTTGACAAAATTCACCATCCATTCATGATTAAAAAAAAAAAAAAAACCCTGAAGAAAACAGGTATAGGAGGATCTTACCTCAATCTGATAAAAGCCATTTATGACAAACCTACTGCCAACATCAGACTAAATGGGGAAAAAAAATGAAAGCTTTCCCTATGAATCAGGAACAAGACAAACACATCCACTATCACTACTCCTGTTCAACATAGTCCCTAAAACATTAGCCAGAGCAATCAAGCAACAGAAAGAAATAAGTGATACATACGGCAAAGTCAAATTACCATTATTTGTGGATGACATGACCTTCTACATATAAGACCCCAAAAAATTCTACAAAAAGACTCCTAGAATAGCCAAATTCAGCAATGTAGCAAGATACAAAATCAACACAGAATTGATAGTGCTCCTGTACACTAGTAAACTCAGAAAAAGAAGTTATGAAAATAATACTATTTAGAATAGTATCAAGAAAAATTAAATACTTAGGAATTAACCTAATGAAGAAAGTAAAAGACCTCTAAAACAAAAATTACACTACTCTGAAAAGGAGATTGAAGAGGACGTCAGAAAATGGAAAGATTCCCTGTTGTTAGGCAGAACCAATATAGTCAAAATGGCTATACTATGCGGCAGAGAGTACTCCATTTCTTTATCCATTCATCTATTGATGGACATATATGCTGCTTATAAGATTTAGCTATTATGAATTATGATGGCATAAATATGGATATGCATGTTATCACTGTAATATGTCTGCCAAAATGATAAACTCGAGTCATTTGTAGGAAAATGGATGCACCTTGAGGCCATAATATTAAATGAAATAATCATACATGCAAACTTAAATACCACATGGTTTCTCTTATATGAGAAGCCTAGATTACAAAAAAGGGTAAAATAAAAGATAACAGGAAGTAGGGAGACAGATGTTCCTCAAATGGGAAGGGAAACGAGATGGAGCAAGAAAGGTGAGGGAGGGAAGGGGAAGGAAAAAAGGAATTAAGATGCATTATGTACATGCACTGACACCACACAAAGAATGTTAATATTATGTACTACAAACATGTACAAATAAATGAATAGAATTTTAAAACTAAACATAATGCATCTATTTGCAAGAGTAACATAAAGAGAAATAAAGATTAGAGTTTATTTTAAAAAGTCTATACTGTACTTCCAAAGTGCAACCGTAATCAAAATACCAACACCTTTCTTCACAGGTCTTAAAAAAAATCCTAAAATACGTACTGAACCAGGAAAGTCCCAGAATAGTAAAAGATGACCTGGGTAACAAAAGCAAAGCAGGAAGAATCACAGTTCCAGATCTGAAGTTGTATTACAAAGGTACAGTGATTAAAACAGTTTGAAACTGACAAAAAAAAAAAAAAAGACATGCTTGTCAACAGTACAGAAGAATCAGAAACAACCCCAGGCACATTTCAGCTATTTCAGCTTTGACAAAGGGGTAAAAAACACACACAGGAAGAAAGATAAGTCTTTTTGATAAATAGTATTGGGGAAACTGGCTATCCATATGCAGAAGACTGAATCTAGACTATGTCTGTCTCTCACGATGTGCTAAACTAAAATCAAAATGGATCAAAGACCTAAATGTTAAAACAGAAAATACTTAAACTGCTTGCAGATAAAATAGGTAAAACTCTTGAAGACATAGGTATAGGCTAGGACTTTCTGAACAGAACCCCAATAAATAATACTAAGCATCAACAAATGGGATCATATCACATTAAAAAGCTTCTGCCTAGCAAAGGAAGCAACAGAGAGTGAAGAGATAACCTACAGAATGAGGAAAAACAACTGCCAGCTATTCCTTGGATCAAAGCCTAACATCTTGAATACATAAAGAAAGAACTCGAAAAATTAAGATCCCCTAAAATAAAAGATCCAATCAAAAAATGGGCAACCAAAATGAATAGACATCTCAGAAGAAATTAAAACTGCCAATACATATATTAAAAAATGTTCCATATTGCTAGGTATTCAAGAAATGCAAATTAAAACACTGAGATTCCATCTTATTCCAGAAAAAATAGCCATCAAGAAATCAAATAAGGGCCGGGGATTTAGCTCAGCGGTTTTGCCGCCTGCTGCACAAGTGCAAGGACCCGAGTTTGATCCCTGGTACCAAAAAAAAAAAAAAAAAAAAAAAAAAAAAAATCAAATAACAAATGCTAGTGAAGCTGTAGGGGGAAAAAGCAGCCCTTCTACATTGTTGGTGGGAATGTAAACTACTATAATCACTATGGTAACCAATGTGGTGATTCCTCAAAAAATTACGACCAGAAATTCCATTTGATCCAGCCATCCCCTTCTAGGTATCTTTCCAAAAGAGTGATACATGCATATCCATATTTATAGCAGAACGACTTATAATAGCTAAATCTTGGAAATGGCCTGTATGTCCATCAACATATGAATAAAGAAAATGTATTTATCACATTCTCCATAAAGGAAGATAAACTTGAGTCATTCACAGAAAAGTGGCTGTAGCTTCAGACCATAAAATTTAGTGAAATAAATCAGACATATAAGCTTAAATATCACATGGCTTCTTATATGCTATGGCTTGTGTCTAGATGTCCCCACAAAGCCTCAATGCAGTTACAGGTGGAGCTTTTCCAGAGGTGGCTGGATCTAGAGTATATGACTGATTATGCTAAGATTAAGGGTGCTAGAATTAAGAGTGGGTGATTACTAAATAAATCCACTGATTGGTTTGACACCACCCTAATCCCAGTAGCCTGAGGGAAGAAAGAGGCTTGTCTTGTCTCTTGCATGCTTTGCTACCAGCTGCCTGCAATGAACTGTTTCTCTTTTGCAATGCCTGTCTGCCATGCCACCCTGCCTTGGAGCCAGCCCATTATGACTGAAACCTCTACAAACTGTGAACTAAATAAACCTTTCCTTCCTTAACTTTGGGTGTCAGGGTATTTTTGTCTCAGCAATGAGGGAGAAGTAATTAAGACATATGAGATATAAATGAAAAGGAAAACAAAAGATAGGTAATAGGAAATAGGGAGATCTTTTTCAAATGGGAAGGGGAACAAAAGATGGAGGGAGGAGGGAAGGAAGAGATGGGAAGGAGATGAAAAACTGAAAAAGCAATAGAGCTAAAGCTTCTGTACATGGGAAGGGGAGCAAATGATGAAAGGAAAAGGGAGGCAGTAAAGGGGCACGGAATGGAAAAAAATTAAGATGAGTTATGTATATGTCACAGTTCCCCATGATGAATATAATCATTATGTACTGTAACATGTACTAATAAAAAATTTAAAAAGTAAAGATATGTATCAGTTGGTTCAAATGTTGATTACAATACAACTTTTGTACAAGATATTAATTAAAAGATGGACAAACAATAGTAAAATAGGGCTGCAACATTTGGACAAAAAAATTCAATAAATTAGCTCTTGCACATACAAAAAAAATCAAAAAGCCTAAGCATTTAATAAAACACTTATAAAGTATTTGTCATATTCATAAAGTTTATTTTAAAAAATTGTTAAAAACTAACCATACAGGAATATTTAATATACTTAAAAAGTTGAAGGAAAATACATTTGCAACATCTTCCAGACACCATCTTTATAAAAGTAAAACTTCTAGATGCTGAAATGTACTACAGTAGACTCTATAGTTTACACTTTTAATCACAGGATTGGAATTCTTTCTTTCTAACCCCCCACCCTAGTGTGGCAGTTATCACTCTTAAGTTAATGACATTCAATCATGTTATATTACCACAGGTCCTTAAATAGAGTACGCACTGCTTATTTACTAACAGAGCAAGTCTTCTCTATTTGCTGTCACATAATTACTTCAGATAAGCATTTGATTTAAATACAAATAAAAATATTACATCCCATGATTGTAAACATTCACCAAGAGCTTCCAGAGTACAATGAATAACAGAGGTGGCCCAAGTGTTCCTCATTCATCTGGATACTGCTGAGATTAGGGCAAGTTATTTTGAAGGCAAATAATAAGCCTTCCTTGTATTTCTGTAAGAAAGTAGTTCTGGATATATAGTTTTAGTTGAAAACACCTGAAAGTCATTCTAGAGACTACATAATTAAGCACCCTTTCCACTTACCTGAAACATATTGAGTTAAATTCAGCAGTATGTATGATCATAAATACTAGAAATTAAAAATAACAGTGGGTCTCCAGTTCCCTTCTTCGGATACATACGGAATACTGAGTTCCAACTGATACTAACAGGAACCACTCATGCATACCAAGGGTTGTAACTCCCCAGGGCCACATGCAACCCATAAATCTGAGGCACAACTATTACTTCTGTCCGTGGATGCTATACAAGCAGATTTAAGGCTGTATTCGGCTATAAAGAGTTCCGTTTTTTCTTTTAATATTCTATATAGACCACATACATGATACAAAATTTTGTAGGATGGAAGGTGAAAAGTCCACAAATAATTTTTTAAATACTATTCCCCTTACAGTTTATTGTCAGCATATTTACATAAGGGAATGGAGAGTATTCATACTTAAAACCATTTTTTAAAAAATGCAACTAGGATTTCTTTTCACAATTTCCCTAGGATTATCCTCATTTTCATTTTCTGATTTTTGGCTGACTTCACATTTGTCAGATTGTTCTCTGCAGTTCTTAGGCAAATTTCATGTTGTTCCCAAGAATAAAAATTTTCAAATATTCACTGCCACCCACTTTGGGACAGGCCTGGTTGCAAAGAAAATGGTGTTCCTGGTGTTGAGGGGTAACTTGGAAAGCCATCAGGCTGAGCTGGATAGCTTTCTAGAGCAGAAGCTGAATGGACCTGAGAGAAAAAAGCACAGTTTAACAGACTGTTTCCTTCAATCAACTCTGGACTTGCTTTTTTGGCTATGGTATATTACAGATAAGGAAGAAAAGAACAAAGTTTGGCAAGATAAAGTCTGGTCGGCTCCTACTTTTTTTTTTTTTTTTTTTTTAGGTACCAGGGATCGAACTTTGGTCCTTGCGCTTGTGCAGCAGGCGGCGAAACCACTAAGCTAAAATCCCCGGCCCAGTCTCCTACATTTTAAATGACATGTTAAAACTTCTTCAGGTGGAGAAGTCATAGAAATGCCATTAAAATACTTAATATTCTTGCAAATAAAAGCTAACAGGTTTTCTAGTGACATTTTCCTTTAATGGTCCATTATAGCCTAAACAGAAGACAAGTTAAACTTGTCTTGAAAAGATCACATTTTAAGTAAAATCTATAAGTTGAGATTTAAAAAATTTGCAAGTAAGAAAAATAAGTCATACTGATGATTTCATCCTAACCTTTGTCACAATTTTAAAAGAAAACAAGCATAATTTGCCAATTCTGGGAAGAACTAACCTACTTTTGGACAATGTTGGGATACCTACGTATCACTAACAGAACACATTATTTTATTTACACCAGATATTACTCGCTCACCTGCTGTAACAACGCTGACTGTGCAGCTGCATTATGCTGTAATTCTTGCAAGGACGACTGTGAAGGATTCTGGGAAAACCCAGGGATACCTGGGAGGGACAGAAGGCCTGGAAAAACAGAGCTGCCTGCAGCTTGGAGTCCAGATGATAAACTACAGTTGACAGAAAAACAGGTCAAACTGCAGATAAGACAGGTTGCTTATATATTTGTCAAGTAGTATCATAAGACATTTAAAACAAAACAAAAACTTAGAATCCATTCTTCTATTGGAAGGAACCAGTAAACCAGCCACTCAATTTCAATTAAAGTAATTTTGAATTCAGGAAATCTATGTTTTACATAATGCTTTCTGCTATAAGCAAATCACCAAATAGAAATCCTAAAACTTTATTAGTAGTAATACTTACATATTTACCATAACACAATTTTGTTAAAAAAAATCCTAGAAATCTATTCCTTTTTTGCAAAGAACCATAACATCAGCCACTCAATTTTTATTGAATATTATTCTGAATTTCGTAAGTCTATAGTTTATCTAATAACTTATGCTGTAAGGAAGTTAAACCAAATACTAATAGTATTACTTTTTAGTATTTTAAAATAGTATTTGTAATAGTAACAGTTAAACCAAATACTAAATTCTAAAATTGTTAATAAGCACTGACATTTATATATTTATCTTATCATCATTGAAGAGCCATGAAACATTTTTTAGAGCTAAAGTTTTGGTCCAAAGAAACATAATTTAGGACCACCAAATAATTCCATTTTGACTTTCATTTGAACAACATAAGACAATGAGCTAAACTTATGTGAAAAATAATTTTATCCTATTGCAAACTATTCACATACCCGGCTTGTGCAACAAGAGCAGAGTTGAAATTAGAACTAAACGCTGAAGCGAATCCTGGGAGGACAGGCGCTGGTGAGGGGGCTGTGGCTGCAACAGGCAGTGGTGTGACAGCTGTGACTGTGGAGGGCGCCTGCAGTCCCGGGAACGAAGGGAGAGCAGGGGTAACACTGGGGGTATTAGAAACAGAAAAGCCAGGGTAGGAAGGATTTGAAGAGGGCAGAGGTCCTTGAGTAACTGAAAAAAGTGAGGGGACAGCAGTAGACAAGTTGAGGGGGAAGGGGGCTGCCGAGACTGGCGCTGAAGCAGAGAGCCCTGAGAGAACAGCTGCTGTCGAGCTAGGAGGAGGCATGGCTGTGGAGGTGGCAGCGCTAGATGAGGTGATTATTAATGACCCTGGGAGAGATACTGATGGGTTCAGAGAGGGATTCCCAGGTAAAGGAAAACTATTGGTCAAAGAAGTAAAAGGAGGAAGAGCAGTGAATACTGGAGTGATAGGAGTGGAGGAAACATGTGGTGGAAGGGAAATGGAGGAAAGGGGATTTGAACCATTTAAGGGAGTACTCAAATTGGAGAGACCTGATAATGCAGGATTAAGGCAAGTAGACAAACTGATGGGCACTGATGCAGAAGTGTATGTACGGCCCAAAGTCCCTGACAAGCCTAAAGTGCCACGAGGGGGATTCATGGAATGAGAGGGGCCTTTAAAAGCGGAGGGAATAGGACTTGTGGGTTCAGTTTTGATCATAACAGGAATAGTTGTCATAGCAGGGGTGGATGAAAGGTGCAGGTCTGAAGTACCTGGGTGGGGACCATGCAAGAGGGCAGCTGAAGAGCCACAGCTCACTGGCACTGATGTTGAAGAGGATGTAACAGTGGCCAAAGAAGACTGCACAGGCAGTGTAGGGGGAGTGGCGGTTGAGGAAGCCACAGGAAACGGCAGGCCTGGGAACATGGCCAGCCTGGGAGTAGAAGACCTCTGTGGGGCAGGAAGGGCTGATGGGGCATAGCACTTGTTAGGGGCTGAGGCTCTCTGATTAGTAAGAGAGGATAATGAAGCCAGCCCACTTGTGACAGAAGATGACAAAACAGAGGAATTGATTAAATTGGTGTCATTTGATGTCAGAATGCCTTTTAAAACAGACAAAAGAGGATTATTTATGCCAAGTGAAGCTGCAACGCTGGGAGCAGAACCACCAGTAATCACAGGAGTCGAATTGGATACACCTTGGGATGTTGGTGTTAAGGGGAGAGGGAGACCTGGAAACACTGATGACAATGAAGTGGAATTGGGGTTATTGGTAGAAGCAGCAGTAGTGTTGGTGGAAAAGAAGTGACTAGTGTAAGGGGCAGAAGTGGAAGCAAATGCTTCACTGGAAGTAAGAGTGGCTCGAAGTATAGACGTAGCCTGAGGGGCAGGGGTAGGTGGAGCAGAAGGACCTGGCAATGGCATTAGGCCAGAAAAAATGGAAGGAACAGGAGCAGAGGTTGTACTGTGGATGGAAGTTACAGGTGCAGTAGGCAACGAAAGGGTCCTGATCACAGTTGGGTTTGGTATTGATGGCTGAGGTGTATGGATGGCTGAGGAGACCTGCCCTGGGAACACAGGAAGGATAGCATTTGGTACATTCATTCCAGCAACAGTGGCAGCTGCTGATGCTGATGGGTGATTTACTGCCTTGACTGGGGATGCAGTGGGAACAGGAGTTGCAGCAGGTGTTGAAGGATTAGAACCAAGAGGTGAAAAGAGCTGACTTGCTGGGGTAGAAAATGCTGTGGAGAAAAAGGGAAAGAATTTATCATCACACCAAAATGTCCAATTTGAACTCAAAAGAAATGCACGACAATATTTGTCATATTTTACAAATCTCAAAGAAAATCAATGACAGGTATAATCAGGTCTTGTAATATCTAAATTGCTGGTTTTCATTATGCTGATTTGTCAGACCCATGTTCTTAACCATGCAATTGTTTTAGTTTCTTAATAAGGTTAAAAAAGGAGAAACAAAAACTAACTTCTTAATCATGCTCAAATAACACAGCATAGGTAATCAAAGGATGCTACTATTACCAGTGGTACTATGATATTTAACCTGGTTACCTCTTTCCAAAATAGAATTGTTAATGAAGTGAAACAGAAGATTAAAGTGTCCTTCATCTCCTTTTCATAGAAGTTAAGTGACCTGCTCAAGGTTACAAAGCTAAGTGGTTACAAAGCCAGGATAAAAAACTAGATGTCCTGACATCTTACTTAGTGTTCTTTCTACCCAACTATGCTACCTCCTTTAGAAACCAGCTCAGAAGTACTCATTAGGTACCATCCTCAGGGAGGAGAATTTTCCCACTGAGCCTCATAACCATGTGCCACAATAATTAAGACTCGAGTACTACTTTGCAATTGAAGAACTGATGCCAGTATTTGTCCCATACCAGAAGGCACCTCCTTCCTGGTCACACATACCTTCAACTAGGGGACGATGAGATACTTAAGCACTGATGCCACCTGGAGGCAAGACCCGGGTGACACTTCATTTCCAATTCCACTTTCTCCTCTGGTGCTTGTCATTCTTTTTCAAGTTAAATTATGCCTAACAATACTTACTGAAAAAAATAAATCTAAAAGTAGAATCTGATCTACCATATGTCAAAGGGATTTTTACCATACCATATGTTTATGTGTTTATATAAAGAAATGAAGCTTCCAATATCAGAATATAAAATGAATATGCACGGATTCCAGATAGTACTGAGACTTCACTGCAAGTTTTGCAAATAGGACATCAAGTTGTAAGATTAATTTAAATCCAGTTAATATGTGCATTTCATAGTGATAAAACATAGCACTAATAAACCACTGTAAGTTTTAATTATGTTCTTTATCCAAGAACTTTTCCTAAAACATCCTGAACACATTCAACTCACACTGTTCTCAGTGAGTAACAAGGCAGACAACCATGACAGATATCAGTGACCTCTGGATCAAATTTGGTACTTACTTTGATTTTGTGTAGGTTTTGACTGATTGGAAAGGTCTTCATTTTCTACATAAAAGTAAATAAATAAACGTTAATTTCAATTTTAATCAAATTATTTAACACACTAAGAATCAGAAATAGGTGTCAAAATGAATAAATAGTTAGAAAATAAAATATGCCTGTAATAAAAATCACACATATATGAACACTGAGGATTATAAACAATTGTTCTTTCTTCTCCCTCCACCCTGTCCTATCCTGCTGTCCTCCCGTTAACTTGTTAGGTTTTAAATACACACTGTAATTTTACACATAAGCTTAACACCCCTTTCTGGAAAGATGCCGGCCTGAGCATCAAGAAAAAGAATGAGACGGGAAGTGCTGGGAATATTAGCCCTTCTAACCTTTTTACAAGCCCCGTATCCCCATGGTGCCCAATTGGTGGCATTTGTACTTCTTCATGACTTGTCATATTGTTTGTAAGAAATGGCTCTTTTTGTTTTTTCTATAACCTGCCTGTGTTTCCACATGTGGTCCAAGGACACCTAAGTAGAACCTTAATGCCATTCAAAAGTCAATGGGGCCACCATGTCAACTGGCAGTGGAACTCAGGCTACAGCAGGCTAGATTGTAACTCCCTCCCCTCTTCTGCCATGCATGGAATATTCAACCCACCACCTTCACACCCTACAAATATGCACATGATAAACTGCCTTAGGGCGAAAAAATCCTTTGCTAACCCAACCCTCATCCCCTTGAGTATTCATCTGGTAATTCTAGTTTCTCTGAAGTTCCCTTGCTGAGTCAGATAACCATCTGCCCTAAATGCCCGAAGATTCTCAATAAAGACTTGGAGGTATAAAGTGCCTTAGCTCTCTTAAATCTGGTAGTTAACAGAAAGCCCTGAAAAACCCCCAGATACTCTGACGCTTTCTGGGTTATGTACAGAGTACAGTATTTCTCAAACGTGCCTGAAGATACATTTAATCTTAGCCAAAAGGCCAAGAAGCGATTTGCTTGAAGATAAAAATCACCTGGAGATCATTTAAAAATAAAGATAATCTCGGCCCTCCCCCCAAATCATTGAATCCGAATCTCTCAAGTGGGGAATTGAAGATGCTTTTAAAAAATGCCCAATAGCTCCTGGCCACAAGAAATCACCTTCTTACTTTGCCATGCTTCATACAACATTTTATTACCAGTCTCTTCTTAGCTATTTCTTCAACTTAATTCAGTTAAATGGCAGGTGTACTGCTGAGTCAACAAACTTTAGCAGTATACCATACAGTTCACATTTATTTTAGGGTGACTGACTAGTTTGGATCCCCCTCCTTTGAGTTTCCACATATGCACATGGTCGCATTGCTCATTCTCTTTATATCTCAAAACTTAAGATTCATTTGCTGTAAACCACATCCCAATTTTAGGGAAATTAAACCATAAAAAAATGTATAATTTAGAACCAATGAAGTAGAATATACTGAAATTGTCTTGCTTTCCTTACATGTATTTTTCACTAGTTTGCAAACTCTTTGTAAATAGGGCTGTTTGTGTACCCTGATTCCCCAGCATACAACACATTATAAGGTCATCTAATATTAACTGAAAGTGTTCCTATTTACTTAGTTAAGTGACAGGATCTTGCTAAGTTGCCCAGGGCAGCCTCAAATTTGTGACCCTCATGCCTCAGTCTCCCAAGTACCTGGGACCACAGGCATATGCCACCATGTCCAGATGGATAATATTATTAAAATTGTTACTCTCTATTACATATGGGAAAATGGAAGCCCATCAAGATAATGAAAGCAGCCTGGTGCTACCAAGGACTCATATTCAGACTTGTCAGACTCTTGAACTTGTGTTTCCATTGTTAGAACACACCACACTACACAATTGCCCCTCCAAATGGATGTTTGTGAATGAATAAGTTACTTATTTTAATACTGAATATAACATGACTTTACCTGTTCCTACTGGATTCGGAGTATATGGAGGTGGAGGGGGTATACCTGGAGCAATGACATTGGCTAACGGTACCAGACCTGCATTATTGTAAGCACCTAAAGTAAAAATAAAAAGAAAAAATATATACAATTTAGTATCACTCTGTGGCCAGGAGTTCAAATTGTATTAATGTAGCATTCCAATCTATTTTTAATACTGTCATATGCAAGTTAGATCTTACATGGAAGTTAGAGTATAGGGTTAAGTGAAAACAGAGACCAGTGAGACAATGGGTGATTCCTACTTCTCACTGCATGCCCTTCTAGACATAAGCTCATTGACTAGCAAGCCAGGAAGAATCTGCCATTCTTACAGTCAGGCATATGTACCTGACTTAAATTAAATGCATTAATGATACTTCTACACACCAACCACCAAAAAAGGGTTTGAGGATCATTTACTGAAGTGAAAACCCATAACAATAAAGAATGAATAAAAATAATGTGCAATTAATTTATCAGAAGGAAAATACCCTAAGTAAACTGACTGCTACAGAGGGTACTAGTAGCTGGACACGAAAAGCTGACTGTGGGCAAAATTAAACTCTCACAAACTCTTAGAAGAGCTGCAGGTTTCCTAAGCACCAACACTAGTACTTACTTTCAATTTAATAAACAGACAAAAAAGAAGTAGAAATTAAAGGACTCCTTACTTGGTGCAATAGTTGCATGTGGCCGGCATGGAGGTATTGGATAAGGAACAGGTTTATGTGGATTGTATGTTGAAGGAGGCTAGAAGAGGGGGAAAGGTATAGCAGTTAGAAGAAAATCAAATAAGTTGTCTCCTGGCAAAACAAAAAAACAAAATAAAACTTAACCAAAATATTTAGTCTTAAAGACGACTAGACTAAGACATGACACAAATGAAGGAAATTTCGCTTTTAATAAGAGTGGTTCCTATCAAATTCCAAAGGTAGATCTTGACAAAAAGGGCTGTGTACTTTTTATTTTAGTACCCAATCATCTCCAGTGAAGGGTCAGAGCTTATCCTAAATAGCAAACTTCTCTCTGACCCCGCTGATGTTAATCCAAGAATTGCTATCTCCTCCTCAGTAACACACAAAAATAGGCTAATTTTGGAATCTCACCTACGCCTACCTGAGAACCCCAATGGCAATATCCTCTTAAACTCTAGGAATTCAACCTATCATTTCCATCCTTTCTTCCTTTTCGGAAGATAAAAGCACTGCTTGCTTTACCACTTGACAATTCCAACTCTAACAGAAGTACAATGGCATAAGGAGTCCATTATTTTAGTTCTTTCTATTGTCTTTTGAAATCTACAAATCCACACATACTTTATTTTATAGCTGATGGTATGTATGTAAGAAATAGAAATACCTGAAGCTAAATTATACTCTGCACATATACCTACAGAGAGCACATACCTTTGGAGTAGAAGTGGGAGGGGATGAGTTTCTGTCTAAGTCTTACAAACAACAGCCACTGCATTCTTCTATGTGAACAGGCGAGGACTGCGAGGTAGCTGTGCACAGGCCTCTAGTCCTTGAACTCCAACAATCCCTCACACATGGGGGTGTCTACTCTGGTCCAGTTTACAGCCTCATCATAGCCACTTCCTTGAAAAGACTTTGAACCACCTGGCTTTATTTTTGTTTTACTTATATTGATTTGGCCAAAACAAAACCTCAGTTAAGGCAAACACCTCACTCTATACTTCAATTGAACAGGTGAATGTGGCAAGAGAAAAGAATAAAAATAATTTGACAGATCTCACTATATACAACATGTAACCTCAAAAGGGCCCATAACACTGCTAACTAATTATACTGTATTTCCCTAAGCCAGTGGTGGAGAACCTATGGCACGTGTGCCTAGCAGGCCATTTGTATCATTGAAAGCTCTAAAAAGTTCACTGTCACTGCCCTGGGCCATTCTCCCATAGAATTTCTCCTACACTGAAACTTTGCAACACAAAAACTTAATTTATTCTTTGTAGACAGAAAACTGCATTAAAAATTAAAACTTTCATCTTTTATTTCCTAAACATACTGGTCTGGATGGTCCAAGAATCCGTGCAGCTATTCCTTTGCCTTCATTGGTACATTCTTCACCATCTTTTTTCAAAGGGGTTCCCTATTTAAAAATGAAGTTTAAATAAATTACAACTTAAAAACAAAACAAAAAAAGAGAAAGAAAATCCAACCTAAACCAAAATAGCAAATAACCACATTGTATTATGTTGAAGAAAAGGATGTAACTTGCTAGGAGTAAGACTCAGATTCCAAACCCAGTTCTGCCCTGGCTGACTGCACAATCCTGATAAGGAAGTTCTTAACCTCCTGTCATAGAACCCTTATGGCACCATCAGAGTTACTTGGAAATAAACATGTAATGTACAGAGGGGATGTCAAAGAGAAGGAGAAAACATGTTCTCATTGTTTTCCTCCACAAAAAAACAGAAACCAACTATAGACTTGAAATGTCACAGTATATGTAATGCTCAAAGAAAGAAAAAGAACAACAGTATTAGTTGAAAACAGATGAGAAAAAACTAGTGTCCTCTGAAAATATTAAGTGTGACTGTCCACGTTTTTAAGGGCAGGGGACCTTACAAAAGACTGTTATAATGAGCAAATCAGAAAAAGGATTAAACTGTAACAGCGTGTGTTTTGGATAGTGTGTGTCCTTAAATACTACACATTAGCATGGAAACCAACCTACGAGATGGCCTCCCACTAATCCACATCTCTTAGTGTTCTTCTACAGTCCTGTTCCAGAACAGATAAGGCTGAACTGTGTAGCCAATGAAAAGGGCTGACCTATGTAACTATAGAATACTGCACAAATGATGGCATTTGACTTCCAATGCAAAGTCATAAGAGGCCTTGAGGCTTCCACTTGGCCTCTCTTGGATCATCTGAACTGAGAGAAGCCAGCTGCCATGTTCATAGGATACCCAAGCAGCACTATGGAAAAAGTCCTGACGAAAACAAAGAGGCTCCTACCAAAAAACAACACTAACTTGGCAGGCATGTAAATGAGCTACCTTAAAAACACATTCTTGAGCTCCAAATCAAGCTTTCAGAAAAATGTACTATCTCAAAAGAACTAGCTAATCCCAGACTCCTGACCCATGAAAATTAAGTGAGATAATACATTTTTACTGTTTTAATCCACACAGCCCCTAGGTTATTTGTTATTCAGCAACTAAAGTGGATCTTTAAAAAAATTTATTTCATAAAGTGATTTGAGAACACCAGATGCTATTAAAAACAAGTATCTTTTTTAAGGGACTTCTCAGCAGTTTTATTATGCAACATGATTCTCAGGAAGGACACTGTGCAGAGTTTCTCAAATATTAACTGTGAAACTATCTGAAAAATACTGAGAATTTAAGAAATGTTCCTTTACCAAAACCTGAAAACAAAACAAAATCATCCTATTTTGTTTAGCTTGTTCTGAAGATTTTACAAAAACATGTTAAATGTTAAGTTTACGCATGAACTTTGAATTGATGGTGAATCCAGGAATTATGCTGATAACATAAAATTCTTTTCCTTTGCAGATGGATCATCAATTGGTATTTTCTCTTAAATATCATTAACTTAAAATACATATCACTGGGCTGGGGATTTAACTCAGTGGTTTGACCGCCTGCCTCGCTAGCATAAGGACCCAAGTTCGAACCCTGGTACCAAAACAAACCAAAAACCAAAACAAAATACATATCACCTAGGCATAAGATGATTCACATACAGTCATCAAAGTGTGCTTACTGGGAAAATTCCATTTATTCGACTAGGTTTTCCTTTGGGATACGGATTTCCAGGGATTGTTCCACAAGAAGATATCATAGCATGGGGAGCTTTGCAGCCGCCCTTGAAAGCCTGCAATGTGAAAAAGAAGACAGTGGTAATAAACAAACAAACAAACAGTTAAGTATTCAGGATATTGGGAAGCCCAGCTAAAAACACTAATTAAGGAACAGTATTTCATTCAGTCTGTTCACATATCAGTCAGCACTTATATGTCCTAAATAATAATTTTTAAAAATCACCCTAAGTGGAATTACTAAAAAGGCAACACAATATTGTTAATGTTGCAACTAATAGACCTATAAACAAAGATATCTTCATAACAAGTTCTATAAATTGTGTGCAAAAAAAGTCTTATTGTCTATTCTGTTTCTTTTCTTCAACCACTAAGAAATAACAGAGTCCAAATCTATACCAAACTCATTGTACAGGGATGGTAAGGAGGATACAGGGATGAAAGAAGAAGATACAACTTAGGAGAAAAAATACAAGTAACAGACCACAGAGTGTTCAAACAGCTATCCTTCTGAATAGGCAAGAATTATTTGGCTGGTGTTCAACATAATATTACATAGTTATGAGACAGTGAAGGAAGGGATTGGGTCTAGCTATTTATTGCTGCATCCCAAGCTTCTGAAATGAAGCCTTACATATACTGAGTTGGTGTTCAACCAATATGTATTAAATTAATGAAAATCACTGTATAAAGTAAATATTCCAACAGATCTATCTGTATGTATTATAAAACTATGCAGGTGTATTTACGTTGGATATGTTTAAAACTATATATAGTTTTATAATTAATATAATTCATAAAAATATAATTACATGTATATATACATGTATATAGTTATATTAGTTTTATAAATCCATTCACAACACATATGATTATATGAGCTATATAATCCAGCCCCCTAACTCTAAAAAGACACCTCAACTTTTGGCTATTATAAATCACATTAGGTGAATGTCCTTATAATATGAATTGTATATTTCTACTTATTTCCACAGAACAAATTTTTTCAGGCTAAAAGGTAAGAACTTTCAGGCTAACAGGTATGAATATTTTAAAGGCTCTTCAGGTATACTTTGTGGAAAAGCTGTGCAACTTACATTAATCAAAGACCTTTCCCACAGAACATAAAAGTTCCAGAACATTTCCAAGAAGGAAAATGACACCAACAGAATGCTCTATAAGGAAGAAAACTATAGCAGTATAGGTTGGTTGGCATGAAGATTTTAAAAAACCAATGAGGAAATTATTCAAGTAAAACGTCACGGGCTCAGACTTTGTTTCTACCACAGTAACACTGGACTAAGCCAGAGTTGCCTACCCTCCCTGAGTTTAGAGAAGGTGGGGAATACTAAGTAGTATGAGCTGCAAGGCCTGGGACACCAACCTGCATCTCCCTCAAGCAGGTTTCTAATTATTTTTTTTCCCCCATTAAGTTTATTGGTACATTTTAGGTATAAAATACATTTACATACATCATTCAGATCTTGTACCATTACATGAGTATCTTGATTCTTATTTTTTCCCCCTTCCCCTGCCCTCCCTTCACCCCCTCCACCCTTCCCTATTTGCAAAGATTTTGTTTCCATTTTTTTTCCTTTTCTCCTATTTTTTTTCCCCCTTCTTTCCTTTCCCCATGGTTTCTAATTATTAATTCAGTTTACTGGCATCACAATACTAGGAGCTTACTACCTTAAATGAGGAATCAAGTTTTCTAGGTTTGGACAAGTACTACTATTCCCACTTTTGTAGATATTAAATCAATAAAAGTGAAATTCTGCTGTAGTAATTTCTTATAAATCTGATTAACAAATTTGAAAAGTCAAGTTTCTAAATACTTAAAGTTAAAAACAAAGGCTTGGAACTATGGCCAAGTGCTACCAAGGGACCAAGACATAAAGACTTCATGAGGTACAGGGGAGGGGCTGACTGGCTTTTCACTCTTAAGCCTGCATGACAACATTATTCTCCAGAGCTAACACAGGAAGATGGGCACTTTTTTCTTTACAACATTCAAAAAGACCAGCCATTTTCACAGCAATCTTCAGAAAATTACCTGTTCAAGTACTCTCTTGCACCGTTTCTTCTCAGACATATTTATCCTGAATAAATCCTCAATGGGACGAGAATTCTGTACATCAACAATGTTCCTACCAAAGAAACACAATTTTAGCATTTTGCTTAACCACCTGGACATATATACAGAAGTCAGCAGCTTTTGCTTATGCAAACATAGCTGAGTAAATGTTTCCCATGACACAAGGAGAAAATGGGATAACTTTTTTTTTTCGGTACTGGGGATCGAACTTGGGTCCTTGTGCTTGCGCAGCAGGCAGCAAAACCACTGATCTAAATCCCCAGCCCTGGATAACTTACTTTTAATAAGCAACTTTAAGTAGTATGTTTATATAACAATAGTAAATGTAACTGAAGAGAGGTTCATCTAACTGATTACTAGAAATTATAAAGTAATATTATAAACCTTGTAAGTAGTTATCCTTATTTTTACCATTGAGGGAAATATGGCTCAGAAAATAAAGATACTTTGCCCAAAGATGTGTCAGTAAGCAGAAGAACTTTTGTCTAACTCTTAAAAGTATTATGACTTTACCAATTTTGCTTTTCAAATTTTTTAGAGTATAAAGACAAAGCAAGTTACTGCAATGCAGAAAAATCAGATTAAATAATCTTCATAAGCCCCACTATTTCATAGGTTATAATCATGTATACAAAAGTACATTGGATATTTATTCACATGAAGAAATCAGAATTCATCACTCCTCTTCATTGACTATATTTTATTAAGAGTTCCACCTATTTATATAATTCTAAAACACATCAAAGAGTTAGGAGGAAGCTAAAAAGCATCCAAATTTGAAGAAAATGGAAAAAATAAATACTTACGAAGCTAATAGTTCAAGAGCAACTAGCTTGTCTTTACTGAAGGTAAAACAGTTGAGTATATTGACCACTTCTGCTGGGTGAACAGCCACCATTTTCTATTAAGATAAAAAAAAATTAGTTTATTTTTCAACACAAAGCTTTCATCCTAGATATTTCTTTTTGAAAAAATATACTTAAATGTTATTAATATAAACATTTTAGGTGACATTATACATTTTAGGTGAAATTATTTATTCAAAAGCAAGTCCCAGCCATTCAAAAGGAAGTTCTAATAATATGTAAATTATACTTATGCTCTTTCAATGTAACATTTCAGATAAAGATCAAATTATCCTGTGATCTTTTTAATCCATTTTTCTCAATATGTTAATTTATAGAGTAAAACACATTAACAAGTACTTTCCTCCAAAAGGTGATATTTATACACACAGGAGATTAAATTGCTGAAGGAGTTAGATGAAAATTATATGTACCAGTTAGGTGAGAGTAGGTGTGCCACGAATCAACACTCCCCAAAGACCGTGGTTCATGGTGCTACGGTCACGTGGGAAAGGGCCCACTGGTCACATAAGCTAGGGAAACACTGAGTTAAACAGCTTTCCCTGTTACATAACTTTCTTAAGAGTCTTATGTTAACACGCATTGCAACAATGTAAGATTTTTTTTAATGTTTTTCGAGCACTTTCATTAACGTAGTACCAAAAGAATTGATAAAAACATGTACTCCTTTGCATAGTTTTAAACTGATACCTAATCATGAATTTCCTTACATATATTTGTAAAAATCCTTAGAATTACTATTTTAAATCATTTAATTTACAGAAATGTTCATTATACCTTATACAACCAAATAGTCTTTAGTATGAAAACAGTCAAATCAGAAAGTCAGAAAAGGTGAGAATTTAATACAAGTCAGTGTAATGACTTGTCCCTGTGATAAACTTTTCACCTCTGAATTATAATTCTAAAGTAGGGAGAAAAGCAAGTGGTCTTCAAAGCTATCATGAATTTGTTGTCCTGATAAAAAAAAGGCAAAGTCCTCAGCAATATATCTTATAGAAGAGCTCTCTACTTTGCTCATTCTGCTATGAGGAGAAAAAAGGCTTTCACCTCCAAAGCATGACAGAGAACCTTCTTTTGTAAATCAAAAAAAAGTAATTGTTATATAGGAGGAAAAGAAGCACTAACAAGACCCAGACACTGTTAGGCAGATAGATCAGTTTAGGTATCTAGAACCTACTTTAAATTGCTTCAACTAAACCTGACCATGCCTAGTACTTGTTGGCAAATTTTCTTCTAGAGCAAGATAACTTCTGTTTGATCTAAACACCCTGATGATCTAAGTTCTACACTGTATTACCCTATGCAGCAGCCACTAGAAACTTGTGACCATTTAAAGTAATTTCAATAAAATGAAACTAAAACTACAGTTTCTCAGATAGACTAAGCACACGGTTCAATGTTCGACAGCCACATGGCCACTGCAATGGACTGTACGGATACAGATTTCCATTAACACTGAAAATCACTTGGACAGTACAGGCCAAAAGAACTGTTAACTATAATGTTTGGTGACTCTTCTTAGACTAAGTATAAGAGGATAAAGATGGATATTAAACAATAAAAGTGCATAAAAGTACTTAATTTAATTCCTTTATTTTACTTGGTAATGAATATTTTCCCTCCAATCGGTCAATTAAAATACTGTGGTATAGAATTTAATAATACAGTATATGCAACTTACACTGAATACAAAATTTTCCAGCATAGTTTTTTAAATTAGTACATGTTTAGTACATATTTATATTCCTCGTATGGAGTTGGTACATGTGCATAACACATCTTCATTCTTTTTTTCATCCCCTTTCCTTCCCATCACTCCATCTTTTAATGCCCTTTCCATTTGAGAAAGATCTCCCTACTTCCTATTGCCTATCTTTTATTTTGCTCTTTATAATTTGGGCTTCTCATATAAGAGATACTATGTAATATTTAAGCTTGTTTGTCTGACTTACTTAAGTCACATCCATTTTCCTACAAATAATTCAAGTTTATCTTTTGTGTAAATACTATGTTTTTTTAATCTGTTCATCTGTTGATGGATATATATGTTGTTTAGTTTTTCCTGATGCAAACAAATTGTAATTTGAGAAGAATTACGGAAAATTGAGAACATTACTTAAATTCTGTATTCCAAACAAAAATAAGTTACTTACATGCTGTAATGCCTTCATTGCTTTTAATTGAGGCTCGGCCCAGGAAAAATATCTCAATAAATCAACCACCTGAAAGAAAAGAATTAGTTTAGCTCTATTGACAGTGTGCTTCCAAACATTTCTGTAAGATTTCTGGAATTCTATTCAATACATGCAGCCTGGGTATGGGTGATGAGCAAGGTCCCAGAGTACAGACGCATTGTCCAACAGAGTTGCCAAGTGTGGTTATGTAAATTTAAATCACTGAAAGTAACACGCCATTACAAAAGTTCTCTTGGATAATACCGGTCTAGAAGGGAAAATATACAATGGAGGAAAAAGAGTATCTTCGTAAAAACAGGAGGCTGACAAAAATAAAATGACAGCTCAGGAATATAAAAATGTATTACGAATAGAAAATGTATAATGGAAACTGACAGTTTTAATTACTAACAATGGTGTGATTTTGTGATTTACTGTAGGTCCACTAACATCTACTCTTTTACTTATACCACTCATACCAGAGATCTACTCCCTAAAAAACAAGAATCACTGTGATTTACTAAAGCAGCTTCTACATGGTGGAACATTTTAAGTGCTCAAATACCCAGTTTCTTGCTGGCTCCCACAACCACCCTCTACCACCAGAGTTGAAATGCGTGGGGGAAACACTGTGAGGTAGTCAGTAAGAGGTGAGCCAAGGATCAAGATTCTAACTTTGAGGGGCCGAGGATTTAGCTCAGTGGTTCCACCACCTGCCTCGCAAGCACAAGGTCCCGAGTTCGAGCCCTAGTACCAGAAAAAAAAGATTCTAACTTTGAAGTTTTGGCAGGTTACCACCCCTGCCTTCAAAGATACTCAAAAGAAAAAAAAAAGCAAGAAGAATCATGAAATCTGTGTATCTATGTTAACTATTTTACTGTAAGTACCTGAAAATGTGCTAAGGTTCCAATTATTCTACAAAGCAAGGCCAATGATATAAACTGGAGGGGCATGTGAAGTAAAAATATTTTCATTTCTTATAAAGAGATGCACAAATAGCATACAATTAATAGTTTGCTATTAAAAACAAGTACTCCAGTTAATTTGGAAAGAGTACCTATCCTTACCTTAATGGAAATAGTATTTTTATGATACAGAAAGACTGTGTTTTACAAACTATAAAAATTAAACTATCAATGTTTATTTTAATATAGTAAGTAGATTTAGAATATCTCAATTAGGAAGTGGCTTAATAAAGTTTGTAAGGACTTTAGCAAAGTAAATGCACCACCAAGGAAAGATGTTTTCTCTAAAACATCACACATACATACAGACACACAAATGAAAGGGAGGGAGGGCAGAGGTGTTAGCTATAAGAAATTATCTCTTCAAAACTTAAATTTTAAAAAGAGCAAAGGTACAAATTCCCAATAATGAATGTAAGCATACTGTATACCTAAAAATACCAATAAAATTAATGAATTAAAAAAAAAATCAATGAAAGTGGATAACAAAGTGCAGTTACTTAAAAAAAAAAGAACAAAAATGACTGGGTAAAGCAGTGGAAAAGCTGAAAAACTCATTAAAAAGGCAGTATAGGTAACAAATAATAAAACAGCCTTTAAGAATTTAAAGGCAAAATTCGTACAGGGTTAGTTATTCAAACTTTTAAATTTTCAAGCTCTTGAGAAATGAAAATTGGAGCATTTACTAGCCTGACCTATGGGTGCATCATCCATTGTTCACTCCCAGAACTGCTCTCCAGATGTCCATTTCTATTTCTACCAGATTGTGTGTGTGTGCGTATCTCCTTTCTTAAAACTTTGAACCTCCCTAAAGTGGAATAAAAGTTTTCACTAACCTACCATACTTACACTAGTCATCTTCTGGCATTAACAGAAATTACTTTTTAGACAGTGTGTGCCGTTATTCAACTTTTTGTTTAGTAGCATCATATAAGAACACATAAGAATATTTCACTTATTCAAGTTTTACTTTATAATATAGTGAATTTTACAATTATTGTGTTATAAATACCATACAAATAAAGGTAACTTTACCATTACAAACATTTTTTATATTGCGCCTAGAATAACTAACATTTTGAAATGCTTTTTGTTTTAGATAGTGTATTTTTAAATCATTCCAGAATAAGAATTGTGGCAAAAGTGGGTAGGTTTATAAAATATTCCTGATCTATACATTCTGTAGTTGTATGTTCAAACTGAAAACATCTAAAGTTCCTTAATGCAACAAAAAATTTTTAAAAATTCTGCATTTATCCAGCAGGGTAAACAGACATTAGCCAAAATACTTGTGTAAAAAGATGTTATTTAAAAACAAATAACAAGGAATACCTGTTCACTAGAGAAGTATCCATGCACATACTCAATTGCTTTTAATTTGTATTCTGTCAAAACAGCCTAAAAAATAAAAAAGCAGCATTAATATACATAAACAGCAAAGTAATATGCATCTATCAAAACTGCCAGTTAACTCAATGGTGACAGGTCTCCTTTGGCCCTGGAATGCAAAAGCAGCTGAAGTCACTGTGGTGACAGGACATTGTACCTCCCAAGTTCCACACTGTAAAGGATACACTGACAGAGCAGGAGTGCCCCCTGGGCCTCGCTACAAAATAGAAAGGAAATAAAATTCAAGTAAGTAAGATTCAACACTGGTACAAATTGCACATAAAGAATAAGAATTTCAAAACATCCCCATCCAACTAAATTGTTATTAAGACTAAATATATCAGATATTACTTACTCATGAATTATTTACTGCGCACCAATTATGCACTGAGAAAGAAGAATAAGACAAGATCTAGTTGAGGCTCTCAGTACTTCCACAGGGATATAAGAACACAAGGAGCTAAAGGGCCCTGAGTTCACTGTCCCTGGCTGCCACTAACTGGCAGTGTGGCCTGTGAGAGGCATTTGAATTCCTTTCAAGCTTCCTCATTCATAAAGGGAAATACCATTTACCACCTACCTAAAAAAGAAACTGAGAATTACAATAGTCAATATTAGATCTGACATCTAATAGGTATTGAATAAGTCAGGTTTCTGTAAGGAACCTACAAGTGAGAGAAAGTGGTGGCTTTAATTCAACATTATCTAGATCCAATTGATATCACATGCTCCCCTTGAAGCTATTTGTCAACCTTAGAGGAGGAAATACCAGGTTATCATAGATGAATAGCCATTAATCATAAAAAACTAATCCCAAGGCTGGCACATAGCTCAGTGGTAGAGTACCTGGGTTCCATTTCCAGAACTGTCAAAAAAAAAAAAAATCCACAAAACAAAAATCCTAATCCTTTTGTTCTTGCTATAAAATAGTAGTACTTTCCATATACTTGTGTATCATTCTACGAGGAGAAAATGTTTAGACCCATCAACTAAACATTCAGGATGCTCAGTAGCTTTGCACTGAAATGGGGAAAAATGGCATTCGGACAATGTACAATAAGGGGTTTGGTTATCATTATTGGAAAAAGCGAGTAAAAAGCGAGTTGCTGAATTAAATCCTGGACAGTGCTGATGCCCTGACACGTTTGGGTTTTTTTCACCAATGCCTGAGAGGTACAGCTGTACCCTCAAGAACAGCATCATGTTCTGGAGTAAGACTGCCTCAGTCTGATTATCAGGCCCCCCACTCAACAGCTGGGTAACCATGAGCTGCCTATTAACCTCACAGAGACTAAGTCTACCATCTGTAAAATCAGAAGCACCTATCTTCTGGGTTGTTAACAGGACCCAGGCAAACAGTAAGTGCCCATTAACTGATGGCTATTATCTCCTTTTTGAAAAGCAAATTGAACTGCCTTTTCCCCATTTTTCTTCCTTATTTATTTTCCTAAAGTCTTATTACATGCTTTTTTGCTTTAATGACAATGGTTAAGTACAGTGGTAATCAGGGAAAGGGATGCTTTGGTTTAAAATGACATTTACACAGTCTAAGAGGAATTAAGATAAAATCAGTTAATAATGCCCACTTTACATGTGCTTCTACTTTATTCCATTTTAATAGACTACTACAATGTTGATGCATTTGACAAAGCCTGCAAATACTGACTGCGGACCAGCAATATGGACCCAAGTTGCCATCTTATATGAAAATAACTTTCATCTCTGGGTAATCTCTATTCCCCTCACTAATATTTACAAGACATTTTTACAATACATGATAAGGAAAGAACAGGCCCACGGACACTGTTTCATCTAAAAGTAGAAATCGGCTTGAGGTCACAAAGTATTTTCTTACAAACAGCATTTAAAAAAAAAATGCTCCTGAACAAATCGTTACAAATTCTATCCATCCAATTAGTAAACTGGTATTTTGTTTCAAATCTTTGGGCAAACTGGATTTGTGTAAGTAGAAAATTGTTCAAAAAGGAACATCTAATTCTCTCAAGTTGTGAAAATCAAACATGTCCATTTGAAAGAGAAAAGAGCATTATATAAAATAAAGTAAATCAGCAAGTCCAGAAACAATTTCAGTAATAACTTTATAAGCTGAAACAAGCACCAGAGTACATGGCAGAAATTTCTGTGTTGTCAGTCAAGAGACAGAAAGGTATGAAATAGTAACTGCCCTGCACGCCTTAACAAGGCACTTGGGGAGGATATAACTATGGTGCATCAAGTTCTCTCAGTTCTAGAGAGGTAAGCTCTTGTTTTTATACTTGAGCTACAGTTAGGCTCAAGACTGCACTCCAAAACTATTGTTGTCTGGTTCATAACTGGATACACACAAAAACCTCGAAAAGAAGCAAAAACTTAGAATGCAGGAGAAAAAGTTTTGAAATTTAAGATACTGTTTAAAACTTAGGATACTGACGGCCAATCCCTAAGAAAGTGACTTTAAACAATGTCACACTTAATTTAATTCTGTCCAAGACAACAAACATTCTGCTAATCTTTAAATGTGAAAAATACTTCATAGTAATAATTACCAGTATTAAAAAAAACTTTCAAGTTCTAGTTTTTGGTCATTTTCCTGTAATAAAAGATGAGGTAAAAATCAGAAATATTCAATTATTTATCAAAATTATAGTTTTAAATTAAATACTGTAAAGCTGCTTCACAACCAAGGACTGAATATAATTTCCACAACATCGCACTGATTCTCAAGCTGTGTTAACATAACTTCTGTTCATGAAACATCGCAATTTACAGGCTTCTACACTCCTTGTGAAAATTCGTACCCACTTGGCAATGATAGGACTTTTATTCTGTGCAATTTACACAATGCACCCCCAAAATTAAACCATGGCAAGTGGTATATTATAGAATTTAAATAATCAAATGTAACTACCTTTCTAATTTCATCCAGCACGGTTTCAAAGGACTTTTTGTCCATCTTGACTGTTTCCACGTGTTTAAGTTATACGTCCAATTATGAAATGTTCATCCCTGGACTGCTCCGTTGACAGCAAAAAATATTTATAGTTGAAGAAGAAAAGCACTCTAGGAGCAGGAGAAAAATGAGAGGAGGTAGGGTATTGCAAACTCCGGAAAATTTTCTAAAATCCGAAACTTAGAAAAACTTTATTAAAAGCAAAAAACCATTCCCGTCAGGGTTCTTCACACAAAGCTTCAGGACACCTCGGGGAAGAGCCGGGTCTTCCGAGTCCCGCAGAGAAACCCAGATTTCAGCGCTGTTCCGCGCAGCTGAAAGCTGGGCGCCGCCGGGAGCCGGTGAAGCCACTTTCCGGGGTAAAACGTCCAGGGCAGCTGAGGCACCTGCGCCCCGGGCCCTGCAGGCGGCGAAGAGGGAGGCGCCGGCCTCTCGGCCCGCACCAGCGCCTCGGCCGTGGGCCGCGCTCCTCACTGCCGCGATCCAGGACTCGTGGCCGCCGGGGCGGCGTGCATCCCCGGCCGTTCCTCCCGAGTCCTGGGTCCCGCAGCCCAGGAAGCGGACAGCGGGACAGACTCTTTGTTACCTAGCTTCCGTGTCTTCCGGGAGCAGGCCGGCGGCCCGAGAGCACCCGGAGCCGGGCGAAGAGGGACACAGCCTCGCGATGGGGGACTCGCGAAAGCCTCAGCGCCTGCCGCACCAGGCGTCCTATCGGGTTGCCCCAACAACCCCCACCGGCTCTTGGGGACTATCAATAAGACCCGTCGCGCTCAAGGAAGCTCAACTCTGCGCCGCCAGTCTGGGCCGCGTTTCCTGAAGGCCAGCGGCGGGGTCTTGATGTGGGAACGTAGGCATCTAGAGCTGATGCCTGGATGTTTCGAAATTAAATATGATTTACAACCTTCTCAGAGCCTGTAAGCCGTTTTGTTAGTGTCAATTAAATCTTATTTGTCAGGTTTTAGGGCTATACTTTGATTTTTCAACATGAAATTAAAAAGAATGAAGGGCAAATGGGTGAGGCATATCTTTAGGCACCCCTATTTTGGTGGCCACGAGAATCTGCGCTTGGACCACCCCGAAGGGTGGGGAAAGGGTGGTCACTGGGTAAGCATGTCCGCCCCTGACATGGGGGCGGGGCCCCGGGAAGGCCCTCGAAACCCGGAACGGAGTTTTCTCAAGTTTTCCTTGGCTCTGTACTCCTTTGCGTTCTCATTGTCCACACCACAGGCAGCGGGGACAGGAGAAAGGGGCTTCGACGAACTGCTCGCACCCAAGGCTGCCTAGCTGTTCCCCGTGACCTGTAGACTCTTCCTTTGCCTCTGTCTGGTCATGGCCAGATTCTGGGTCTGCGCGGCAGGCGCTGGGTTTTTTCTTGCAAGTCTGGTTTTGCACGCGCGATTTTGTGGCTCTGGGGTGAGTTGTTTAGTGAGGAAGTCACTGTCGGGTGGTGTGGACGGCACTGTTGGATGCGGCGCCGCAGTCCTGGTGTGTTGGATAGTGGTCCTGGCTCCCTCCCGCACTAGCTCGTCTGAAAACCTGCACTTGAGGCCGGGCCACTGGAGTCCCTTGGTTTCTTAGTGTTAAAAGTGTCACTGTGGATGTCATTTTCTCTTGTTCAGCAACTCTTACTACATTGTCGAATAATTTACAGACTTTATTGTGGTCTTTTTAATCTGTAGATTTGTAAGCCCATTTCTTTTATTTATCGCTTACCAGAAGCTATTTTTACTGTTTCAGATTTTTAAATTTTTATTGGTACATTTTAGATATACATAATGATCACATTCATCATAGGGAATTTGCACTTGTACATGATATATCTTGCTTCTTCTTTTTCCCCATTCCCCTTCCATCCCTTCAACTCCTCTTCCACTCCTTATTTACAAAAGCTTTGTTTGGATTTTTTCCTTTTCTCGTTTTTTTCTTTTCTCTTCCTTTCCCCCTCCCCCCTTCCTAGTTCCCCTTCCCATTTGAACATTTTCTTCCTGTTTCACAATATCAGTTATATATTTTGGTCCTTATTTATGCTTTTAATTTCTCGCAGCAGAGAAACAATGTGATATTTACACATGTGTGTCTGATTTATTTCACTTGAGAGTATGATCTCAAGGTTTATCCATTTATCTAGAAATGTCTCGAGTTTATCCTTTATGGCTGAGTCCATTGTATAAAAAAACAAACAAACCACATCTTCTTTTTATCTGTTCTTCGGTTAATGGACATTGGGGCTGTTTCCAAGATTTAGCTATTACAAATTGTGCTTCTGTAAACATGAGTGTGCATATATTGCTGTGGCATGATGATTTTAGTTCTTTCAGGAGGATACCAAGAAGGGGAATAGCTGTGCGAAATGGAACCTCTAGTTTTAGTTTTTTGAGGAATCTTCACACTGATTTCCACAGTGGTTGCACCAGTCTACATTCCCACCAACAATGGAGAAGGGTTCCTTTTGCCCCACAGCCCTGCTACCATTTGTTATTGGTTGATTTCTTGATAGCAGCCATTCTTTCTGGAGTGAGATGGAATCTCAATGTTGTTTTAATCTGCATCACTGGAATAACCAGTAATGTTGAACATTTTTTCCTATATTTAAAAAATTTTGCCAGCTGTTCCTCAACCAAAGGTCTAATATCTAGAATATATAAAGATCTAAAAAAAAAATCATACCCCCCTAAGTTAAAGACCCAGTCCAGAAATGGGCGTCTGAAATGAATATATACTTCTCAGATGAAGAAGTACAAATGGCAAATAAATACATACAAGCGCATTTCTTAGGAATCATTTTAGTCTGGCAAACTTCAAACCCACCCAACCCCATTTTCTTATCTAGAGTGAAAACTGAATTTTAATCTTCTGGTTTTACTTAAGGTCTTAAGGAACTTTGCTTTTCAAGTTTCCTGGAGAACGGAGAAACTTCTTTACCGGCTGGATTTGGGTTGGCCTAATTATTCAGAATACTTTACTGGAACGACATTTTGTGTTGCAGTTGACTCACTCAATGGATTGGTTTACGTAGCTCAAGTAAGTATAATGGGAATTAAAAAAATGAACTCAAAGGAAATTACAGACTTTATGTTTTACTCGACTAAGTAACTATTTCTGTTACGCTACTTATGAGACTTTGGAGTGGGTTTCAAGTAAATATTTTGATTTTGAATATGATATACTGTATATATTACTAGGTTTTGAAGTTAATTTTTCAAACATTACTAAATTTCTCAATTAATCTTTCAATTTTATTTCTTTTTGACAAAATGAAAAAACCATTCCTTAACCCTGATCCTATCTAAGCAGTTATTTTTGTATACCTTCAGAGAGGGGATAACATCCCCAAAGTATTAGTGTTCACAGAGGATGGATATTTCCTACGAGCCTGGAATTACACAGTTGACACACCTCATGGTATGTTTGCAGCCAGCACACCATATGAACAGTCCATCTGGATCACAGATGTAGGAAGTGGTACGTGTAGCTGTATCTGCTAAATTACCTTACTAGAAATCACATTTTGCCCATGTTCTTACTTCTCAAAATCTTTTATTGTATTCTGCAGAGTTAACAAATTCAATAGGGAGGCTATAATTATTGTGATCTTTCTTTTAAACTTGATAAGGGACCTTTCCTCTTTAAAAACCATCAGTTACTCTTCTCAGACTAAGTCCACACCACTTTGGCAATGCCAATCTTTTTTTTGGTACTGGGGATCGAACTCAGGACCTTGCACTTGTGAGACAGGCGTGGTGCCACTGAGCTAAATCCCTGGCCCTAAAATGGCAGTCTTTTAAAGAGAATTAATAGACTCCACACATTTTCTTTACCAGCTCTCTTTCAAAAGAGGTGCTAAGAAGCCATAATTGCTTTGTTGTCCAGAGTACAAAGAAGCTGGTGCTCATGGTTTTGGAATTCTACTGACAAAGCATGTCTGAATCCTTCCCACTAGCAAATATTTTTTGTAAACAGTGTTGAAAAGTAAGCACAATTGAAATGACAGGTATAGAGGAAGTTTTCAGAGAAAGCAGTTCATTTGTGCTGGTGAACTAACAAAGCAATACCAGAGAAGGGCTGGCATTCCCTTAAGGACTCAGGAAGGTATAGGATCATAAATACAGTATTTCTAATGTTCCTTGTCCAAGTTATGTTCCTTTTTTTTTTTTAATTATCAGGAAATATTTGAAGGAAGCAGCAACAGGCCTTTTTTTTTTATGGTACTGGGGATCGAACTCGGAACCTTGTGCTTGCAAGGCAGGCAACAGAACCACTGAGCTAAATCCCCAGTCCAAGGTCTAAGTTTTTATATGTCATTCCATTGCCACACCACACATCTTCTCAGAACTCAAAAGATTTCTGGGCCTCAGATAATGGATAAACCATTTATTTTAAGATGTATTGTAGATGGTAAAAATCTAGCTAAGAAAAAAAATCTAGAATATCACAGTTTAACATTACAGTGAGATTTGACTATTTGTATTCTTTTTTCCCCCCCAGAATTCACTGCTAAAGGTCTTGTCCTTTAATTCATTCTGTTCATGTTATTCTTTTTTATAAAACTTCCCTGATTCCCAGAAATAAAAAGAGCATAACCAATCTCATTTTTTCCATTATAGCTTATTTTCCCACCAAGAGATCTGGTTGAGATTACATTTCTTTTCCCCGTTTTTAAAAGGAATAGATTAATGAAAATATAGCTGCAAATCAGTCATTTTCTTTAAAAAATTATTGACTAGTATTCTGCGCTCTTTGTCAGTTCTTCAGATACTTTGAGGTTTGCTTTCTCTGATAATACTGTTTTCTCTTACTATTGCTATAAACTTTAGCTTAAGTGTCCAAATTAAATACAATAATACATGTATTTTTCAAGATAGACTTGTAATGTGAACTGGTTCAGTTTGTTTCTGTTAAGCTTAGTGTATTCAGTTAGTCTTTTGCATACCTATCAGTTAGTTTTATGCCTTCAAGTTTATTTTTGCCGCTTTATAGTTTTCCCTAATTAGTGATCTACTTTATTCTTTCACTTATAAGATAATTTTAATTCAAAGGTTATTTTTCTCTTAGGAGAGAAAAGTTAATGGTTTCAATTTTAAATTTGTTTCCACCAGCAGAAAATACAATATATTTTTTTAAAGTTTTATTATGGAGTTTTTTGTTGTATTAAAATTTAAGATCTGTATATGAATGATTGAAATAACAGTTTTGAATGTAAGTTGTTCCTTTTATAGTTGCTTCTTGATTTCCTTCTGCAAGCAATGCTTTTTCAAGATCATGAGATTAAAAAAGAAAATGTTGCACAAAAAATTGTTAACCATGAACTTTGTATATGAGTACATTTTTTTGTTTATTTTTTCAACTTACAGTCTCCTTATTTTGGAGTAACTCAGATTTTGATTCATAAACAAATTTGGCTGTATCGTAAAGATGTTCTGTTTCTTGTCAGTTATAACAATAAATTATCCGAGCTTATCATCCTTTTCCTACTGTTTAATTCTTTCAAAATTTTGTTCTCCGCCTATTTGAAAACTGAATGTTATATAGTGGTTTTATTTGTGAGATATGCTCGTCTATCTTTACAGGAGCCTATGGTCATACTGTTAAGAAATACAATTCCTTTGGTGATCTTATTCAAGTCTTGGGTACTGCAGGAAAAAAAGGCACTGGTTTGAATCCCCTGCAATTTGATAATCCAGCAGAATTATACGTAGAGGACACAGGAGATATTTATGTTGTGGATGGAGATGGAGGATTGAATAACAGATTGATCAAACTGTCCCAAGGTACATAACTAAATTTTATATATCATAAAAATATAAATTAGATTTAATTTGTTTTATACATGGTATAATACTGTAACTGTGTATACATGAATTGTGTGTAAAGGACTAAAACACATTACTAGGAGAAAACTGGAAGATAGTTGGATTGGAGTGCCAATAATGAATGATTTTGCTGTTATGGCTTATACCTCAATGCCTGGGAGTTTCCTCCATAAGGAACTGGAGGGAGTTTGAAAATTTATAGTCAGTTTGAGATAAGTGGGTAGCCTATCTAATTAAGAATGGAGAAGTTAGGAGTCTAGAATCTCAGAGTCAGATATGCTACAGGCTGATTAACCATCCATATTTTCAGTAGGGCCCTGTTCTATGTCCTCTTTACATAATATCAATAGAGGTAGGTCTGTTATGGATGAGACAATTAAATGCAATCTATGATAATGATTTTGAAAATAAAATAGTGATTAGAAGAAGGAGAAACTAAATTGACTGGAGAAGTAGGACAAGATTGATTTCATGAAGTACTCCTTGAACTAAATTGGTTTTGGTGGTTGGTGAGAAGGGGACAGGCAGAGGGTTCCAGCAGGCCTTATCTTACAAAGTCTACAGGTAATCATTAGCAGGACTGCAGCTGAAAATGTACTCTCTGAACAGTGGAAAATAAGGTTTGAGATGTCTTTGAAAGCTTATCTGAAGATTTAAAAACTTTTATCTATAGCAGTGCTGGTGCCTGTTGCAGCATGTGTGCCATAGGTTTGTCACCACTGGCCTAAGGAGTCTCTTGGAAGTTTTTAGTAGAAAAGTGATTTTCTAAAAATAGAGGTTTTACAAGAAACTGTATTATATTAGAATATACAGAGTCTGCCAAAAATGTATACACACTTCCGGAAAAGAAAAACTTGTTTAAAATTTTCATACTAAATTTATTGAAACATCATGAGATTATGGGCCAGGGATTTAGCTCAGCGGTTCCACAGCCTGCCTTGCAAGTGAAAGGTCCCGAGTTCGATCCCCAGTACCAAAAAAAAAAAAAAAAAAAAAAAATTCCTACAGAGCGGCTTTAAACAACAGAAATTTATTCTAGCCATTTTTAGAATCCAGAAGTCTGAAATTTATAAGATAGGTGAGGCTCCTGCTAGTAGCACTAGAGGAGAGTTCTTCTTCGCCTCTCCTAACCTCAGGCATGCCTTGCCTTGGGGCAGGTAACTCATCTTTGTCTCGATCTTCACTAGGCCCCTTCTCCAGGTCTTTGGGTCTCAGATCTACTCCTTTCCCTTTCAGGGATTTAGGGTCTACTCTAAATTTATGATGCTCTCATCTCAAGATCCCTAATTTAATTTCATCTGCAGGTACAAGAGGTTAGGACATGGGCATATATTTCAGAGGACCACAGTTCAAAACTCTGGAGTGGTTAATAAGAGAGACACACTATAAAAACATAATGTGAATTTTCAAGCTCAGTGAAATGATAATACCAAATAACAGGTAGGTTGGGAAGAGGAGCCAGTTTAAGGAAGAGGATGACATAAACCCTAAACAATGATTTTGAAACAATCATAAACAAATTCAAGTGGAGATAATTAAAGAAGTAGGTTAACTGAAGCCGTATAAGAATTAGGCAAATGGGTATATGCGTACATGAAACCAGGAAAATATAATTAAACTAATGGAGACATAATTAGTTTTTTACAATTTGAAAAATGTAATATACAAGTGTATAAGCCATTCTATATGTTGCACTGACCATATATATTTGTTGCTTGTAGATTTCATGATCCTTTGGCTGCAAGGAGAAAATGGGACAGGGCCTGCTAAATTCAATATACCTCACAGTGTTACACTTGATTCAGCTGGTCGGGTAAAAATACAATGTCATTGAGTGGGACATTGGTTGTGTGTGTGTGTGTGTGTGTGTGTGTGTGTGTGTGTGTGTCTAGATCTGTGTCTCTGGGCATGTTCGTCTGGATCATTGTCATATTCATGTGTGTCTGGGCATGTGTGGATGTGTGTTGGTTAGTAGGTAGGTTTGAGCAATTCCTCTGGAGCTGGCTCTGCACACATACTTTAATTGTTTTGTTCCTGTAATGAGGGGGTTCCTCAGCTATTTAGCGGTGAGCAAAATAGATGAGAAAGAGTAAAGAATTGATCCAAACAAAATTATCTGAAAAGAAGTATTGTCCTCCTACTAGGAAAAAACTGTTTCATTGCTTTCAATTTGTGAAAAAAGAATGTGTTGATCAAAAAGGGGTGGGAGAGATTAATCTTTTTTTCAGTACTGGAGATTGAACCCACAGTACTTGGACTGAGTTATACCCACATTCCTTTTATTTTATTTTATTTTTTTTCTACTTTGAGACAGGAACTTGCTCAGCTGCCCAGGCTGGGCTTGAACTAGAGATTAATCTTGAAACCCTGAAAAAGAGAGCCATGTAGACAAACTTGTCCTCATTAGCTCACACCTAGAAATAGCTTTAACCAACAGATTTCAATCTAATTCTCTCTTTTCTGTCCCTTTCTGCTGCCACCTTTTTTTAACCTACCTTCTAAGCAGAAATGCCACTTTGAGATTACCTTCCCACAACCAAATTTCCTTCAAAAATTTTTATATTAAATTCTCATTTTCTGATAGTGGCCTGTAATTCTCCATTACGGTAACTGTCATGCTATATTATAATCACTTAATTGTAGGCTATATAAAGGCACATGCTGAACCTCTTGCTTAATATCTTACAGCCTGGCACATAGTAGTCATATGTATTTGTTAAATGACAAAACATCTTGGACTCATAATAGATACATCAGGCTGCTTGCTTTATGACATTAGACAATCTATTTCCACTTTTGCTTTTGTGACCATCAAGCAACCTTCTAATCATGGTATTTTTTAATAAAGTATAAATGTCTTGATCATTAAATATTCCTGTCTACCATAAGAAATTAACTGACCAGATGAACTTTATGTATAAATTGAGCACTAGAAAGTTAGAGTTCTGTTTTTACACATTAGCCTCCTGAACTTGGTTAATTATTTCCCTTGTGGACTAAGAAAAAGTCCAAATTTCAGAGAATGAGAAACCTAGCCCCAGTCAAACTTTCTGTGTTTACCAGTATCCTAAAAGGCTTTGGAGTCACTTGCTGAGAGAATTCTGGTGTTACTAAGTCATAAAAAATGAGTGTTAAGATCTACACGCCTGTGCTTTTTCTAACAGCAATTCTATTGGGAGCATTTTAAATGATTTAACTTATTAAGTCATCACCACAACCCTATATGAAAATTTCATTCCTTTTAAAGACTCATTTCTTAAATAGGATTTCCTATGATCAAAATTTGTTGAGTATTAAGTAGAAAAGACACTACTGATAACTTATATAGCTGTGGTGGTGAACCTGTAGCAAGCATGCTACAGCAGGCTGTTTGTATCATTGAGCACTTTAAACGTTTGCCATCACTGCTATATAGTATCAGTCAGTTCTAGGGTGCAAACTTTATTTCCTCTTTGGTCATTTGTCTGAGACAAAATATTTAAGGAAACTCATCTTTACTAAAGAATCATAGATCAGGAAAAGACCTTGAGAAATTATTTACTTAGGCATCAGATTCTCTATGAAATGGTATAATGAGTCTTTATTTCTGTTTGGAAAGGAAGTCAATGGCCACCAAATTCACACACATTGATAGAGTTAGGATTACCCTGAAGAAATTGTCCCGGAATCCACAAACCCAAGAAATCCAAAGAGCTTGAAGAGGGATGTAGAGATCAGCAGGCTTTGCCTTTCTCCTCCATTTCATTTTTTCTGCCTCTCTAGCCCTAGGTACATGTCATGAAAAACCATTTCACTTTGTGTATGCCATTAAATTGCACACAATACGCAATACACATTCTTTTAGAATGAACCGGACTTTCTCTTTTATACCAACAATTTCTTAACTCATTACACCATATGATAAAGCCAAATGAAACCTGTTATCATACTTTATGTGTTACTAAAATCTCCCAGCCTTTGTCTTATTTAATGGTTCAGCACTTTAGACATAGCATAGGTTTAATGATACAAGAGTAAATAAATACTTCCCTTGCTGAGTTCCTAAGGAGCAAGGCTGCTTTTTTTCTCTTGTTGCCTGGCCCAGGAACTGACAGGCTGGTGGTGCTCAGTGAAGATGAACCTTGCTAGAGGAACGAAGAAGGCTCACTGTTGCTTTTTACTATCTATTAATCCTCTGCATTACTGTGGACTACACAAGTTTTTTTAGTTGTTTTAGTTAATCACATGTCTAATACAATAGAGAGCACATTAAGACAGATAGCCATTAGATTGTGGGCCTGTTTCTTGTAAGTGCAGTTCAGACAAGTCATTTAACCTTTCTGAATTTTAGTCTTTTCTCAGCTGAAAATGGTATTTATGGTATTTGGTCTTTGGGGTCTTTTAAGACTAATAAAAGTAAGCACTTATTTTTCCTTCTTCTCATGCAGTGACTCTTTTCACAGTTGATATGCTTTTGGTTTCTCAGGTGTGGGTTGCTGACCGAGGGAATAAAAGAATCCAAGTGTTCAGTAAAGACACTGGGGAGTGGTTAGGCGCATGGAATAACTGTTTCACAGAAGAAGGACCTTCTTCAGTCAGGTGATTATTTTTTCTTTTTATTTTGAAATGCTTATCTTAGTTGATTTATGTTACTTCCTCTCATTAAGGTTTCCTCTGATTTAGGTGAAGGTTTATCATGTTCACTGTAAATTTTAAGCAGAGTGTCTGGAGATATAGCTCAGTGGTACAGTGCCTGCCTACCATGTGCAAGGCCCTGGGTGCAATCCTCAGTATCATCACAAAAGAAAAACCAGGCGGAAATGGATTGAAACAAGTATGTGTAGAGAAAAGTGATATCTTGGAGTTTTGAATCCCATATAAATGGAAAGCAATTAAACGCCTAGTGCTCTGTGGAATGCCAATATCAGAGATAATAAAGATATGCTACAGGTGTCTCCTGTAGCCTTTGGCAAACTTTTAAACAAAAGGAAAATTTTTAAATGAGGAAAATAATAGTTTGAGTCTGTAGTTTCGAGTTCTTTAATTTTGTTTAATACTGTCATATTGATAATTTTTGTTTTTAAATTTAAACTAATCTCTGTCTGTACCATCACAGATCTCTTGCTTCTCTCAACAGAATTAGATAAAATTTAAGTTCTCATTAAAGGAATCATTCAGAGATAGTTACCTACTATTGTTCAGGACTCCAGGGAATGAAAATGCTGAGAAAGTAAACATTTGTGATGAATTTGTGGTGTAAACTGTCTTTCCCCTTAGATTTACTCCTGATGAGAAGTACTTGATCGTGGCGCAGCTGAATCGTAGCAGGCTGTTGGTTGTGGCAGCACCCCCAGTGGGAAGCATTGGCGACTGTTCTGTGATCAGTACCATCCAGCTACCAGATCAGGTTCTGCCACATCTCCTGGAAGTTAACAGAAAGACTGGAGCAATCTATGTAGCAGAAATTGGGGCCAAACAAGTACAAAAATATGTCCCTTTTAATAGCTATGTTCCTCCATTCAGTACATAGTGTTTTTTTCTTGGAGGTATTCCATGTGTCAGTTCAAATTCTCAGATTTGTTAATTGTTTAAAAATGGGGTTCAAGCAAAATTTTATTTTTATCTGATTTAATAACAAAAATATCTGTCAATAAGTCATTATATGTCACATTTTGTTGCCACTCATGGGGACTTAGTTTTATGTTCTAAGTCTATAAGGATGTTTTAATGAAAGAAATGTAATTTAATGAGATCAGAAAGAGGAACCAAGATTGTAACCTAGTTACTTGCCCAGGTAGATTAACTCTTCCTGGGTAAACAATAGGAATAAAAATGAGTCCTAGGATAATTCATTGAATGTCATGTGAAGAGCTAACTATAAACCTCCAGTTGGTTGAACACACATAATACGGGCTGGCTGGGAGATTGTGAGGAAGACGGGACAGTGAATCATGTGCATGCTTGTAGAGTGGTAGGTACTGAAGCTACAAAGGGAATCTTACATTCCTGAAGACCCTGAGTAGCTTAGAGTCCAGAGGGGAGACACAGGGCAGCAGTCAGCAGTGACAGCAACACATACTTTTGGTGGGACTTTGAAGGAAGAGCACCAGATCTGACTGAGATTCATGGAGACTACAGAGGAAGTACAGTCTCGAGAGGAAACAGTGTGGGCCTAGTAGAGAAGTTCTAGAAAGTTATAAACTTGCTGTGAACTTTGATGTGCGTTCCGGCCTTTTTTATTAAAGTCCAACTTGACATTGGTTCTTTAGCTGTAAGATCTTCACGTCAGCCTTTAAATATGCAATAAAATGGCTGACATCTAAGCACTTTACTGAAAGGAGTTTTAAAAAATAAGTAAAAACTTTTTAAAGATAGTCTTAGAAATAGAGCCCCTCTTCCATTTCTTTTAAAGCATGAAATAAATTCATTCCTAACATTTGTCTACCTCAAAGAAATTTCAGAGTTATTTACATGGACATATGCCAAACGCTGAGTTATTAAGATGAAAAATTTCCTGCCTTTTTATTTCTGCACCAACTCCAGTTGGTCTGAAAATTGGCTTCCTAATTAGAATGATTTTTCAGTTTGTTCTAGTTTATTCTAGGTTTTTGTAGAACTTTGCCATATTACAGTCTTTCAGATCACTCTTCCCCTCTCTTCAGTCAGCTCCCCTCTTTATCCCAGTGTTTTACTGTGAATGCTTTGCAAGTTACCCATGCTGATTGGTGGTCTGTTTTCCAGGCAAAAATAATTCATACTTGTTTTGATGCTCTGAATCATGTCGTAGTGCAGTTAGGGAGGTAAATCAGTAGCAATAACAGGCCCTATCCTATATCCTGGTCCATTGTTAATGTGTTGTGCTACTGATCAGACTACATGATCTTCAATGAGTTGCCTTAGTTTTCTGTTGAGTAACATGGGAACATTGTTGTCTTTCCTTCTGCATGAATGCTGTGAGCATCGTAGGTGCAGCATGTGCAAAGGTGCCTAGAATTTTATGGATATGTTCCAGGAATTTATTAACAGGTCCTTCTAAATGTGCCATGTACACGATACCAAATGCCAGGTTTGTCTGCTTTTGTGTTTATGGCTTTTATCGAAATGCATCCTGATGAAACTTTCTGCAGTTTAACTAATGTGATCAGTTGATATGGATTTCAGAGGGAAAAAGACTTTGTATTTGGTTTACAAACCACGATAAGACGTGCAAATGTGTCTTTGAAGGAATGTAAGTTAGGTAAACTGATTTTATCATTTCTAAAATGTTTTAACTTTTATACCAGATTTTTATGGAAGTTGCTGAAATGTTGTTCTTGTATATCTCATAAAAAGTTATTGTGAGGATACTTGCAATTACAGTGTTTTCCTTTTTTCCTTTGGATGAATTGGTTAAATGAATGAGAAATGTGTTTTTTATGAAAAATACATATTAAAATTGTGAAAGAAAAGGTCATTATCATTTGGCTGTCCAGTTAAAGATTAATTTCACTGTCATAAAAGCAATTTATAGCTTCTTTTTTCCATTGGAGAATTTCAGCAATCATGGAATCATAGGTTGGTGCTAAGAGAATATCCCTGTCTTCATTCCCCAAATCATAAGTTGATGTGGATAAATATTGGTGGTGGTGGTTGTAGTTGTTGGAAAATGTAAACAGTATGTCTTCATTTGAGATGGTGGGTGGGTACAACTGGCAAAAATAACTAATTGCATTTCTGCAATAGAAGTAGAACCTCTTTATCCCTCTACTTTCTGTTTATTCGTGGGGTAGAAAGGAAAGTTCCAAGGCAATAGATATCAGAAAACCAAGGCTATATGTATTTTCCCTATAAAAAAAGAAACCTCAACTATAAGATTGAGTACTTAAAGTGGAATTGTTAGAGAAAATTTGGATGCAGTTTAATGCTAAGCAAAGAGAATCCATAATTTGTTTTTAGATCACTTAACAAGACTGCTTCAATCACATGGCTATGAGGCTAAGACAACAAAGTCCTAAATTGTTTTATTTTTGCTGGTTTTAGACATTCTTGCATTTGCAAGCAGGATAGGTTGTGCAGCCAAAGTTAAATCTGATAATTTTTAGATTTCTACTTCTTAGGCTCACTAAATTAGAATCATAAAAAGTTCTAAATTTATGACTTTGACTTGCTCTGTTCTCTGTGATGTATTTTCAGCAATAATCAAAACATTTTTACAGTCAGTAAATCTTTATTCAGTGAACAAAATTTGAGACAACAGATAGTAAAAGTCACTTAAGCAAGTGTCCTCTGCCCTAGTAGTTTGCTGCTATTCCAGAACACAACCTTACACCTTTGTCTTTTAGTGCTTGCTGGTAGACACCTGTTCTGGCACTTCTGTTGTGTTACACTCTTGAGACAAAAGAGGGCAGTAGAGTTCTGCTTGTGATAAGTATTTCTTGAAATAAATGTGAGCAAATGTCGACCTCCTTTATACTTTGACTTTTTAAAATTAAATCTGTGTTAACCATGCTTGGACCTTTTCTTCTTTTTCTTCAGCTTATTTACATCTTTACCAAGTTGGTTTATAGGTGACAGATTTTCCAAGGGTTTTTGGAAATTTTTACTGCTTAATTGGACTTTTTCCATTAAGAAAAATTAAATGTTTTCAATAATTCAAACTAGCAGCCAAAGTTAAGTAACTCATTTGAAACAAAAATGAAACTATATGATTATGTGAGTTTCGTACAATGGAAAATATATTTATATTAGAAAATCATTCTTTTTCTTGCTACTATTTTTTAAAAGCAATTTTACCTTGTAGTTGCTAATTATTTTACACATAGGAAAAATGGGTTAAGGCCAAATCAGTTCTCTAATTGGCATTTATGGAGTAACTCCTCTAAATGCTTCATAACATGTAGATAACTCTTTTATATACAAGAACAGAATAGAATTTGAGCAATAAAAGAAAGAGCATTTCTGAAAACTTTTATTTCTACTGCAAAATAATACTGTTAATTCTGTTTCTAATACCTGAAACAAACATGTCTCTAGGTAGACTAAGTCTTTTGGATACAATCTTTAAAAGGCTAGATTAATTGCATGTTTCACAAGTTAATATCATAAACTTCTCCACTTAATCTTAGCCAAAAGGCCAAGAAGCAATTATAAACTTCTCAGTTTACTTTTAACATGTTTATGTAAATGAATATGTAAATGTTTGTCTTTCAATACTGTTTGTTTTTAAATTTAAAAAATGTTAGGTACACCATTCAAAACAATGTTGAATGACAGTGGTGAAAGGGGATATCCTTATTATTTTAATGGTCATATCAGTATTTCACTAATTAGTACAATGTTTAAATTTGGGAAACTTTGTTCATTCTTTTAATCTAATAGGGCTTTATGAAGAATAATTATTTAACTTCATAAAATGGCTTTTGGTATTGATTTATACACCATGTTAGTACAGCATAATGAGTTTTAACAATTTTTTCTGTATGTTTTACAACTGGACAAAAATTTTCCTTGGTTAAAATATCTTTCTTGACACATTTACTGTTGAAACAAAGAGGGCAGTAGAATTCTATTGATATACATCTTATGTTCTACGGATTTCCAGCTGAATTTCCTTATAATAAAACATTTAGAACACATTAAGATAGAATAATGGCAGAAGTTTTATGGAGGGAGGAATAAAAGTATATTTATTCCAAACCTGGACTAATAATAGTTACAGTAATTAACCATTAAGTTACTTCTGAGTAGCTGTGAAAGAAAAGGGAAATGTAGATGTATGATTCTTACCTGATAAAAGCAAATAGACTTATTCTTTAGAGAACATTGTTTTTCCTATTTATATTGCATGTATTTTTATGGTGAAACAAAATAGCACATGAATCTTTATGTGATGCAGAATCAAGGATGATGCCAAAAAAACCCTATAAAGTCTTTAAACCAGAAATAAGTAAGTATTCATATTTGGTATACTCACCAGTAATTGCATGCATAGTCTAATAGAAGTGAAGACTCTCTGCTCATCAGCTTCCCATGTCCTTCCCTCTAGTTCCCAGCCACCAGCATTCTACTTTTTGTTTCCATGATTGTGACCACCCTAGAAAGTTCATATAATTGGAATCATTTAGTACTTGTCCTTGTTTTGACTGGCTTATTTCACTCAGTGTAAGTCCCTCAAGCTTCATGTGGTAACATGTGGCAGGATTTCCTTATGTTTAAGGGCTGAATAATATTTCATTATGTGTCAACACCATCTTTTTAATCCATTCATCTGTCGTTGGAAACATTTGGTCTGCTTCCTCTTGGCTGCTGTAACTAGTGCTTCAGTAGATACGTATGTGCAAATATGTCCTTGAGATCCTGCTTTCAGTTCTTTAGGATATATACCCAGAAGTGGGATTGCTGGGTCATATGGTGATTCTATTTTAAGTGTTTGATGAAACTCCATACTCTTCTGCACAGCAGCTGCACCATTTTACAATCTCACCAGCAGTGCACAAGGGTTTGCGCCATCCTTCCCAACACTTGTTATTTTCTGGGCTTTTCTGGTAGTGGTCATCCTAATGAGTATAACTTTTGAGCTAATAATTATACTTGAGAGATATTTCAAAATAAACGAATGGTTGACATTTATTAAATACTTCTTGACAAGCATTGCTCTCAGCACTGGCAATCTATTAACTCAGTCCTTATGGCCTTTGAGGTAAGTGGCATTACTTACCTAACCTTATGCATATGAGGAACCTGCCACAGGAAGCATAAGCCTGCTGCCCTGGTAAACTGGCAAGAAGGAACGTAAACTCCAGGCAATTTGCTTCAAATCTGTGTTCAGCCACTCTTACAGTGTGCTTCTTTCTTAGGACACACACGCATATGGTGCACAAATGTATGAGTATATTACAGAACATGTAGAACTGTGATGTTTATCAATTAAATAGCAGAAATTTGGAATTCACAGTGTTAAAACAGGGAAATGAGTGAAGTATAATTTGTTTTCCGTGTGGCCTTTAAAAATGATTAGTGTGATGGGGAGTTGATTAGGATATAACATGAAATGGAAAGAACTAGCAGGAAAGTAAGACTGTGAGAAGAAAAGGGGCAAAGGGGAAGGAAGTGGGAGGGCTAGAGGAAAGGATAGAAGGGAATGGGATTAATATGAGAAAATGGAAAAATAGGAACAAAATCTTTGTAAATAGGGAGGACTGGAGGGGTTGAAGGGGAGGGCTGGGCAAGGGTGAAAAATAAGAACTAAGACTATGTAAAGGTGCAAATTTCCAATGACGAATGTCATTATATTGTATACCTAAAATGTACCAATGATTAGAATGAATAATCAATAATGTAAAATAGGAAGAAAAGGTCCAAAGGGGTAGGGGTAGTGGGAGGGGCAGGGGAAAGGAAAGAAGGGAAAGGAAAAATGATGAGAAATGGAAAAAATGGAAATAAAGTCTTTGTAAATAGGGAAGGGTGGAGGGGGTGAAGGGAGGGCTAGGAATGGGGAACAAATAAGAACCAAGATGCATCATGTAAAGATATGAGTTCCCAATGAGAAATGTAATTGTGTTGTATACCTACAATGTACCAATAAAAGAATTTAATACAAAAAAAAGTTCATTATGGTTATGTGTTTACAACTAGATAATAGCATATGTAATATTCTCTTCAGATCACGTACTCTTCTAAGCATTCTGTGAGTTATCTTATTTAATATTTACAGAAATCCTGGGGGTAGGTTTTGCTGCTATTCTCATATTACACCTTAGCAACTGAACTAGAGACAGTCGTAGGTTAAGGACTCAGAGCAGTAAATGAAGATCACTTAAAACCAGGGATTTGATCTCCACAGTCTCCATGTTGAGCTAATGGTCTATGTATTATATCAACAAATTCTGGAAAAAAATCAGCAATATTAAATGATACTGTTGGGTGGTAGAATCATGAGAACAAAAATTATTTAAAAAGTATCCTGTGTACTTTCAAAGAATTTTTTTTTTACAGTCACACTCAATAAAATAAAAGGGGGTAAAATTACTCTCCGAGATTAGAGCCCTCCCAGGTGAATGGATTTGGGCTTCTTAGTCTCCTCTTTCACCCTTTCCATCTTCTTTCTAAAAACCCCTGCATTCTAGCACCCCCTAATTAGTATATATTCCTGCTACTTTTAAACATAACAGATTTTCACTGGTAAATATAAAATTGACTATAAAGTTGTATCTGATTTTTCTCTAAATTACATCTCCTTCAATGCTTCACATGGCCTCCAGGGTTCCACATTTCTCTGGACTTCCATATACCTCACTGATTCTTTCTCATTTTCTGTTTTTGGCTGCTGCTTTTTCTGACTTCTAACTGCTGGAGTGCCTCCGGGCTCAATACTTGTTCTTGCTCTCTATCTGCTCATCCCACCACATCCAGTCCAATAAGATTAATTATCACTCAAATGCTAATGACTTCGAAATTAACGTCTGTGGTTCAGAGTGCTCTTCTGTGCTCTGGACTTGGATTGACAGTTACCTCCTTGACATTTCCACTTAGGTATTTAATAGTTATTTCAAAGGTAACATATCCAGAATAGATACTTGATTCTGTTCTCTCCACCTCAAATATTAGAATAGTGCCATAATTTACCCAGCTTCTCCTGTGCGTACCTGGAACCCCCTTACTCTGATCTTTATTTGACTCAATCCATATATTCTTCCATGTTCTGCTCAGATACAACCTGAAAGATGTGTGATAGTCAGTGCTATCATTTGGCCCTTGACTACCCCCCAAAGGCCTGTGTTTTAAAGGCTTGGTCCGGTCCCAGCCTGCTGCACTACTAATTGGTGATGGGACCTTTAAGAGGTGTGGTTTGGTGGGAGGAAGTCTGCCCACTGTAGGTGTCTCCTTGAAGAGGATATTGGAGCTCCACCTCTTCCTCTCTCTTTGCTTCCTGGCTGCGCTGAGGTGTGCAGCTTCTGCCAGGATATACTGTGCCCCACAGGCCCAAAGGAACAGGGCCACATGACCATAGACAAACTTGTGCAACCATGAGCATGACAAAAAAACTAAGATAATCAACATAAAAGATGGGAAGGTTTATTTGGCTTGTGGTTTCAGAGATTTCAGTCCCATAGTTGCTTGTTCCATTGCTTTTGGGGTGACTCTCTTTACCTTACATCATAACTTAGTTTCTCTGTTTACTTTCATGTATTTGAACAGTTCAGTATATTAACCAGGTTAAGCATCTCAGGCCAAAGGATCTCTCTATTTATTTGGATTTCATTTCAAGCTAGCCTGTATTGACCCTCACTTATTTTCTGGGCACATAAATCTTTTCTTTTTTCTTTTTTCCGTTTTCCTTACCTTATATTTCAGTTTAACTCCTTTCCCACTTCTGCATGCATTTCTTGTTTTCAGAATCCTGGGTTGCACTGAACTATCCAGGCTCCTGGTGACTTTCAATGTTGTCTTCTGTTTTGTATCTTATTTTTTCTTTGTGAAGCTGTGACTCTCAGACTGCTCTCACTTTTTCTCATTTAGATATATACAAAAATCCTTTGTCTTAGATATTGAAACACTTTGAATTTTTAAAGAAACTTCAAAAATACCCTGTATCCTACCTTACATTTTACAGGTATCTCCAATCTTCTTTCCTAGTATTTCTTTCTATAAATCCACCCCCAGAAAGTGATTTTTCTTATATATGGTGATTTCTGTGTGTCCTGCTGTCATTTAGTGAAACTGCAAAGACAAGAACCATTTTGCTTGAAGAAAAGAAATACACTGTTGTAGTCTGAATTATTCCTTCCTCCCTCATGATATCCAAATCCTCTTTCTGAAAGCTGTGATTGCTACTTCATATGGCTGAAAAGACAAGTTTCTTGGGATGAGACTATCCTGGATTCTCTGGGCGTGCTAAGGCAATCACAGGTATTTTTGATGGGGGAGGCAGGAGACCTGATACACAACAGAGAAGTCAGTGAAATCACGAATGCAGAGGTTAGAGTGAGGAATGTTCTCACAAGGCAAGGAATGTCCTCAGCCACAAGAAGCTGGAAGAGGTGAGGAATGAATTCTGCCCTGGATTCCAGGAAAGGTGAATGTGGACCTGCCTGGATCTTGATTTTGGCTCAGGGACAACTAATTTCAAACTTATGGCCTTCAGCATTGTGAAAGAATAAATCATTCCACTAAATCTCTGGTAATTTGTTACAACAGCCATGGGAAACTAATGGAGATTTGGTACCTAGAAGTGGAGTTCTGCTGTAACATACACTGAAAGGTGGAACTAGATTTGAATTGGATAGTACGTAAAAGCTGGAAGAATTTCAAAGAACATAAGGAAGAAAAAGCCTAGGTTGCCTTAAACACATTGTTGCTTGAAGTACAGACCTTCAAGGAAGCTCAAAAGGAAGTGAGAACAGTAGTGAAAACCTATATTGTCTATATATTATATCAGCATAAACATTTCCAGTAAAAATCTGAATGTTAATTGTTCTGCTGGTAAGGACTTAAGAGGAAATTTTGGGAAAATGGAAGCGTAATTTCATTATATATTATGTGGAATATACATAAGGATGACTTAATAGACATGTATGAATTAACATGAAAAATTATAAATCATAAATAACAATGTCTTCAAATTGATGAAAGAAAAGTCAATCTAGAATTCTACACCCAGTAAATATTTCTTTAAAAAACAAAAGCAAATAAAGATTTCCAAGGAAGGATTTTATTTTTTTGGTGGGTTTATTTTGTTTTTTGGTTTTTGGTTTTTTTGAGACAAAGTCCTGCTGTGTAGTTCAGACTGACACTGAATTCACTATGTAGCCAGGCTGGCCTCAGATTTACAGTAATCCTCCTTCCTCAGCTTCCCAAGTGCTAGGATTATAGGCATGAGCCACCATGCCTGGCAAGGAAGGAATTGTTGAAACTTTTCATTTCCATCAATTCTGTAACACAAGAAATATAGAGAGATCTTTAGGTCAAAGAAAATGGTACTGTTGGAAACATGGATATGCACAAAGGAATAAAAAGAACCCAAAATGATCAATGTGTGACTAAATAGCAAAGATAATTTTTCTTTTTAAAACTGTTCTTGTAAGGTTGAATATCTGCTTACCACTAATTGATGTGTTTATGTAACATGTATAAGTAAAAAGTATGAAAAAAATAACTAGATGAAATGCAGAAAATGCAAACATACTGTTATAAGTAGACAAGAAGTTGAATCATTCAAAAATACTCTGAAAACTTGAATAAGAATATTGTGAATTCTAATACAGCCAGTAAAAAGTGAAAAAGGTACAGATAATAAGCCAATAGAATAAGGTAAAAGCCTATGCAAATAATGCCAAAAGAAGCTGGGAAAAGGAACAAAAATAAATAGGGTAAAAAAATAATAGCAGACTTATAACTAGTATTAAATGTTACATTAAATGTAAATTATATAAATACCTCAGTTAAAATTCAGTGATAGTAACAAGGGGTGGTGTTGAACACCTGTAATCCCAGCACTCTGGGAGGCTGAGGCAGAAGGATGACAAGTTTGAGGCCAGCCTGGGCAATTTAATGACTCAGTGAGATGCTATTTCAAAATAAGAAATAATAAAGGTCTAGGGATGTAGCTCAGCATGAAGGCTCCTGATTTAATCTCCAGTCCTGGAAAAAAATTCAAAGTGGATTTACAAAAGAAAAAACTATGTGCAGTATACAAAGTATGAACTTGATATATGAGAACATGATAGTTAATGAAAGGATGAAAAAGATGCACCACTGCAGATTGTAATTAGAAGGCAACTAGAGCAGTAATAATATTATCAGTCAAAGGAAACTTCAGAACAAGAAATGTGCCTGTGTTCAAGCAAAGCTTTCTTTACAAAGCTTTCACATCTAAAAACAGATGAATCTCACATATATGATGCTGAGCACAAGACAAATTAGAGTACATATTGAATGATTTTATTTATATAATTCCTAGAAAAAGCAAAATTATAGTGACAAAAAATAGATCACCGTCTAAAGTCATGGTGAATGTTGCAGATTAACTGAATGCTATCACATAACTTCACATAATGAAAACAATTATCTCCACTTTGGTACTGGAAACTACACTTAATATAGGTGTTACCATTAAATGTAAAAGAACCCTCAATAAATTTGATTAAAACAAAATTGAATGTTAATATCATCTAAAAACAGATACTTTAGGTGGAGGAATGGTAGGTGAGAGAACACTTGCTCAGAAACCTTGACGTAGAAGCCAAGGTTAAGAGGGGATAAGAGGAAATGAAGGTTTGGATAGTTACTGCACAGAGCATGCACAAAAATCAATGGATAACTTGCCAACTGAAGTCATAGAGTAAGAATATTGAAACTAGTGTGGTGGCTCATGCCTGTAATCCCAGCACCCTGAGAACTGAGACAGGAAGACTGCAAACGCAAGCCCATCCTGGGCAAGTTAGTGACTTAGTGAGGCCCTGTCTCAAAGTATAAAGGGTTGAAGATGTTGCTTAGTGCAAAGGAGCTGGGTTCAAATCCCAGCAAAGTTAATTAACGAAAAGTAAATAATAAAAACATATATTTAATGTGTCAGGTGTTCTCATTTCCCTTACTTTCTCTAGCCATGGTTTGTTTGCATCCCAGAGAAAGCAGGGGTAGGAGTTACTAAGGATCAGAATTTGACTAGTAAGAAATGTGTAGTGTTAGGAAAAGCAGTGTAGATGTGACTAAACAGTTTGAACAGAAAACTTAATGGGTGGGGAGGAGCAGTAAACGTTGGTTAGAGGTTTACTTGGTGAGAGGAGAGTTGAGCATATATGAAAGATAGTGACAAGTACTAAGTAAGCATGATTTGGAGTAAGAAAAATTACTTTCTCTGATCAGTTGATATATTATGCAGCATGAGCTTACCAAATTAGGATAATGACAGGCCACTAAAGTTGAAAATATAAAACACTCTTATCAGTGCAGACTTAGAAAAAGTCTGTCTCCTTTTTGTAGAGAGTCTTCTCCACTGACATCGACCTTATCAATTTGATCTCTGACAGGAAAATATTCCTTATCAATTTATGACTCCAAATGACAATTTTATTCAAGATTATCTTATACCCACTCTCCCCTTCCTGGTATGTAATGCACTCTGTAATGCTGGTGGACTCTAGGGTGTGAGTCCAAGGGAAGACAAGTTCACCGCAGATAAAAATGGACTACAGTGTCCTCAGCCTCTCAGGCCCTTAATGGGGTGGATGATGAATAGCTCTAACTGAGGAAAGGAGGACAAAGGGGTTTAAGCACATCAGTAATGCAGCCAACTACTCAAGAAATGTCTAGAGATCATATTTAAAGCTGACCTTAAATTAAATTGAAATAATGTACATAAGTATAACCTACTCCATTTGGATATGTCAGACTTACAACTATCTATGTGGAAACATCAGCTTATAACTGACACACATACACACACACATATACTGAACACTACTTTTCCAATTTAGAAAGATATGAAAGGCAAAAGTGCTTTTGGGCATTAGACATGATATCAGATATCAAGATCATTACTGTTATTTATAAATAACCTTTGAAGTATTTCTTTAAGATTCCTACCTCTCCTGTTTAATTTCTCCCAGTATTATTTCAGCTGCTTCTGAATGTCTTAACCTCCATCATGTTTATAAAATACTAAAGAATAGAATATTGATATCCCAATGCCTCAGCCAGTGCTACGCATATAATAAATGTTCAACTAACACAATCACACCTGGGTTCAAAGATTCTTCAGTGGTGGAAAGTAGGAAAACTATATTGGAGATTTCCATTTCAGAGCTGAGCACAGAGCTGCAACGCTGTCTCAAGGGAAGCCTGTCACAAGTGCTGCTGCAAGCTCAGGGAGAAGAAAAGCCAATTCCTTAGGCCCAAAGAACTCTCTGTTGCTAAGTCTGACACAGTTTTGTTTCTTGTGTGTATATACAAAGGTATGGAGACTTACCCTTTTTCATCAGGCAGAGATGGAGAAGGGACACAAGGGTCTGACAGGAACATGAGCTTCCTGGCTTCTTACAGTCATTCCTCCCCATCAATGGACTTTGAAGACCTCGAGTGCCACTACCTGACACATTTCCTATGTGGGATGCAGGGGAGAAGTGAATTGGAAGAAATTCTTCTTAGATGTAGTGTTCTACTGAACCTACCATCTCACATTTCCTTTGAGCATTTAGAGCTAGTAATATCAATGCATTCTATGTAAATTGCCAGCCAAGGTAAGTACAAAGCAGGAAAAAGGCATTGCCCCTAAATGGGGAAGAATTCTGTGCAGAGAACCATCACCATGCTTGGTGACAAACAGAAGTGAAATTTTCAGTTCAACTGTACATATCCACAGAATAGCTGGATTACCTCTGAGTAGGAATCAGCAATGAGCTCTCATGGATGTCTTCATCTTAAAAGGAAGGAATTTGGAAAAGCAGTGAATAAGGGACCAATTTTCACATTTACTTACAGTATATCTGAGGAAAACCTCTTAAGCTCTCAGTTTTTTCCTTTGTAAAATAAGATAATAGTAGTGGTGTCTTCCTCAAAGGACTGTTGTGAGGATTCAACGAATGGCCACTTTTGAAGAAGTTAGTGTGTGATCCATAAAAATAGCTCAGTAAATATCAGTGACTAGTATTGTAACTGAAAGTTCACCAGACACAGATATTGGAAGAGTAGGAATTTCACAGAATTTACCAATTTTTGAGCTTCTTCAAATTCAGGTCTTTTATAGGAAAGATCCTGCCACACCTCATCACAAACAAAATAAAATAAAACCATACTCCTGAATGGTTGGAAATATACTTGAGAGACTGCCTACCCACTGTACTTCAGTCTACAGCTGAGGAGCCCTGAGCCCAGAAGGTCAGATTTCAAGGAGAGAGAAAAGTCACTGAGACATGGGGCCTTGGGAAAAAGAAGAAGCATTTGAGGCATTAGGAAGAGGCAAAAGACCCGCTTGGCTCAGATATAAAATGGAATGCTTACCAGAAGGCTGGGAATCTATCTAAATAGCACCTAGAAAAATATTTTCAAATCAAAATAATATGAGAGACCTGTGATGAACAAAATTTCAGACTTATTAGTAAAGGCAAGACCTGACAGGTCCATGTTTAGTTAGGCAAGAGAGGCTGTGTCATGTAACAAGAGGGTTGGATCCTATCTTAATTTAAAATGCTAAATGTCTTCATCATGGGCTTTATTTTTATAGTGGTTTTGTTTTAAAAAAAACATTGCATTATAATATTATTGTCTTAATAGCCACACTGTTTGCATCTCCTTAATTTTGTGCCTGAGCTGAGTGTCTCAGTCTTTCTGTCCTAATGTTGGCTTTGGGAAGAAGGCTGAGGAGACGCCAGAAACCTGGGAAATAGTCCTGGGGCCTCACTAAATTAAGGAAAAGGGCAGGAAACTTCATTAAGCATATTCATGCCAAGCTCCCTTTCACATATTATTTCATTAATTCCTGACAGCCACCCTCTAAGGCTGCTATTAGCATTATCACTTATATAAGGAAGCTGAAAGCCAAACATGCAAGGGTGAAAAGTGACTGAGCTGGGCTTCAGCCAAGGTCTGTCTGCCTCTAGGTCCTGGCCATTCCCACTACTGGCCAGAATATACCGAAGAGCTTATAAGCAAAATTCTTGACATTTTCTCCATCTTTCAAGTTGGAGGCTCTGCCATATGAAGACAGGAATCACAACAGGAAATTTCAATTACTTATGCTTTCTTGAAGCTGCCAGAAAATTTAAGCCATAGCTCTCCATTACTGATGTTCTTGAATAAATTATCATTTTTTTCCCCAAGTTACTCATACCTTATGTCTTGCAAGAAGCTCAGACATGAAGATCATTGATGGATGGCAACCTTTTAATACATATCATTTATTACTATGCCCTACTAGTGTACCATTTGCTACACCACAGCATATTTGGAAATGATCAATTAAGTGGGTTCAGCAACACTTTACATTTGTATTATAAATCCAGTCAACTGTTTATGGTAACCCAATCTTGTATGTCCTGGAAAGAGGGTGAGATTGAAGTTTGAAGTAAAATTTATTCATGTGACTTTAAAATATTTATTTAAATTTTTCTAGGGTTTATTTCCTTTTTAAAATAACAGAGTAATTTTTCTTTTTATAAAAGTAAGTTTGTTGAAATTCTGCATTCCTTAAAGTCAGCATGATCCATTAATGAAGAAGGTACATTTTGATTTCTACCTTCACATTAGGAATGCAGGCTCAGTCAATAAGTCCTCTGTTACCAACTGTAATTAAAACCTAAGGCTCTCCTTGAACTAATAAATGATTAAGTGTATCATTAAATGACTACACAAAGGTCTGGCTCCACTGATTACTTCATCATTGCATTCTGCTATTGCCATTCTTGGCATCTTTCACGGGTTGGGCTCCTGGACAACTATTAACAAATTTATTATTGTGATCTTGTTTGTACATGTTCTATTGTGAACAATAACAATTTATTCACTAAGACATTAGTTTTTGGAAGCCAAAACTAACATTCTTTGAATTCATGGTCTAGGCATAATTGTTTAGGCAGAATTAATCAAATATCTCCTTGTGCCCCAAAAGATTTTTGGAGCATAATTCCATTATATTTATTGCATCTTTGTTATGTTTAATGCAAAGCATAAGTCCTGGTATATATACTAGATTCCTCAGTAGATGATAGTTAATCCTTGATGTAAATCATTTCATGAGAAAACAACTACTGCAAGCATTAGGCTTTCCAGAACACCGTCAGATAAATATCTGTACCTTTCAGCAAGCAAGGGACCCCTGATCTAGAGCATCAGATTGAAGAGGAAAGAGAAAGGACTCAAACTGCCAGTGATTGATGTGAATCATACTTTTGACTTATTGAGTTAATTTTGATCAAAGACTGCCTAATTCTTGTCATTTACCTTTATTTCTAATATTTAGGTATTCCATCTTTTGGGGAATTGCTCTTTAAAGAAATTCATCCATTTGATTGAAAATACTGTATAAGGGCAAGGTATTATTACCAGAACCACCCCCCGCCCTGCCAATTATCTAAGATTCTAACTCTGTCTGTAAGAATATCAAAGGCTGCTGGATGTGGTAGTACATGACTATAATCCCAGCATTTTGGAAGGCTGAGGCAGGAGGATAACAAATTTGACCCCAACCTGGGCAACTTTGTGAGACCCTGTCTCAAAAAATAAAAAGGGCTGGCTATGTAGCCCAGAGATAGAGTGCTTGCCTAGTAAGTGTGAGGCCCTAGGATCAAGCTCCAGTACCACCACTACCAAAAACAAAACAAAACAAAACAAAACAAAACAAAAAAACTGAAGGCTAATGAACAATAGAGAACAATAGAGGGACGAAGACAAAAAATTCAAAATACACTGCAAGTGCAATACTATTAAATAATAATATTTAATAATATTAAATAATAACATGCACGAAGAACATGCATGAGTGATTATTTGTTATGACTCTTCTGAGCTAGGAATATTTCAGCAAAGAAGATTTCTAAAGAAGTCTAAAGGATGAGTTTTCCAGGTAGAAGACAAGGAGAAAGAACCCAGAGCAATGGAAGAGCATCAGCAAAAATAAAGAGGTTGCTGGGCGTGGTAGTGAATACCTGTAATCCCAGCACTCAAGAGGGAGAGGCGGAGACAGGTGGATCACCGTGAGTTCCAGGCCGCCCTGGGATACATAGTGAGCCCTGCCTCAAAAATATATAGAGAGAGAAATACAAAATAACATCATAAACTTAGAGAGTTATAAATAGCTCTCTGTTTGGAACACAGGGTTCTTGGAGAAGGTATGGGATTACACAGAGGCAATCTTCTGTATGTGCTGAGTTTTGACTTCATCTTATGATTAGAGGTTCTCAACAGTCCTGAGAAAGACAGGATACTACTCAGGTCACTAGTAGGAGGAGGGACTTGTCTGAAGTGATTTTGGTTTGGCCCCTTTTGTCCATGTGATTTTGGTTTGGCACCTTCCCCTGAGGATTTCAAACCTGACTGTGCATTACAACTTACTTGAGAGCTTTTGAAAAGACAGTTATCTATCTATCTATCTATCTATCTATCTATCTATCTATCTATCTATCATCTATCTATCCATATATATATATATATATATTTTTTTTTTTTATCCATGTCACCCCTCAGATTAGCTCACTGAGCACAACCCAGTAATGATCCCCTAACTCATGTTGAGGATTTTGCAAATGACAGAAAAATGGAAGGTGTTAAACAAGGGGATAACATCAAGGTAAATATATATGGGAAGGTCATATTGGCCACTGAAGGGAGGAGGAGAAAGGAGATAAATGGTGCAAATGGCCAATTGCCTGGATTGGATTTCTCAATCATGGAAATAGTTAATCATACTTAAGAATAGGAGCTGAAGGTGGTTCTAGTGGGTCACACCAGTAACCCCAGCACTCTGGGAGTCTGAGGCAGTAGGGCCACAAGTTAGACCCCAGCCCAGGCAACTGATTTAGCAAGAGCCTGTCTTAAAAAAAAAAAAAAAAGAGTTGGGGATGTAGTTCAGTCCACAGATCTTGGGTTTAATCTATAGTACCAAAACAAAACAGAAAACAGGAATTGAACTAAGGCAGTAGGGGGTATGATAGCAGAACAGGAAATATTTACTTCCTTCTCATACCATCACACTGTATTCTCTACAATGACCCCCATTTCCTTTGCTCTGTCTCAATACTTTGAAAACAAATACATTAAGGCACAGGGATTCTATGGCATAAGAATATTATGGATAAAAATACCATAAGTTTAGTACAAATTGCTCCCTCAAACTGCACGAAGCTACACCTTGATCCTACAAACAGAATACAATAGAAGTAAATGTTAATTTGATTATCATAACCCGCACATTTAGTTGTTCATTGCATTGTAGAAACTGCCAGTCATCAGCTCCCAAATATAATGACTCTTCCTATGACTCCTTTATTAACTTAAGTACAGAGCTTGGAAAGGTTAATGTGTTGCTCAGTTCCCTATCTTTCAATTTTCAAATGAGGAGACAGATCACTATGGAGGGGTTTTATTTTATGTGTCAGCAGAGCTTAATGAGAGCACTATGCATCTGGGGTTTTATGAAGAAAAAAAAATAGCACCCTTCCTAAGTGTACAATTATTCAGAGACACCTTTGTTGGTGTAATTTTTGAAGTTGTAATGGCAGTCACACAAGGGATGGAAGACATAAATAGCACAAAAAGAGAAATGATGCTTCATAGGAAATCAAGATTTCACCTCAATAGAATTAACATAGGAAAAAAGCAGTATTTTGGTTCAGAATGATCTAGAGTGATACTGCAGTGGTGACACCTACTAACTGTATCCATGTGCAAATGTTTTCACCTCTCCATAGCTCCTCGATGAAGTGATGTAGGCCCCTTGTGTAGGGCAGGAATGATTGCAAAAGCTGTCTCATGTATGTTTCAGTAGCTCCCAAGTCCTCACAAGAACCACAGGGTTAAAGAAAAAATCTGTTTCTCTAAGTCTCCTAGATGCCAAAATGAAGTTATGTTATTTCTAACCTAGAGATTAGTTCGGAGAAAGATTTAGGGAAAAGTAACCTTAACTGGCTATAAGAATAATGAGGACTGGAGTAGAAATAGGATGCAGGAAGGAAGCATGTCTGATTTTTTTTGTATATCATTTTATGGGTACATTTTAGGTGTACAATATAATGACATTCATCATTGGAGATAGGCACCGTTACATACTCTTTGGTTCTTACTTTTTCCCCCTTCCCTTACCCTCCCTTCAACCCTTCCATCCCTCCCTATTTACAAAGACTTTGTTTCCATATTTTCATTTTCTCATATTAATTCCATTCCCTTCTTTCCTTTCCC